>OW121740.1:38879424-39219424 GCA_933228675.1 Stomorhina lunata | reverse complement strand
ATTAAATTTAAATAAATAAAACCCCAAAGATTTATTCATAATATTTATAAACAATTAAAACACAAAATTAAAGCAAATTCATTTGTTAGTCATTTTTCAAAGATTCATTGATCTTTATTTATTTATTTGTTAATATTTTAAGCTTTAGCTAAAATTTATTTCATTAATGGATTTCTTGAATTTTTGAATTAATTTGAATTTTTTAAAGGGAGTTTCCAAAACATGTTTAAAATTCGTTTATTGTTTTAAATATTTTTTTAATGTCTTTCGAAAAATACAAAATTAAGTTTAAATTTTGCATAAATTCTTCATCAATTATTGTTTAACGTATTTATTTAAATTTTCTGCTGTTAGTCATTAGTGAGTCAAATAATGAAATGAAAAAAAAATATCATTAATGTTATTTTTGGAAATATTTTTAAGTAGATAATAACTTTTTCTTTAATTTTCAACATTTTATTTAAATATGCAAATAAATATTTATTTAATTATACGACAACAATTAAGCTCATGTTTTGCTTATTTTTTTATGACGGGGTTGGGCAACAATAGCCCACATACACATTTTTCAAATTAAAACTGAAATTTATGATGATAGAGCAAATATTTTGTCTGAAATATTAAACTATTTTAAAATTAAGAGTTATTAAATTTAATAGCCAAAGTCTAGTCATTAGGATAATCATAGCTTTAGCCATTCATTTATTCAAGTCATAACTCTAATTAAGACTACTCGCAGCTTAAGTCATTAGCTAAAGTATCTAGTCATTAAATTTATGTATATTTATAGTTACAAGTCATTGCTAGGCATAAGTCTAAAGTGAAAATCTGCAGCCTTAGAAGAAGTCTTATTTTGATACCCACTTATCTGTCTGTCTGTGTCTGTCCGTGTCTGTCTGTGTCTGTCTATGTCTGTCTATGTCTGCCTGTGTCTGTCTGTGTCTGTCTGTGTCTGTCTGTGTCTGTCTGTGTCTGTCTGTGTCTGTCTGTGTCTGTCTGTGTCTGTCTGTGTCTGTCTGTGTCTGTCTGTGTCTGTCTGTGTCTGTCTGTGTCTGTCTGTGTCTGTCTGTGTCTGTCTGTATCTGTCTGTGTCTGTCTGTGTCTGTCTGTGTCTGTCTGTGTCTGTCTGTGTCTGTCTGTGTCTGTCTGTGTCTGTCTGTGTCTGTCTGTGTCTGTCTGTGTCTGTCTGTGTCTGTCTGTGTCTGTCTGTGTCTGTCTGTGTCTGTCTGTGTCTGTCTGTGTCTGTCTGTGTCTGTCTGTGTCTGTCTGTGTCTGTCTGTGTCTGTCTGTGTCTGTCTGTGTCTGTCTGTGTCTGTCTGTGTCTGTCTGTGTCTGTCTGTGTCTGTCTGTGTCTGTCTGTGTCTGTCTGTGTCTGTCTGTGTCTGTCTGTGTCTGTCTGTGTCTGTCTGTGTCTGTCTGTGTCTGTCTGTGTCTGTCTGTGTCTGTCTGTGTCTGTCTGTGTCTGTCTGTGTCTGTCTGTGTCTGTCTGTGTCTGTCTGTGTCTGTCTGTGTCTGTCTGTGTCTGTCTGTGTCTGTCTGTGTCTGTCTGTGTCTGTCTGTGTCTGTCTGTGTCTGTCTGTGTCTGTCTGTGTCTGTCTGTGTCTGTCTGTGTCTGTCTGTGTCTGTCTGTGTCTGTCTGTGTCTGTCTGTGTCTGTCTGTGTCTGTCTGTGTCTGTCTGTGTCTGTCTGTGTCTGTCTGTGTCTGTCTGTGTCTGTCTGTGTCTGTCTGTGTCTGTCTGTGTCTGTCTGTGTCTGTCTGTGTCTGTCTGTGTCTGTCTGTGTCTGTCTGTGTCTGTCTGTGTCTGTCTGTGTCTGTCTGTGTCTGTCTGTGTCTGTCTGTGTCTGTCTGTGTCTGTCTGTGTCTGTCTGTGTCTGTCTGTGTCTGTCTGTGTCTGTCTGTGTCTGTCTGTGTCTGTCTGTGTCTGTCTGTGTCTGTCTGTGTCTGTCTGTGTCTGTCTGTGTCTGTCTGTGCCTGTCTGTGTCTGTCTGTGTCTGTCTGTGTCTGTCTGTGTCTGTCTGTGTCTGTCTGTGTCTGTCTGTGTCTGTCTGTGTCTGTCTGTGTCTGTCTGTGTCTGTCTGTGTCTGTCTGTGTCTGTCTGTGTCTGTCTGTGTCTGTCTGTGTCTGTCTGTGTCTGTCTGTGTCTGTCTGTGTCTGTCTGTGTCTGTCTGTATCTGTCTGTGTCTGTCTGTGTCTGTCTGTGTCTGTCTGTGTCTGTCTGTGTCTGTCTGTGTCTGTCTGTGTCTGTCTGTGTCTGTCTGTGTCTGTCTGTGTCTATCTGTGTCTGTCTGTGTCTGTCTGTGTCTGTCTGTGTCTGTCTGTGTCTGTCTGTGTCTGTCTGTGTCTGTCTGTGTCTGTCTGTGTCTGTCTGTGTATGTCTGTATCTGTCTGTGTCTGTCTGTGTCTGTCTGTGTCTGTCTGTGTCTGTCTGTGTCTGTCTGTGTCTGTCTGTGTCTGTCTGTGTCTGTCTGTGTCTGTCTGTGTCTGTCTGTGTCTGTCTGTGTCTGTCTGTGTCTGTCTGTGTCTGTCTGTGTCTGTCTGTGTCTGTCTGTGTCTGTCTGTGTCTGTCTGTGTCTGTCTGTGTCTGTCTGTGTCTGTCTGTGTCTGTCTGTGTCTGTCTGTGTCTGTCTGTGTCTGTCTGTGTCTGTCTGTGTCTGTCTGTATCTGTCTGTATCTGTCTGTGTCTGTCTGTGTCTGTCTGTGTCTGTCTGTGTCTGTCTGTGTCTGTCTGTGTCTGTCTGTGTCTGTCTGTGTCTGTCTGTGTCTTTCTGTGTCTGTCTGTGTCTGTCTGTGTCTGTCTGTGTCTGTCTGTGTCTGTCTGTGTCTGTCTGTGTCTGTCTGTGTCTGTCTGTGTCTGTCTGTGTCTGTCTGTGTCTGTCTGTGTCTGTCTGTGTCTGTCTGTGTCTGTCTGTGTCTGTCTGTGTCTGTCTGTGTCTGTCTGTGTCTGTCTGTGTCTGTCTGTGTCTGTCTGTGTCTGTCTGTGTCTGTCTGTGTCTGTCTGTGTCTGTCTGTGTCTGTCTGTGTCTGTCTGTGTCTGTCTGTGTCTGTCTGTGTCTGTCTGTGTCTGTCTGTGTCTGTCTGTGTCTGTCTGTGTCTGTCTGTGTCTGTCTGTGTCTGTCTGTGTCTGTCTGTGTCTGTCTGTGTCTGTCTGTGTCTGTCTGTGTCTGTCTGTGTCTGTCTGTGTCTGTCTGTGTCTGTCTGTGTCTGTCTGTGTCTGTCTGTGTCTGTCTGTGTCTGTCTGTGTCTGTCTGTGTCTGTCTGTGTCTGTCTGTGTCTGTCTGTGTCTGTCTGTGTCTGTCTGTGTCTGTCTGTGTCTGTCTGTGTCTGTCTGTGTCTGTCTGTGTCTGTCTGTGTCTGTCTGTGTCTGTCTGTGTCTGTCTGTGTCTGTCTGTGTCTGTCTGTGTCTGTCTGTGTCTGTCTGTGTCTGTCTGTGTCTGTCTGTGTCTGTCTGTGTCTGTCTGTGTCTGTCCGTGTCTGTCTGTGTCTGTCTGTCTGCATGTCTGTCTATTGAAGGTACGATAGGAATAAAACAAAAGGCGCTAGGTCCTTGAAACTTGAAAAAATTCGGTATTGCAATTAGGAGAAATCGTTTTACATTTAATAATAGCTCCCATACAAAACACTAACGGAAACAGCCAACTTTCACCTAAAATAAAAATTTTTCAATAGAAAATATTTTTATCAAAAATTTTTTATAGGATATTTTTTATCAAAAATTTGTCTATAGACATTTATTGTTATAAATTCTTCGATAGAAAATTTTTTTATCAAATCTTTTTCTATAATTTTTTTTTCACCAAAAATATTTCTATAGAATTTTGTTTAAAGAATTTTCTGTAAAACATTGTTTTATAAAAAATTTTTCTATAGAAAATTTTGTTGCTAAAAATTTTTCAATAACAAATTTTTTCATCAAAAATATTTTTTAAAGAATTTTCTGCATAACATTTTTTATCAAACATTTTTCTATAGACAAATTTTTGATAAAAAAAACTTTCTATAGAAATTTTTTTTACCAAAAATTTGTTAATAGAAAAATTTTTTATTAACTCTTCCATAGAAAATTTTTTTATCAAACATCAAAAATATTTCTATATAATTTTTTTTTTTCAAGAGTTTTTGTATAAAGTTTTTCTATAGAAAATTTTTTTATCAAAAATTTTTTGTATGAAGTTTTTCTATAGAAATTTTTTTTATTAAAAATTTTTTGTATCTAAATATTTTCTATAGAAAATTTTTTTATAGAAATTTTTTTATAGAATATTTTTTTAAAGAAAGTTTTTTTTAGAAAATTTTTTGATAGAAAAATTTTTTATCGAAAAATTTTCAAAGGAAAAATATTTTCAAAATGTTATCAAAAATGTTTCTATAAAAAATGTTTGTATAGAAAACATTTTAGAAATATTTTTTTTTTGTCTACAAAATATAAATATCTAAAATTGTTCAATATTACAATTCATTTATATCGAAAAATATTTAAAATTCGGCTACATTTATTTTAAACTATGTTTACAAAAATAAGAGCGTCGTGGCAACAATGTTCGAGGTTATATTTTTTTGTTCTCACGAAATTGGATTTTTTGCTCTAAATTGGATTTTTATTTTGTTTCTTGCCTTTTTTTTTTGTTTTTGTCTTTTCTTTAACAAAGCGGCAGCAACCGACTCTATTAACCTCCAAATTCCAACTGAATGATTTTAATACTCATTTTCACTAGATATATTAATGATCGGGGAATTTGCGAAAATTACAAAACTTCTTCGGCTTCTGGTGGTATGCTTGAGAAATACTATCTATTTCCATAGTAAAGAAGTGGGTACTGAATTTCGATATGCTCACAATCAACCACAAACGCAACGTTCAACAGCAGTATTGAAGAGCCGCATTTACCCACCTTCGGTCTATAAAAATTACTTACTTCCAAAACTTTTATCAAATTAGGAGATCTTTAGTTTAAACTCTTTAAAAATAATTACAATGTATAAAAGACCATTAAAAAAAATCCCCAACTGACTTCGTAGTGCAAATTTTTTACTTAATGTTTAGGTTTCAAAAACAGATATGGACAAATTTTGCCCCAATACTCAACTGGTTTTTTTTTTTTTTTGACAACTTAAGCTTTCGTTGGTTAAGTCTTATGGCTCCATATCAAAGAGGCGTTCGTCTGGTTTTGCGCTTGTTATTAAATTTCATAAATTGTTAAATTGTTTATTTTTGCTTCCATTTATTATAATAATGAAAACGAGCGAGTATTTACTTTTTTAATATAATTTTGTTTTTTTTTTTTTTTTTTGTTTATATTTTTTATTTGTATAATTTTATTAAGTGGCAAAAATATATTGTTAATGCTGCTGGTCTTGACTTGTCTTGTGTCGTTTCTCCGTTGGCTGATAATTTTCGTTATTTAATCTTAAAACTTCCACTTCATAAAGAGAAGAGGCTTTTTTTACCCTTCACCACCATAAGGTTATTATAAGTTTGTGCTGATGTATGTAACGCATAGAAATATTTGTCTTAGATCCACCTTTTACTATACCAATAGGCTTAGAATCACTTTCTGAGTCGATTTAGCGATGTCCGTCCGTCCGTCTGGCTGGCTGGCTGGACCCCCATATAAACCTTGTAATCAAACTACAGGTCGCAATTCTAAAGATAATTGGATAAAATTTGGTACAGATAATTTTTTTGATAATGGGATCATGGCTATTGAATTTCGTCAAAATCGGTTCATTATTTATGGTACCTCCCATTAGTCCCACTTCTCAAAATTGATATATTGGCCACAAATATTTAAATTTAAATCAAATACTGCTTATATAAATTAAAATCACTGCACCAAATTTCGTTGAAATCGGTCCACATTTGACCCTAGCTCCCATACAAACTCTTCTTTGAAAACGCACTAAATGGGACAAAAATCACTAAAACGCATGTAAATCAAAATATAATAAGAATTTCAAGTTTATTTTTTGCGCACATAATTTTTGTAATAACTGTTAAATTTCGGGATAATCGGTACATATTTGACCCTAGCTCTCTTCTTCTTTTGTTATCCATGAATCCCAGTGGAGCATAGGGCCTAGCTCTCATATAAGTCCAAATGACGGAAACAGCTTAAATATATAAGTTTTGAGAAATAGTTTGTATGATGGCAAAATTTAGCAAATATATTTCTTTATACAGGAAAAATAACACCTTTGACCTTAGTGGTGAAGGGTATCGTATCGTAAGGGCTTGACCGACTATAGCACTTTCTTACTTGTTTTATTTAAACATTGTTTTTACACCCACCATCAAAAAGAATGGGGGGTATATTGAGATTGTCATTCCATTTGTAATTTCCTTAAAATTGGCTCAAAAACGATATATATTCTGAATCCTTATGAAATTCTAAGACGATTGTCTGTCTGTCTGTCTGCTGTCTGTCTGTCTGTCTGTCTGTCTGTCTGTCTGTCTGTCTGCTGTCTGTCTGTCTGTCTGTCTGTCTGTCTGTCTGTCTGTCTGTCTGTCTGTCTGTCTGCTGTCTGTCTGTCTGTCTGTCTGTCTGTCTGTCTGTCTGTCTGTCTGTCCGTCTGTCTGCTGTCTGCTGTCTGTCTGTCCGTCTGTCTGTCCGTCTGTCTGCTGTCTGTCTGTCTGTCCGTCTGTCTGTCTGTCTGTCTGTCTGTCTGTCTGTCTGTCTGTCTGTCTGTCTGTCTGTCTGTCTGTCTGTCCGTCTGTCTGTCTGTCTGTCTGTCTGTCTGTCTGTCTGTCTGTCTGTCCATCTGTCTGTCTGTCTTCATCTCTGAGAAAATTTTGGTTTTAAAACTGGGCAAAATCGGTTCACATTTGACCATAGCTCCCGTCTAACCTCGTCTAGGCTAATCGCTTATTTGTTAATAAATGACAAATTACAGCAGCTTTGCTGATAAAATTTAATATATAGAAGTTTTACATCAGCCCTAGGCAGCGTATAAAATTTCATCAAAATCGGTTCACATTTAGCCATAGCTCCCATACAGAAAACTTACGAAAACGGCCGAAATTTCACATAAAATACACTTGAATGCCAATAAATCAAAAAGTATAACAGATATAACCTGGCACAGGAAAGTCTTATATCAATACCAGCCAGTGTGCAAAATTTTGTCACAATCGGTCACCATTTGACCATAGCTCCCATATAAAAAACTTACGAAAACACAAAAATTCAAAAAGAAAAGGGGATTTATGTCCGTCTGTCCGTCAGATAAAATCGTGATAGCTCCTTAACTACAAGAGCTAGTAAGATTAAATTTAGCACAAGGAAATCTTATGTCAATGCCAGCTAGTGTGCAAAATTTTGTCACAATCGGTCACCATTTGACCATAGCTCCCATATAAAAAACTTACGAAAACACAAAAATACATAAAGAAAAGGTTGTTTATGTCCGTCTGTCCTTCAGAAAAAAGCACGATAGCGCCTTAACTAAAAGAGCTTGAGGGACAAAATTTTACAAAAGTATTTTGGATGTCTTGAGAAAGATGCGTGTTGAAAATCAACAAAATCGGTTCAAATTTAGTTAGAGCTCCCATATAACCACGCCCCGGGAAACATTAATATGTTAATAAATTGAAAGCAATTGTAATAGCTATGACGATTATATTTAAAATAGGAAAGTTTTATGCAATTTTTGATCAGTTTATCAAATTTTATAGGAATCATATTTGACTTTAGCTTTCATATAAAAAGCACTCAAGGAAACCAAAAATTTTAGCAAAGGCCAGTTAAAAGCTATAAAATTAGAAACTATAATAGCTATGGCCACTAAATTTTGAATAATTTTGAAGAATAAGCTCTATATGTATACCAGCCAGTGTGTAAAATTTTGTAACAATCGGTCAACATTTGGCTATAATTCTTATATATAACATCCCCTTTTTATATCTACAATCAAAAAGATTTGGAGGTACATTCATTATATTAAGATTGCACCTATTAAATTAGATAGGCATCAATCAATGTTCAGCCCAGACTTTGTATATGATGGATGCATTAGCAACTCCTAACGAAATATATGGACCTTATTACTATTAACGTGTTTAGCCTAACTACATATTAACGAAAAGTATTTAGCAACTTATTAATGTAAAACTATACCCGGTTATGAGACCGAATTTTGATCAAAGTAAATACTGGGGAAACCACTAAAATATTTTTAAATATTGAACTATAAAGCTACGGCAACCGAATTTAGTCCAAAGGTTTTACCAACAATACCAATTAGCTTAGCGATTTTTTCAGTTTTGGTCCAGATTTTGAATTAGCTGCTGCCCTTGTAGATATATGAGATATGTTCCTAAATTTTACACAACTTGATGGTGGGTATATATGATTCGGCACAGCCGAATAAACACTCTTACTTGTTTTTGTAACAATTTTTTTTAAAAGTGTTTATTGCCAATGAGTTTAAGTTGTTTAATAAAATTTTTTGTTTGTTAAACATTTTTTTTTTGTTTGTTTTTGGTAAAAAGTCTAAAAATTACTTATTCAAATGTATTCAGACATGACTTTATGACAAGACTTTTTTTAAAACTTAACTAGAGATTTTGTTTCTTATGAAATGCAAAAAAAATCTTAAAAGTTAAAATTTTATATTTTTGACATTGACACTAAACATACGACTACGACGACAACGAATGAGGCTGGTTTTCTCAAGTTTTTTTTTTTTTTTGGTTTCAAATCCCCTCCAAAAATAAAACAATTTTTTTTTAAATAATCATGATAATTTTTTATTTATGCTATTTTTCATTTTTTGTTCATTAATTGTCTATAAATGAAATAATAATTTTTAAAAAAATAACATTGACATGCAATTAACGAAAATTGTTTTCTTAAAATTGATGGCTGATAAAAGATATTTAAATTTTGAATAAATTTGAGGCTATGCCTGTTTTATTCGTTTCTGTTTTTTGTTTAAATTTTGCTAGTTTTAGTTGATTAGGAGTGACACACATCTCTGTCCATTTCTGTCACTAGACTTATAACCAGGCCAAGGCAGCCCATACCACCAGAAGCCGAAGACTTTTCTAATTTTCGTAAATATCCGATCATTAATTAAATTCGTGAAAATGAGTAAGCTTCTTAAAGAATTACAAAAACAAAACACACAAGAAACAAAATCAAAATTTAATTTATAACAACAAAATACATGTTTCGAGAGAACCAAGAAATATAATCTCGAACATTGTTGCCACGACACTAGTATTTTTGTAAGCATTGTTTGAAATAAATATAACCGAATTGGGAATATTTTTCGAAACAGAAATAAATTCTTATATTAAACAATTTTATATTTTTTAGATAAAAATATCTTTGAGATATTTTCGATACTAACATATTTTTCTAAGAAAAATTGTCAATAAAAATATTTAATTTTTTTTTTCAATTTTTCAATAAAAATTTATTTTTCATAGAAAATTTTTGTTAAGAAAAATTTTTTCAAAAAAACAAAATTTCTATAGGAAATTTTTCGATAAAAAATTTTCTCAAAAAATAACAAAATAGTCGGGATGTAAATATTATTCCAAAAGAAGTGTATTTGCATTTAGTAATAATGCGAGGTTTTCGATCTGTCTAAATTGGGGATAATCCTCCTGAAGAGATGGCTTAACCAACCATCGAAACGCGTGGAGGAATTTGGTTTCTCCGCAAACATTTTTTGGCTTTTTATCAATAAATTGGTCTGTAACATTAATAAATAAATGTAACAGATTTGGGATCAAAAAATTTTCTTTAGAAAAATTTCAGATTCAAATTTTTAAAAAAGAAAAATTTTCTAAAAAAATATTTTTCTACAGAAAAATTTTCGAAAAAAAATATTTTTCTACAGAAAAAGTTTCGATGGAAATATTTTTCTACAGAAAAAGTTTCGATAGAAATATTTTTCTACAGAAAAAGTTTCGATAGAAATATTTATCTGTATAAAAATTTTTGTTAAAAAAATTTCTATAGGAAAATCTCTACTAAAAAAATTGTCCAAAAAAAATTTTTTCGACCTGCCCTGCCGAAATGAGTTAAAAAAACGATAGTTATTTGTTAAGCGTTTTTAACCATTTCAATGTTTTTTTAACAATTTTTCAAAAAAAAGATAAACATTTTCGATAAAAAATTTTCTTTAGAAAAATTTTAGATTCAAATTTTTTAAAAAGAAAAATTTTCGAAAAAAATATTTTTCTACAGAAAAAATTTCGATAGAAATATTTTTCTACAGACAAATTTTCGATAGAAATATTTTTCTACAGACAAAATTTCGATAGAAATATTTTTCTGTATAAAAATTTTTTAAAAAATTTTTGTTAAAAAAATTTCTATAGGAAAATCTTTACTAAAAAAATTGTCCAAAAAAAAATTTTTCGACCTGCCCTGCCGAAATGAGTTAAAAAAACGATAGTTATTTTTTAAGCGTTTTTAACCATTTCAATTTTTTTAACCATTTTTCAAAAAAAGATAAACATTTTGTATAAAAAATTTTCTTTAGAAAAATTTTAGATTCAAATTTTTTAAAAAGATAAATTTTCGGAAAACTATTTTTCTACAGAAAAAGTTTCGATAGAAATATTTTTCTACAGAAAAATTTTCGATAGAAATATTTTTCTACAGAAACATTTTTTAAAAAATTTTTGATAAAAAAATTTCTATAGAAAAAATTTTCCTAAAAAAATTGTCCATAGAAAAAATTTTCGGCCTGCCCTGCCGAAACGAGTTAGAAAAACGATAGTTATTTTTTAAGCGTTTTTAATCATTTCAATTTTTTAACAATTTTTCAAAAAAAAAAAAATTCTATTTCCAAAAAAAATTTTTTTTTTTATATTGTTATGCCAATAACTCTAAAACATTTTAACACAGAAAAAAATTATTCTATACTACTTAAGGCTAAATTTATTGTTAATCCATTGATGTATGTTTCAGAAAAATTGGATAAATCGTTTTCATGATATGGTACCATAACTAAAACTGCCTCTTCCTAAAAAAAATTTTTGATTTTTTACAAAAAACAAAAAATTTATATTATAATGTATTTAACTTAAAAAACCTTTGATTGCACAAAAATCTTATGTTTGCACGTCTTAAGGGCAATTTTGTTTTTAATCCGTAGGTGTTACTTTCAATAAAATTGGAAAAATAGTTATCAAGATATGATAAAAAAAACTAAAAAACCTCTTATTAAAACAAGTAAGAGTGTTATATTCGTCTGTGCCGATTCTTATACACCCACCATCAAGTTGTGTTAAATTTAGAAACATATCTCATATATCTACAAGGGCAGCAGCTAATTCAAAATCTGGACCAAAACTGAAAAAATCGCTAAGCTAATTGGTATTGTTGGTAAAACCTTTGGACTAAATTCGGTTGCCGTAGCTTTATAGTTCAATATTTAAAAATATTTTAGTGGTTTCTCCAGTATTTACTTTGATCAAAATTCGGTCTCATAACCGGGTATAGTTTTACATTAATAAGTTGTTAAATTCTTTTCGTTGTGCTCAATATGTAGTTAGGCTAAACACGTTAATAGTAATACGGCAGGTCCATATATTTCGTTAGGAGTTCCTTATGCATCCATCATATATAAAGTCTGAGCTGAACATTGATTGATGCCTATATAATTTGATAGGTGCAATCTTAATATAATAAATGTACCTCCAAATCTTTTTGATTGCAGATATAAAAATGGGATGTTATATATATAAGAATTATAGCCAAATGTTGACCGATTGTAACAAGATTTTACACACTGGCTGGTATATATATAGAGCTTATTCTTGCAAAACTTACTGGCCATAGCTATCATAGTTTCTAATTTAATAGCTTTTAACTGGCCTTTGCTAAAATTTTTGGTTTCCGTAAGTGTTTTTTATATGAAAACTAAAGTCAAATATGGACTTTAACTTCCCTATTTTAAATTTAATCGTCATAGCTAATACAATTGTATTAAATTTATCATCATTAATGTGTTTCCCGGGGCGGGGTTATATGGGAGCTCTAACTAATTTTGAACCGATTTTATTGATTTTCAACACACATTTTTTTCAAGATATCCACAAAACTTTTGTAAAATCTTGTCCTTCTAGCTCTTTTCGTTAAGGCGCTATCGTGCTTTTATCTGACGGACAGACGGACATAAACAACCTTTTCTTTTTGAATTTTTGTGTTTTCATAAGTTTTTTTATATGGGAGCTATGGTCAAATGGTGACCGATTGTGACAAAATTTTGCACACTGGCTGGCATTGACATAAGACTTCTTTGTGCTTAATTACGTCTAACTAGCTCTTTTAGTTAAGGAGTTATTACGACTTTATCTCACGGACAGACGGACATAAATCCCCTTTTCTTTTTGAATTTTTGTGTTTCCGTAAGTTTTTTATATGGGAGCTAGGTCAAATGGTGACCGATTGCGACAAAATTTTGCACACTGGCTGGCATTGATATAAGACTTACTTGTGCAAAATTTAGTTGTTATACTTTTAGAGTTATTGGCATTTAAGTGTATTTTAGGTGAAATTTAGGCTGTTTTCGTAAGTTTTTTGTATGGGAGCTATGGGTAAATGTGAACCGATTTTGATGAAATTTTATACACTGCCTAGGGCTGCTGTAAAACTTCTATATACCAAATTGTATCATCATACCTGCTATAATTTGTCACTTTTTAACAAATAAGCGATTAGCCTAGACGAGGTTATACGGGAGCTATGGTCAAATGTCAACCGATTTTGCCCAATTTCAATACCGAAATGTTTTCAGAGATGAAGAATATTTTTACTAAGTTTCAGTGAGCTAACTCATTTCGTTTAGGCGTTATCGTGATTTCAACAGACAGACGGACGGACAGACGGACAGACGGCTGTTCTCGTTAGTTTTTTGTATGGGAGCTATGACTAAATGTGAACCGATTTTATACGCTGCCTTGGGCTACTGTAAAATTTCTATATACCAAATTTTATCATCATAGCTGCTATAATTTTCATTTATTAACAAATAAGCGATTAGCCTAGACGAGGTTATACGGGAGCTATGGTCAACCGATTTTGCCCAATTTCAATACTAAAATTTTTTCAGAGATGAAGAATGTTTTTACTAAGTTTCAGTGAGCTAGCTCCTTTCGTACAGACAGACAGACGGACAGACAGACAGACAGACAGACAGACAGAATATTATAATGGTCATTATCATCTAACGTTCTCTAATTTGATTTTAATTTTATGTTGGTATGTTTTCTGTGCGAGTGTGTATATTCGTGTATCCTGTGGATCCTTAGGTACTGGAGCTATGGTCAAATGTCAACCGATTTTACCCAATTTCAATGCCAAAATTTTCTCAGAGATGAAGAATGGTTTTACTAAGTTTCAGTGAGCTAGCTCCTTTCGTTTAGGCGTTATCGTGATTTCAACAGACAGACAGACGGACAGACAGACGGACAGACGGACAGACGGACAGACAGACAGACAGACAGACAGACAGACAGACAGACAGACAGACAGACAGACAAACAGACAGACAGACAAACAGACAGACAGATAGACAGACGGACGAACATCGCTCAATCGTCTTAGCGATATATAGCGACATATGTACATATTTTTTTAATTTTTTTGTCATATTCATAATGATAAATTTAATATGCTAATGATATCTAAGTTTTCCTTAAATCATATTAAAGAGACCACAACTTTTTCTATCTAAGTAGCTATATGGAAGTTATGTCATTTCGTCCTTTACAAAATAGTATTTTTTCCCAACTTAAGCTGACTTCAAAGGAAACCCAAAAAAGTAACAAATGACCCTGATTAATGAACATGACAAAAAAACAAAACTAACAAAACCTGCTACAACTCTCATATAGCAAAAGGATTAGGAATAAAAGCCAAGAACACACACATAAAAATAAATCCTTAAATTTTAGGAAAAATGTCCTGTAGGTTTTTATTAAAGTCTTAAATATTTCGTGAAACATGTTCTACTGGTATATACGTATGTGTGTATGTGGATTTGGACATATGTTTTCCCATTATAATGGTCACTATCATCTAACGTTTTCTAATCTGATTTTAATTTTATGTTAGTATGTTTTCTGTGCGAGTGTGCATATTCGTATATCCTCTGGGTCCTTGTCCTTAGGTACTGGAGGTAGATTTATTGTGTCTATAATGTAATATTAGCTAAATGTAAATTTATTTCTTTTTGGTCAAACGATTTAAGGGTGACATGTACGAATATTATTAATCTCCTTCTTTTTTGTGCGTGTGCATGTGTTCATTATCCCCCTCTTGCTTCTTTCCAGGAACTAAATACATTTACAGTTGGATTGTAGATATTGAAGATGTTTTGTGAAGTGAAATGAACTGAAGAGGTAGGTAGAAATAAAATATTTTATTTCAAAGTCCCTTTATCTTATATTGTTTTTTGCTTTGTTCATAATAAAATAGAAATTTGTAATTAAATATGAAAAGGTTCATTCGATTGGAAATGGACAGATATAGATTAAGATTTCATATAATTTATACCTTTGATAGGAATTCTTTAGAGTTTTAAAAGAAATACCTTGGAAACAATAATTATTGTTATAATTAATAAAATTTTTCATGGAAAACTGAGGAGAAGAGAAGTAGTTATTATTTGGTCATATCAATTAAGAATTTGATATGATGAAATTATGAGGATTAATAGATCTATCTTTTCGATTGAGAATTTGAAACTTCATTTGTTATTTATTGGTCTGAGACCATACTTTAGGTATATCGATTGACTTAGAAACATACTTACATATTTGTCTATTGATATACATCCGTTCGTCTTTAAATCCTATAAAAATAGGAAATTTTTGAAAAACTTCCTATAAAAATAGGAAATTTTTGAAAAACTTCCTATAAAAATAGGAAATTTTTGAAAAACTTCCTATAAAAATAGGAAATTTTTGAAAAATTTCCTATAAAAATAGGAAATTTTTGAAAAATTTCCTATAAAAATAGGAAATTTTTGAAAAATTTCCTATAAAAATAGGAAATTTTTGAAAAATTTCCTATAAAAATAGGAAATTTTTGAAAAATTTCCTATAAAAATAGGAAATTTTTGAAAAATTTCCTTTAAAAATAGGAAATTTTTGAAAAATTTCCTATAAAAATAGGAAATTTTTGAAAAATTTCCTATAAAAATAGGAAATTTTTGAAAAATTTCCTATAAAAATAGGAAATTTTTGAAAAATTTCCTATAAAAATAGGAAATTTTTGAAAAATTTCCTATAAAAATAGGAAATTTTTGAAAAATTTCCTATAAAAATAGGAAATTTTTGAAAAATTTCCTATAAAAATAGGAAATTTTTGAAAAATTTCCTATAAAAATAGGAAATTTTTGAAAAATTTCCTATAAAAATAGGAAATTTTTGAAAAATTTCCTATAAAAATAGAAAATTTTTGAAAAATTTCCTATAAAATTTATATTGTAATCTTAATAACTTCCAAACCTTTTGGAGACACAAAAATCTTATGTTTACACATCTTAAGGGAAATTTTGTTCTTAAGCCATTGATGTACTTTTCATAAAGATTGTATACATCGTTTTCGAGATATAGCAAACCAACTAGAAAAACCTTTTCTTTAAAAATTTTTTTATTTCTGTTGTTTCTGCACTTAGAGAACCATAACTCATAAAAAACACGGACTTATTGACCTGACCTCATATACCGATTTAGAAACACGGTACTTGTTTTTTAGAACAATGTTTTTATTTTAAGAAAAATATACATTTTTGAATGGATCCAGTTACCAGAGTTGATAAAAATTTTGTTTTTCATCTCTTTATAAAGAATATCTAATATTCAAATAAATTTGCGATCTCATTTTAATTAATAAGGTAATAAATTTTACATTTTTATACATTTTATTTCAGATAGTTATAATTAAAAACGATTTCCATAAATTTTCTATAATCATAAAATCTCAAAATTATTTTAATAATAAACATTTTTTATATTTATTATAAATTTTATTGAAAAAAAAAAAACAATCCAAAAAATTTTTGCATATTAAAATTTTAATAAAAACTTAATTTAAAAACGAAAAAATTTTAGTTTTTTTTTGGAAATTTTTTCAAAACAGTCGTTAAAAATTGCTTTCAATTATAATAAATTTAAATAATGACAGCAACGAGCGAAAAAAAAAACTCGACATTAGTTGTAAAATTTTGTTCACTTAAACTGGAATAAATTTTAATTTCAACATTTTTTCTCAAAGTTGTTGATATTTAAATATTTCATTTACTTCGTGAGTTTGAATACATTAAAATCGCGTAATAATTTCATTTTATTTAACAATTTTGTAATTAAACAAAATTGTACTTTTTTTCATTTAAGTTTTAAATAATATTTTCATGTGCCCATTTTGATGTTTAAAGACAATTTTTTTTTTGTGGCATTTTTTTTTATTATAGATTTTTATTGTTGCTTTTGTTGAAAATCTACATTTTTTTATGGGTTTGAATAGGCGTCTCTGACCCAAATGCCTTCATTTATAAACAATAAAATTTATAAAAAAAATTTAAACGGGTATTTATTTACAAAGAATTAAGACATTTTTCCACATATTCGCATTTACTATGAATTTGAAATATTTTCTGTATAAACAGACATTTTTCATATTTAGAAACAAGTACCAAATATATTTCAATATTTTACTTCTTGTTTAGGGTTAAGTTCAACTCTAGTTCATATGAAAAAATTTCAATAGAAAATTTTTCATATGAAAAATTTCTACAGAAAATCTTTCATATTAAAAAAATTTAATAGAAAATTTTTCATATGAAAAAATTTCTATAGAAAATTTTTCATATGAAAAAATTTCTATAGAAAATTTTTCATATGAAAAAATTTCTATAGAAAATTTTTCATATGAAAAAATTTCTATAGAAAATTTTCTATAGAAATTTTTTCATATGAAAAATTTTCTATAGAAATTTTTTCATATGAAAAATTTTCTATAGAAATTTTTTCATATGAAAAATTTTCTATAGAAATTTTTTCATATGAAAAATTTTCTATAGAAATTTTTTCATATGAAAAAATTTCTATAGAAAATTTTCTATAGAAATTTTTTCATATGAAAAAATTTCTATAGAAAATTTTTCATATGAAAAAATTTCTATAGAAAATTTTTCATATGAAAAAATTTCTATAGAAAATTTTTCATATGAAAAAATTTCTATAGAAAATTTTTCATATGAAAAAATTTCAATAGATAATTTTTGATATGAAAAAATTTCAATAGAAAATTTTTGATATGAAAAAAATTTTTTTAAAGAAAATTGTTTATAAAAAAAACTTTTAGTTTAGTTTTACTTCAATTCTAGATCAGTTCTAGTTCAGTTCTAGTTCAGTTCTAGTTCAGTTCTAGTTCAGTTCTAGATCAGTTCTAGTTCAGTTCTAGTTCAGTTCTAGTTCAGTTCTAGTTCAGTTCTAGTTCAGTTCTAGTTCAGTTCTAGTTCAGTTCTAGTTCAGTTCTAGTTCAGTTCTAGTTCAGTTCTAGTTCAGTTCTAGTTCAGTTCTAGTTCAGTTCTAGTTCAGTTCTAGTTCAGTTCTAGTTCAGTTCTAGTTCAGTTCTAGTTCAGTTCTAGTTCAGTTCTAGTTCAGTTCTAGTTCAGTTCTAGTTCAGTTCTAGTTCAGTTCTAGTTCAGTTCTAGTTCAGTTCTAGTTCAGTTCTAGTTCAGTTCTAGTTCAGTTCTAGTTCAGTTCTAGTTCAGTTCTAGTTCAGTTCTAGTTCAGTTCTAGTTCAGTTCTAGTTCAGTTCTAGTTCAGTTCTAGTTCAGTTCTAGTTCAGTTCTAGTTCAGTTCTAGTTCAGTTCTAGTTCAGTTCTAGTTCAGTTCTAGTTCAGTTCTAGTTCAGTTCTAGTTCAGTTCTAGTTCAGTTCTAGTTCAGTTCTAGTTCAGTTCTAGTTCAGTTCTAGTTCAGTTCTAGTTCAGTTCTAGTTCAGTTCTAGTTCAGTTCTAGTTCAGTTCTAGTTCAGTTCTAGTTCAGTTCTAGTTCAGTTCTAGTTCAGTTCTAGTTCAGTTCTAGTTCAGTTCTAGTTCAGTTCTAGTTCAGTTCTAGTTCAGTTCTAGTTCAGTTCTAGTTCAGTTCTAGTTCAGTTCTAGTTCAGTTCTAGTTCAGTTCTAGTTCAGTTCTAGTTCAGTTCTAGTTCAGTTCTAGTTCAGTTCTAGTTCAGTTCTAGTTCAGTTCTAGTTCAGTTCTAGTTCAGTTCTAGTTCAGTTCTAGTTCAGTTCTAGTTCAGTTCTAGTTCAGTTCTAGTTCAGTTCTAGTTCAGTTCTAGTTCAGTTCTAGTTCAGTTCTAGTTCAGTTCTAGTTCAGTTCTAGTTCAGTTCTAGTTCAGTTCTAGTTCAGTTCTAGTTCAGTTCTAGTTCAGTTCTAGTTCAGTTCTAGTTCAGTTCTAGTTCAGTTCTAGTTCAGTTCTAGTTCAGTTCTAGTTCAGTTCTAGTTCAGTTCTAGTTCAGTTCTAGTTCAGTTCTAGTTCAGTTCTAGTTCAGTTCTAGTTCAGTTCTAGTTCAGTTCTAGTTCAGTTCTAGTTCAGTTCTAGTTCAGTTCTAGTTCAGTTCTAGTTCAGTTCTAGTTCAGTTCTAGTTCAGTTCTAGTTCAGTTCTAGTTCAGTTCTAGTTCAGTTCTAGTTCAGTTCTAGTTCAGTTCTAGTTCAGTTCTAGTTCAGTTCTAGTTCAGTTCTAGTTCAGTTCTAGTTCAGTTCTAGTTCAGTTCTAGTTCAGTTCTAGTTCAGTTCTAGTTCAGTTCTAGTTCAGTTCTAGTTCAGTTCTAGTTCAGTTCTAGTTCAGTTCTAGTTCAGTTCTAGTTCAGTTCTAGTTCAGTTCTAGTTCAGTTCTAGTTCAGTTCTAGTTCAGTTCTAGTTCAGTTCTAGTTCAGTTCTAGTTCAGTTCTAGTTCAGTTCTAGTTCAGTTCTAGTT
Source organism: Stomorhina lunata (assembly GCA_933228675.1). Lineage (NCBI taxonomy): Eukaryota > Metazoa > Arthropoda > Insecta > Diptera > Rhiniidae > Stomorhina > Stomorhina lunata. The sequence goes on along the minus strand of OW121740.1, from coordinate 39,200,477 downwards.
CAGTTCTAGTTCAGTTCTAGTTCAGTTCTAGTTCAGTTCTAGTTCAGTTCTAGTTCAGTTCTAGTTCAGTTCTAGTTCAGTTCTAGTTCAGTTCTAGTTCAGTTCTAGTTCAGTTCTAGTTCAGTTCTAGTTCAGTTCTAGTTCAGTTCTAGTTCAGTTCTAGTTCAGTTCTAGTTCAGTTCTAGTTCAGTTCTAGTTCAGTTCTAGTTCAGTTCTAGTTCAGTTCTAGTTCAGTTCTAGTTCAGTTCTAGTTCAGTTCTAGTTCAGTTCTAGTTCAGTTCTAGTTCAGTTCTAGTTCAGTTCTAGTTCAGTTCTAGTTCAGTTCTAGTTCAGTTCTAGTTCAGTTCTAGTTCAGTTCTAGTTCAGTTCTAGTTCAGTTCTAGTTCAGTTCTAGTTCAGTTCTAGTTCAGTTCTAGTTCAGTTCTAGTTCAGTTCTAGTTCAGTTCTAGTTCAGTTCTAGTTCAGTTCTAGTTCAGTTCTAGTTCAGTTCTAGTTCAGTTCTAGTTCAGTTCTAGTTCAGTTCTAGTTCAGTTCTAGTTCAGTTCTAGTTCAGTTCTAGTTCAGTTCTAGTTCAGTTCTAGTTCAGTTCTAGTTCAGTTCTAGTTCAGTTCTAGTTCAGTTCTAGTTCAGTTCTAGTTCAGTTCTAGTTCAGTTCTAGTTCAGTTCTAGTTCAGTTCTAGTTCAGTTCTAGTTCAGTTCTAGTTCAGTTCTAGTTCAGTTCTAGTTCAGTTCTAGTTCAGTTCTAGTTCAGTTCTAGTTCAGTTCTAGTTCAGTTCTAGTTCAGTTCTAGTTCAGTTCTAGTTCAGTTCTAGTTCAGTTCTAGTTCAGTTCTAGTTCAGTTCTAGTTCAGTTCTAGTTCAGTTCTAGTTCAGTTCTAGTTCAGTTCTAGTTCAGTTCTAGTTCAGTTCTAGTTCAGTTCTAGTTCAGTTCTAGTTCAGTTCTAGTTCAGTTCTAGTTCAGTTCTAGTTCAGTTCTAGTTCAGTTCTAGTTCAGTTCTAGTTCAGTTCTAGTTCAGTTCTAGTTCAGTTCTAGTTCAGTTCTAGTTCAGTTCTAGTTCAGTTCTAGTTCTAGTTCAGTTCTAGTTCAGTTCTAGTTCAGTTCTAGTTCAGTTCTAGTTCAGTTCTAGTTCAGTTCTAGTTCAGTTCTAGTTCAGTTCTAGTTCAGTTCTAGTTCAGTTCTAGTTCAGTTCTAGTTCAGTTCTAGTTCAGTTCTAGTTCAGTTCTAGTTCAGTTCTAGTTCAGTTCTAGTTCAGTTCTAGTTCAGTTCTAGTTCAGTTCTAGTTCAGTTCTAGTTCAGTTCTAGTTCAGTTCTAGTTCAGTTCTAGTTCAGTTCTAGTTCAGTTCTAGTTCAGTTCTAGTTCAGTTCTAGTTCAGTTCTAGTTCAGTTCTAGTTCAGTTCTAGTTCAGTTCTAGTTCAGTTCTAGTTCAGTTCTAGTTCAGTTCTAGTTCAGTTCTAGTTCAGTTCTAGTTCAGTTCTAGTTCAGTTCTAGTTCAGTTCTAGTTCAGTTCTAGTTCAGTTCTAGTTCAGTTCTAGTTCAGTTCTAGTTCAGTTCTAGTTCAGTTCTAGTTCAGTTCTAGTTCAGTTCTAGTTCAGTTCTAGTTCAGTTCTAGTTCAGTTCTAGTTCAGTTCTAGTTCAGTTCTAGTTCAGTTCTAGTTCAGTTCTAGTTCAGTTCTAGTTCAGTTCTAGTTCAGTTCTAGTTCAGTTCTAGTTCAGTTCTAGTTCAGTTCTAGTTCAGTTCTAGTTCAGTTCTAGTTCAGTTCTAGTTCAGTTCTAGTTCAGTTCTAGTTCAGTTCTAGTTCAGTTCTAGTTCAGTTCTAGTTCAGTTCTAGTTCAGTTCTAGTTCAGTTCTAGTTCAGTTCTAGTTCAGTTCTAGTTCAGTTCTAGTTCAGTTCTAGTTCAGTTCTAGTTCAGTTCTAGTTTTAGTTCAAGGTTCATTTCTAGTTTCAGTTTTAGGTTTAGTTCTAGGTTCAGTTCTACGTTCATGTCCAGGTTCAGTTCTAGTTTCAGTTCTAGGTTCAGTTCTAGTTCAGGTCTAGTTCAGTTCAAGTTCAGTTCTAGTTCAGTTTTAGTTCAGTTCTAGGTTCAGTTCTGGTTTCAGTACCAGGTTCAGTTCTAGGTGCGGTTCTAGGTTCAGTTCTAAGTTCAGTTGTAGTTTTAGTTCTAGGTTCAGTTCTAGGTTCAGTTCTAGCTTCAGTTCTAGGTTAAGTTCTAGGTTCACTTCTAGTTCAGCCCTATTTTTGCTCCTTGTCTTTATTCAAAGATTGTGTTTGTTCTTTTCAAGTTTTATATTAATTTTATTGGAGATCTAATTTTATTGGAGATCAATTTTTAATATCTATTGCTAGTCTTTACCGACGGCATTTAATCTCAAAGTGCCGACGGCTTTTTATTACTTTCAATACAAACCCTCTGCATTTTCCATTCACAATAAAGACCCAAGCCTGGGAGTAGTGAATCTCCGTTTACATAACTTAACCCTTTTTAAGTGAAATAATAAGACAGTTTTTGTTTTAATTTTTGGTAACATTTTTTGTTGCACATAAATCGAAATTTATGGCGTTTTAACATGATTTTCATTTTATTTTATTCAGTTTTCTTTTCATTTTTTTTTTTAGGTTTAATATTATTTTTTCTGAATTTTTTCATTTCATTCATTTTTGTTTTATCAATCTTTTTTTGTTGTAGTTATGCATTAGAGCTATTTTTTGAGATATATGCCAAACATTTGTAGTTTTATTGTTATTTATTTAATTATAATAATAATTATATATAATATATATTTACTATACAATACTTTTGTTTTTTTTTTTTCTTTTGTAGGGGGAAGGGGTTAAAGGAAAGATTTTTAGGGTTAGAATGAGGAGCAGTAGAAATGCAGGGTTGGGAGGAAGATTTGGGAAATGGAAAAAAGGTATATTTTAGAGTTAAAATAAATTAGGAAATTTGAAAAAAATGAGGTTTAGTAAACAAATTTTGAAATTTAGAGAAATTTGGTAAAGGTTTTGGTTATGAAAAATTTGTTAATTTTCTTTTGATATTTGTGAAGAATTTCTATGAAAGGAAAGGGGAGAGTACGAAGAAATTTGAGTTTGGTTTTTGTTTAAATATTATTATAATATTTTTTTATTATGTATTTTTTATTGTAATTATTAATAATATATAGTTTTTTTTTTGTTTATACTTATTTGTTGTTGGTTTTTTTTTTGTTTAAATTTAAATTAATTACTAAAAATGAATTATTTTATAACAAATATCACTACCATACGTTTTTATCCATAATACAGTTCGATTCACTTGAAAATACTCAAACAAAAATCTTTAGTAAAGTCTATATATTAAGAAATCGGTTGGAAACAAATTTTTCATTTGGATATGACTCCATATTTTAAAAACGAATTAGTAATAATTTTTTGGCAATAATGAATAATGCCTTAAAAAACAGTCTTGAAATATTTTTGTTTGGGTAGATTTAAGTGAATCGGACTGTATTTACTTATATTAAAATTATTTAATATAATTTTTATTTTCATAATTTTTTTTTCGACTATTTTGTGGTTGTTGTGGTTGTTGTTGTTGCATGCATAAATATGCTGTTATATTTTTTTATAATTTTTTTTTTTTCATAATTTTTCCATAATTGTTTGTCTAATAATTTACTTTTTTGCTTAATTACTCATATTTTCCTGTTGTCATAATTTATTAGCAATTATTTCTTTATTTCTTTATATTTTTTTCTTTTTCTGTTAATATAATTAAATATTTTTTACAAATACTTATTTTCTTTTTATACCATTTTTAGCATTTTTTTTATTGTTAATTTTTATAAAATTTAATTTCTGTTTTTTTTTTTGTTTGCCTTGTTTAATTTAGTCTTAATAATTTTGTTTATAAGCTTTTTTTATAATTTTTAAATTTTTGTCTTCAATGGCTTTTTTTCTGGTGATTAAATTGGTTTTCTAAATTTTTTGTAGAAAAATATTTAAAAAAAATTCATTCGAAATTTTGATTTAAACTTAAGAAAATTTTATAAATAACAATTCATTTGATTACAAAACTAAAAATTAACAAATTTTTTTAGCATAACATAATATTTTTAATAAAAATCCCAGCTAATTTAAACAATTTGTTTAGAGATTTACTTACAAAAAAGAAATATTCTGGAAAAATATTGAAAAAATTTTCCTGAAAATCAAGTTCAAGTTAAGTGTTATTTAAGTTTTAGTAAGAATTACCATTTCATTAAATTTTTCCAAGAAATGTAACAAAATAAGAATTTTTTGCAGTCATTTTCACTTTTTGATTCCTTAAGTCAAGGTTGGCCATTATTTGCATGGCAGGGGAATGACAAAAATTTATATTAAACAAGAAAACTTTTTCCAAACAATTCATTTGCTATAACAGGTTATTAGCTAATAAATTCTTCCCGCAAACATAAACGACAATTGTAAAGCTTAAAGATACTTTTACGCTTCAGATTTTTTAAAAACTCTTCCCAACTCAAACATTCGCTTTGAAAAACACTTGAGAACGAGAACACCTTTCGGAGTTTAAAAATTTTCTTTGCATATGTGACAGCGCATAGAGAAAGGGACCTACTACATAAAACAAGAAGTAGGGACGAACTACACGCGTTTTCAAGGTTGACCAACACGTTTCTGACGTCATGAGATGTGACGCTTTCAAATGAGACCAATACTAACACGCTCAGTGATGGTACACCAAATATGTACGTATTTAAATCTTTCAAATGGCTCTCCTGAACAAAAGCCTTAGGTCCCTTTCTATTTTGAGAGTCACATATATGTTAAAGCCCTTCACTGTTTTAAAGACAGCTTTGACTCACACACACTAAAAACAGCACATTACTAGCTCTCGCACTCATACAAATTAATCCTTGCCTAAGAATTACATTTGCCTTTAGTACTAAAAGCTCTTCTTTAGAAAGCCTTTAGTACCAAAAGCTCTTCTATAGAAGATCTTTAGTACCAAAAGCTCTTCTATAGAAGATCTTTAGTACCAAAAGCTCTTCTATAGAAGATCTTTAGTACCAGAAGCTCTTCCATAGATGACCTTTAGTACCAAAAGCTCTTCTATAGAACACAATTTTTACCAAAAGCTCTTTTATAGAAGTTCTTCTATAGAAGAAACTTAGTACCAAAAGCTATTCCATAGAAGACCTTTAGTACTAAAAGCTCTTCTTTAGAAAGTCTTTAACCAAAAGCTCTTCAATAGAAGACCTTTAGTATCAAAAGCTCTTCTATAGAAGACCTTAGGACTGAAAGCTCTCCTATAGAAGACCTTTAGTACCAAAAACTCTTTTATAGAAGACCTTTAGTACCAAAAGCTTTTCTATAGAAGGCCTTTGGTACCAAAATCTCTTTTATAGAAGACCCTTAGTACCAAAAGCTCTTTTTTAGAAAACCTTTTATAACAAAATCTCTTCAATAGAAGACCCTTAGTACAAAAAGCTCTTCCATAGAAAACCTTTAATACCAAATGCTCTTCTACAATAGACCTTCCGTTTACTTAAAAGAGGGCGCCAGACAAATCTATGTTTTGCAAACATCATCATAAACCTAGTCTGTTATATGGGTATACAAAATACTTGAATTGTATATAAAAATTAAAGAAATAGCTCAAATGAAAATTTGATTCAAATCTTTCGTTTACAAAAAGTCTAATTTTAAGCTTCTAAGTTACTGAAAATTCTTTAAATTAAACAAAATCGTTCAAACTAATCGAAACTTAAAAAAATCTATGTATTTTCTCAAATTTAAGTCAAAAGCTTTAAGTTTAACTTTTCCAAAACAAGGACAATTTTAGGTGAAAATTTCTTAAAAAAAACTAGTTAATTCCAGAAAAAGCTTTTTTTATTTAACTTGAAACTAAACAAATTTTCAGCTTTAAGCATCTTCTTTTTAGATATTCTGGATATTATCCAAATATTTGAAACTTTCTAGAAAAATTATCAAATTGAAGTTAAAAGCTTTAAATTTTACTGTTGCAAAAACCGAAACCAGGACAATTAAAGCCAAATTTTCTTATAAAAAAGTACAGAAAAGGCTTCTTTCTAGATATTTTTGATCTTTTTCCAGATACTTTTGATATTACTTAAAGTTTTAAAAATTTCTATCAAAACTCATAATAGTATAAGTTTTAAGCTCAAGTTTAAAGAGTTAGATCATTTTACTTAAAAGCTTATTATAAGAACTTCAATTGAATTTTGTAGATTACGAAAATATCCGACGGCTTTTATAAACGTATCCAAAATTAAAGCCAAATCTTCTTATAAAAAAACTAGTTAAATCCAGAAAAAAGCTTTTTTTAATTAAATTTAAAACTAAATAAATAATTTTCAAGCTTCTAACATCTTCTTTATAGATCACCTTGACATTTTGCATCTTAAGTTTTCAAAATTTCTATTTAAGCTCATAAAAACAGACAAATTTTAAAGCTCATATTAAAAAAGGATTAATTTAAGCTCTGAAATTTTACTTAAAAACATAGAAAAAAGCTTTGTATGGATTTTTGAAGACGATTTTCGATTTTTTTTAAATATTTTAGATAATTTTTCGACGGCTTTTAAAATCATATAAAAATTAAGTAATTTTTTTCAATATGTCCTCCTTTAATGACCGAGAAAAATGTAATTGGTTATCAAAGCAATATTTGTAAATAAAAGCTTGCCGAAAGTTCAAAATATGGAGAAAAAAAAGAACTTCTTCTATAAACAAAAACTGTTTTGAAAGCTCGAGAATCTAGACAAAACAATAATAATAGAAAGCTAAACTCTAAAAGCTTAAGTATGTTTAAGGATTTTTCAAAGCTTAGGCTATTTAAGCTTAACGTTAAAAGCTTGTTTGAATGAACTTTTTTATGAAAGAAATCTAAAATGTTAAAAACTTTAGATGTTCAGAGGCTAAAAAGCTTTATGACTGTAACTAAAGAGGACACGTTATTCTTAATTGTTTATGCGAGTAGCTCAAAACTTAATGCTTTTTACTAAAGATCTTTTCCTACAAAATATCATTTGAATTAAATTTAATTTAGAGCTTCTGTTCTTAGAATGTAAAAACTGTTTTGAAAGCTCGATAATCAATACAAATTCACCAGTAAGAGCAAAACAAGATCCTTAGAAAGCTGAATTCGAAAAGCTTAAGAAAATTTGAGGATTATTTAGAGCTTAAGCACCCCAAAACATGAAAAGCTCATTTGAATAGACTTTCTATGAAAAAAATCTGAAATGTTTCAAGATTTTAAAAAACTTTAGATGTTCAGAAGTTTAAAAGCTTTATGATTGTAGCTAAAGAGGAGTTTGTCTTAAATGCAGCAGCTAAAAAGCTTTTTGCTTTTACGAAAGACCTTTCACTAGAAAAGCTTGTTCGATTGAAAGAAATCTGAAAAGTTTTAAAATTAAAAAATCAAATTTAAGATGTTCAGAAGCTAAAAATCATTAATTTTTTTACGAAAGAGCTTAAGTAGCCTAATACTTTACATTATATACTTTTTTGTTCAAACTAGTTATACACTTGTCCATGTGGACTTTTTAGCAAAGCTTTTAAAGTTTCACAACTTTAGAACAAGTGATGCTTAAAGTTTGAGACAATAAATGTCTGTTTAAAATGCTTATGTTAGATGCTCACAAAAGCTTTATGATTTTTATAAAAGAGCTTAAGTAGTCTAAGACATTGAAAGCTAATTTGAAAGAAGTTTTTATGAAAGAAATCTTCAAAATTCCGCAAAAATTAAATGCTTAAAAGCTTATGTTTGTCGCGAAAGAAGAGTATGTTTTATATAGAAGCATTTGTGAGAAGCTTTTACACTGTTCATATGTCGTCCTAGTAGTTATAAAAATATAGCACTTTTAATAGAAGTATTTTTAAAGCTCAAATGCATTAAAAGCTCAAAGGCAATAGATTTCAGAATTATTATTTTTGTAATATAAAAAACAGCTCTGGGTGATATTAAAAGACTTTTGTACTAAGACCGATATACAAGTTTTTGTATTTCAAACTGCTTTGGCATTTGACATTGTTTAAAGCTCTTTTTGTATTATATATCAAAGAAAGAAATAAAAGCTTATTCACTTTACATTTTTAACTGAAAGAAGGCCACTAAAATATAAATATTGAAATGCTTTAAACCAGATGGAAACAATAAATTAAATCCCACTGAAGCGACGGCATTTGAATATTTAAAAAAATATTGAATATTTAAAAAAAAATCAAAACGAGCTCGAAAATTGGTCGGCTGCCACATGAAATAAGGGCGGCTGCCACATGAAATAAAATTCGGCAAAACTTCTAAACGTTTTAAGACAAAATCTTTAATCGAATCCTGTTTCTTCTAAAACTGAAATTTTCTCCAAAACCATAACCTCAAAATATTGTTTTCAAAAAAAAAAAAATCCAAAAAAGTTTTTTGTTAATTTTTGTTTTCATTCAATAAATTTTTTTATATTTTCCCAAAATATTTTTTTTTTTTCAATAATTTTTACAAAATTTACAATTTTTTTTTTTCAAGCCAAAATAATAAAAAAAATATACAAAAAAGATAAAAAAAAACTGCATTTAGTCCAGAAACAGAGATATTTAAGATAAAACAACGAATTTTTAATGGTTATAATAATAAAAAAAAGAAAAATAAAAAAAATTGTAAAAATTAAAAAAAAAAAACAATTTTTAGTAAGACAAAATTTTATAAAAGAAAAAATTTTGAAAATTTTCTACAGAATAATTTCAAATAAATAAATTTTAAAAAAAATATGAAAATGCAGTTTTTAAAGTTAATTTTTTTGATAAATTTCTAAAATTATAATTATTTTTTTTAAATTCTTAATAAATTTAGCAAATTTTTTTTACAACAATTTTTTGTTACATTTAGGGTTTTTTTTTGTTTTGTTGAGTTTTTGATAATTATTTTGTTTAATGATATTAAATTTATAAATTATGTTAATTTGTTATAATTATTATTATTATTATTATAGTTTTTATAAATATAATAAATTCCCTTGTATAATTTATGTTTAAATATGTTTTAAGATAGTTGTTGTTGTTTTTTTTTCTATAGGCCAATTCACTTAAATAGAGCCACCTTTAAAGGTCTTAGTAAAATATTTCTATTAAAAATTTGAAAAGAACAATTGGTGGGGTCCATTTTGACCCCACGATACCAGTTAAGGGTTAAGAAGTTATCTCTGTATATTTTAAGCCGTTTTCTTAATTTAGTACATTTTACTAAAATGTATTGGAGGGATTTATTTAAATGAATTGGACCTTAATTTTAGTTAAAGATTTCTTTTATTCCTTTTTCTTTTTAGTATATGAATAAAGTAATAAAGAACCTCTCACCAAATTGTTTGCTGGGATCTAGAATAATTTTAACATGTTTTTGTTTTTCAATAAAGATTTTTGTTTTTAGTTTTAACAAAAGAAAAGCAAAAAATTTAAATTTAAACAAATTATGTATGAGATAATAAAACAAAAGTAAACCGTTACTTTAAACTTCTTCTTCGACTGCTGCTCTTTGTGGTTTAAAAGTTTTCAAAACTCTTAATCCCTTCTTTCAGGAAGAGAATTTAGGAAGATAAAGCCGCTCTTTTTTTCTGTTATTTATCATAATGTTAAGTTTAACACTAATAACACTGTGCTAGTTGAAAAACCCGACAAAAGGTAGACCTAGTGGTCTCTAACCGTTTTTCTGGGTTAGCTCTAGTTTTCGAGAAATAGCGTTTTTAAAATATGTAGGAGGTTGCGTGATCAATATTGGCATAACTCGAAAACTGCTTATTTTTTTGAACTATATCAAAAAACCGAAATTCGGTAATAAAATTGTCTTTCAGAAACAATCTTTACTTTTCTAATCTGAGTTTTAGAGTTTTAGGAAATAATTTTTTGTTTGCCAAAAAAATTTTGTTAAAAAAATTATTTGTTAAAAATATCTGGGAGGTTCCGCAAAAAATATTTGCATAACTCGAAAACTGTTCATTTTCTGGAACTAAGTAGAAAAATTGAAATTCGGCAACAAAATTATCTTTTTGAAACAATCATTACTTTTCTAATCTGAGTTTTGGAAATAATTTTTTTGTTTTTTTTTTAAATACAAAATTTTTCTTTTTAAAAATATATATTTTTTTTTTTTTTTTTAAAACAAAAAATTTTATTTCAAAAACGACCAAAACTATAAAAAAGTTAATTAGTATTTCTGAGAGATAATTTTGCTGTCGAATTTCGGTTTTTTGACCTAGTTTAAGAAAATAAACAGTTTTCGAGTTATGCGAATTTTATTTGCGCAATAAAAAATTAAAGAGGTCGCACAATAAATATTCGCATAACTCGAAAAATATTTATTTTCTTGAACTAAGTAAAAAAACCTAAATTCAGCAACAAATTTATCTTTTAGAAACAATCACTACTTTTTTAATCTGAGTTTCGGAAATATTTTTTTTGTTTGCAAAAATTTTTTTTTTTTTTTAAATCACAAAAATTTTCATTTTATTGCTAGTGCAATAAATATTCGCATAACTCAAAAACTGAAATTCGGCAGCAAATGTATCTTTTAGAAACAATAGTTATTTTTTTAATTCGAGTTTTGGAAATAATTTTTTGTTTGCCAAAAAAAATTTTTTGCTAAAAAAATGAAGGAGTTTGCGTAATAAATATTCGCACAACTCGAAAATTGTTTATTTTCTTGACATAAATAAAAAACCGAAATTCGGCAACAAATTTACCTTTTAGTAACAATCATTACTTGTTTAATCTGAGTTTGGAAAATAATTTTTTTTGTTCTGAAAAATCACAAAATTGTTTTATTTTTCAAAATAATTTTTTTTTGCAAACAAAAATATCTATTTCCAAAACGACCAAAACGTTTAAAAAGATAATTAGTGTTTCTGGGAGATAATTTTATTGTCAAATTTCGGTTTTTTACTTAGTTCAACAACAAAAAATGGAGGAGGTCTCCCAAAAAATATTCGCTTAACTCGAAAACTGTTTATTTTCTTGAACTAAGTCAAAAAACCAAAATTCGTCAACAAAATTATCTTTCAGAAACACTAATTAGTTTTTTAATCTGAGTTTTGCAAATAATTTTTTTTGTTTTCAAAAGTATTTTTTTTTTTTTTTTCTTTTGAAACCTCACAAAATTTTTCATTTTCAAAAATTTTTTTTTCTTGCAAGCAAAAACATTTTTTGCCAAAACTACCAAAACGATTTAAAAAGTAATTAGTGTTTCGGAAAGATAATTTTGTAGCCGAATTTCGGTTTTTGTACTTAGTTCAAGAAAATTAATAGTTTTCGAGTTATGAGAATTTTTATGAAGCAACCTCCTCCATTTTTTGAAATAACTCTATAACTCGAAAACTAGAGCACCATTGAATTCAGTATACTCGATTTATCTTTACCCTTTTGTCATTTAAACAAAAAGTTGTTATAACCAGCACAGTGTAATAAACATTAAAGAGCTTTAAGCTTTTATCTTAGGATGAGTTTGTTTACATTAAACCAGGAGCTCAAGTGAGAGTAAGTTTAGCAATTGATGATCTTTTTTCCAGCCATATCCAAGCATTACAACAACTCAATTATCAAAATAAATAAATCACACTTTAAAATTATGAATAACTCCTATTCTTTTCATCACCTTCTTTTCTTCCTTCTTTCTATCAATCCTCTTTGTCTGTTTTGCTATATTTCCTTTGCCAGCCTTGAACGCCTTTATCGAGAGAATTATTAAGATCACTTAAATCTTTAAGAGTTTTTAGGATAATTTTGCTCTTGTTTGTTTTTTTTAATCTTTTGAGGTTTACGGTTTTATTCTAATGACTATGGCTAGTTTTTTCTCAGTGTAATTATTTGTTTATTATTATTTTTTTATATTTTAAAGCTTTTTTTAGAAAAAAGTTTTAGTTTTTTTTTTGTTAAATTTATAAATTAATACTTTTTCCTTTTTGTTTAAACTTTTTTAAATTGTTATATTTGTTTAAAATTATACGTATACTTTTCTTTAATTTTTTTTCGTGTAACAAAATTCTTTATCCCAAAACTCTTTTTTCATTCTTTCTCTCTTTCTTTTTATTTTTTGTTTCTACTCTTTTAAGAAATTTTCTCTAATTTCATTTTATCACTTCTTTGCTGCCATTTTTTTCTTAATAAAAAAAAATTTCAAAATTTTCTTTGGATTAAATTTTAAGTTAAATTAATTTTTTTTGTTTGTTTAAATTTATCACACATTATAACAGGAAATTTGTTGCAAATGTTGGAATGATGGTGTGGCGGCTACAGCAGCCGCCGCTGCAGTGGCGGCGGTAAATTGTGGAAAGCTTTGTTGCAGATTGGCGGCAGCAGCCACAGCCGCCGCTGATGAGGTGGCGGCCGCCAAATAGGGATGCATGCGTTGAGATCTCAAGTATTGGCGATATTTGCCGCTTATCTTATCGGGATAGTGATGCGTATGATGGGCCGCGGCCGCCAGCTGATGATGATGGTGTGAGGACATGGCGGCCGCCGCTGCTGCAGCGGCTGCAGCAGCCGTGCTGGCCGCTGCTGTTGTATAATGGCTGGTGTTGTTGGCTGAACGTTGTAGTTGTGGATTTTGTTGATTTGAACTTTGGTTTAGAAGGGGCGTGGCCTCAGGACCAGCCTGATAATTGCTAGGAACTGTAGCCATAGGACTGCGATCCATCATAAGACTTGTTATATTGGCTTGGGAATTGCTGAGAGCCGCATTTGAGGTGGCTACCGTGGCTGCCGAGGTTATAATATTATCCGCCTGTTGGCTAGCATTCCAGATTAAATGTTGTTGCTGCTGCTGCTGTTGTTGGGCTTTTGAGCCATAAATACCGCTACCCGAAATCATGGCATCCCTCTTACCCACATTGGCATTTTGTTTAGCTTGAACTGAATTACTGGAGTTTGTAGGGTTTTGTGTATAGGCTGGGGTCATGGAAGTACGAGCCGCTATGGCAGCGGCAGCAGCCAAATGATCCCATTGCTGGGTTTGTTGATGCTGTTGTTGTTGTTGCTGCTGTTGTTGTACTAAAAGGTGACTTTGGCTAGTTCTCTGTGGGGGATTTTGTGTCGAGCTGTTAGACGCCGCCGCTGAAGAAGAAGAGGAGTTTGTGGAGTTTCTTTGGTTGGATCTTAAATAACTTTGGGTATTTGAAGAGGTGGAATTTGTAGAATTTGAGCTGGTTTGTAAATGTTGCTGCTGTTGATGCTGCACCGGATAGTGGGCCTGTTGGGACATTTGTGACATTTGCTGGGACTGTTGTTGTTGTTGATGTGTATGCCTGAGTTGTTGTTGCTGCAAATGCTGCTGATATTGTTGGGCGGCCACAGCAGCATGTCTTTGTTGTTGCTGCTGCTGCTGTTGTTGCTGGTGATGTTGCTGTTGTTGCTGCTGTTGTTGTTGTTGTTGCTGCTGCTGTTGTATAACCTGAGTTTGTCGAGCTCTTCTTGAAGAAGAGGCCACATTTTGTTGCTGTGTGTTACTGAGAGTCTGTGTACCAGCCAAGGCGGCGGTATTACGAGCCGCTGCAGCCGTGGGCATATTATTAACAAAAGGACTGCGTCTTTGGGATTCCATTTTGCGAAAATAACAAGGATGTATCATTAGCAAAGGTTCTACTCTCTGGCCTGCTGGTGGCTTGGGCTGATTGGGTAACTCATATTCCACACTACAATCTACATGTAGGGGTATGGAATAATCCTTAGCCGTCGCTGTTTGGGAAACGGCATTATTGAGTTGTTGTTGTGAGGCGGGTGTTAAAGCTGTTACAGAGGCATTTTGGTTACGTTGTTGTTGTTGCTGTTGGCTAGATGTTTGGTTAACAGCTGCTGTTTGATGTTGGGCAGCCGAAGACGACGAACTGAGTGCATTGGAGGAATTAGAGTTATTGTTAGATGAAGAAGATGAGGTAAGCAAGGCATTAGCGGCGGCGGCGACGGCCTGTGCGGAGCTTGTAGAAGAGCTCAAGGCATTTTGTGAAGCCGACGCCGCCATAGATGACATTCTATTAGAGGACTGTTGCTGCTGCTGCTGCTGTTGATGGCTATAGTGTTGCTGATGTAACTGTTGCTGTTGAGAATGTTGCTGGTGATAAATTTGTTGTTGCTGCTGCTGCTGTTGGTGATGATGATGCTGCATCAAGGCAGCTGACTGTGTTTGAGCCATGGTATGAGAGGCCAGGGAAGCCATATCATAGTTGGCATAACAAGCGGCCATAGTCATGTTGTCCGCGTTAGGGGGAGTTGACAAACTTTTCAAAAAAATTTTGAATTTTTTTTTTTCTTTAAGGGTTTTTCTTGTAAGAAAAACCTTTTCTTTTCTTGGATAAGAGTTTTAGTTTTAAGTAAAACTTTTTTTAGTTTAGGCAAATTAAAGACATTTTTGTAAGCTTTTTTATATAGGGGGGTTTTCAAAATTTACGAAATGAAATTTTGAGTTTATATTGAAAGATTTTTGAGGTTATATTTTGATAATTTTGAGGTTATATATTTTTTTTGTTTGTTTTAATTGTAATAATATTGAAATTTTTGTTTTTTTTTTTGTTGTTTTGATAATAATTGGCACTGGTAATCCAAGCTTTTTAAATTTAAATAAAAATATATATAATATAGGTAATCCACAGGGCTATTATATATATTTTTTTCTTTTAGAGGTTATGAAATATTTTGAATTCTTTTATTTGTTGATGAATTTTTTTTTTGTAATTGTTTAAACTATTTAGCAGGAACGTTAATCCATATATGTTTTACAATTTTGTTTGTGGTTTTAAATTAATAGCAGGTATTTAGTTTTAGATTTCTTTTTAATTATTAATAATTTTTAAATATTTTTTTATTAATTAAAGACCCGTATTTTTATATTTTTTTTATTTAAATAATTATATTTTTTTTCTTTTAATTTAATTATTTTTTTAAGTTTAAAGGTTTTTTAGTTAATCAGTCTTATTTTTAAAAATTTTATATATTTTTTTTTTAGGTTGATATAAAATTTTTTTTTTTTTTTTTGAATAATCAAATTTGAATTTTTTTCTATTTTTAATCTCAGTCTTAAATATTTTGAATGAATTTTTTTTTTTATTTGAAAATTTCTTAAAGCTGCTTTTTTCAAAAACGACGGCGTTTTATTGTTTTTCTGTTTTCAAATTAAATTCAATATTTGGCGTTTTCAAAAGTTACGGTAATTTTGAAAATTTTCTTTTAATAATTATTGTCCGTCCGCATAGCACGAGCAGCTTAAACGTTATGCGCTTAAAAGAGAAGAGTCATGAAATTCTACTTCTTCAGACCTCAAATGCGTTACGTTGTAAACGTTTAACATAAAATTGCGTTATGATTACGTTCAGTCCAAGTTTTTTTTTCTTTTTTTTTTTGCCACACAAATGAACTAGATTCTCTTCTCAAGAAAAACTCATTTAAAAATGAGTGAGTTTTTTTTTTCGAAATCAAGCTCTCTTTCTTGCTCTTTTATTTACACTCAATATTATTTATTTCTCGTACTCATTTCTTTTTTCTGGCTCTCTTGTTTTTAAATTATTCTTTTACTCAATTTTTTCAAATTTTTTTAAATCACACGTTTTTTCTTTAATTTTTGAAAAATTCTTCTTTAAATCTTCTTTTGTTTTCGAATTTTTGCCACTTTTATCACTTTCCAGACTCTTTTGAAGATCTTTCCTTAATTCTTGGTTTATTTTTTTTTTCTAAATTTCTTTAAATATCACAATTTGTTTATCATAAAAAAAGTATTTGTTTAATTATTTCTGTTTTTAATAATCAACAAGAGCTCTTTTCCTTCATACAATTTCTTTAATTTATTTCAATTAAATCACAATTTTTTATCGTATTTAATTTTTTTTTATTAAATTTTTCATTAAACGTAAACGTCTTTACCATACAAGCTCTCTTAACCGACTGAGCAGCTACAGCCAACATTTTACCGCATATGAATTTTTGTATATTTTTCAGAGCTTCTTAATATTTCTTTACCTGTTTTTTTTTCTTGCTTTAAAATTTCATAATTATCACCACTTTTTTTCATCACTTCTAAACATTACTCTCTCACTCTCCCTCTAAAAACCAACAAAATCCACTCTTTTAGTAAAACACACTCAAAATCGTTAACACTCTTTTTCCCTTACCATTCAAAAAAAACAACTCAACATATGTTTTCCTTTTTCAAAAACTACCTAGAATTTTTATTTAGTAAAATTTTACAAAAACAGCTGTTATTTTTTCTTTTGCACTCTTCTCCACTCTCTTCCATTCTTCACCACTCTCTCTCTCCCTGACAATCATTACTTGCCACAAAACAATAACAACTTTTACAAATGAGTAAAATTTTGTAAATGTTCAACAGCCAATTACAAAGTATTACAAATTAATTTTATTTTTGCTCTCATTTACATTTAGTTTTAAAAGAGTGTATCTCTCTCTCTTCTACTCAAAGTCTATTAAACTCATTACTTCATTATTTGAACATCAGTGTGGCCATATCCAAAAATATTTCACAGCTAAATCGGCCTTAAAATAATGCTAGAAAATGCTAAATAAAAACTTAAACTGCCAAAAAATAATGCTAATTTTTTAATTGTATTATTTTTTGTTACTTTGGTTAATATATCTTTATAAATGGTTTTTTTTTCATAATTCTTCCATATAAATACTTATTCCACATCATTTTAATGAAACAATCTGATTAAAAAGTATCAGAATATTTATTTACATTTATGAACCAATTTGCGTATGCAAGAAATAAACTCAAAATTGTCATTATCTTCAGAGCATTTAAGAGATTTCGGTGTACGTAATCAGTATTTGTTTTAAATTTCATTAAAATATTCTAATATTTCTGGCCAGAGTATAAATTCCGGGAAGTGAGACCTATGGGAGGTACCCTTAATAAGTGACCGATTTTTACGAATTTCAATTGCCATGGTCCCACGGCCAAAAGAATTGTTTGTGTCAGATTAAGGTTTTCATGGGTCTTTAGTAGGGCTAAAACCAAATTTTTGGCATAGTACCAAGACGTGGTCAAGAATGTTGTAGTAATGAAAACACCTTTCTCCGGCTATTTGCGAAAAAAAATGTTTTTGAAAGACGAACTTATTTTATTAGTTCAGCCAAACAACAAAATTTAACAATATACAAATGCGCAACAATTTTCATGCTTTCTTATTAAATAAAAGTTTTCAAAATAAAAAGTTTTAAATTTTTCCCTTATTTTATGATTTTTTAAGATCCTTTATTTTTGCATGAATTCTGATTGGAAATAGCTAATAACTTAAGCATTTCGTGATGTTATATCGCTTTAAACATAAGTTATATTATTCAGGTTTTTAAAAATAACGAACTTTTAACCGCAATAAATTGCCAACCACAGAAAAATTTTGAAATCTAAAATAGTCTGTAGATTCGCAAACAGCATTTAGGTGATACGCATATATCAGGTGTATAGTTTTTTAAATTTCCGTGAGATAAAAATTGATGTTTTCAAACTTCAACCCTTTTGAACTTTTTAATGATCCAAAAAAAATATAATATTTTTTCTTAATAACTTTTAATGCTCTAGACTAGACACGACTAGACTATGCCGTTTTTAATATTCACAAAACGTGTAAAAAAGTTATAGCCCTAGTTTTCAGCCAGCCTTCCAGACGGAAAGTCATTTCAAAATCGATTGAGGAAGTGAATCTAAGTCTTTTGGGTCTAATACTAATATTTCTATGCTTTACATACTTACATCAGCGCCGTACGGTTAAAACTGTGCTAAAAGAATGATGTCTGTAGAGCCCTTTATGCTCTTCGGCAGTTATAGCCAGTTAATTTTTTTTCTGATGCATAAACAATGTGATGCCATTTCCATTCACTTTATTGCCGGGGTTACATATTTAAATGTGTAATCAACAAAAAATTGTATGGGTATTAAATTAAGATTACTTATTTGAGTAAATAAATATTTTTTCAATATAAAAAAGAATGCTAAAAAATGCTAAATATATAATTAAAAAATGCTAAAAATAATGCTAACTGCAAAATGGAAAATTTGCAGCTAAAATAAAAATAAAAATGCTAAATCTAGCCGCAAAAATGCCAAAATGGCCACACTGTTGAACATGCTCTGTTACTTTTTGCCTAAACTTTGTTGTTACTTTTACACCACTACTAATTTCTGTGACAGGGATGGTCAAGCCAGAAGTACAATTTTTGTAGCCAAGAGTTGTTAAATTTAGTACTTTTTGAAATAAAAGTATCTACCGTTAAATTAGATTATTTTCAAAAAAAGTATAGGTACTAGGGTTTCCAGACACAAACCCGAAAAAAGCTGGACATAAGGCAAAAAAAGCTTGACAACCCAAAAATTAGCTGGACATTAATAAATTTTGCTAATTGTTAGTACCAAATTAAAGTGGACAAGATGACATGTCCGAACAAATCAAAATGAGGTTAGAATTACAAAAACTGAAAAGTAATAAATCCGCGGGTGCCGATGTTTTGCCGGCAGAGCTTTTTAAGACAGGAGGTGGGAGTTGATAATCATTTATGTCCCAGCTTATAAAAACTAAATAGTTAGAAGAACGTATGCCGGACGATTGGAGTGTTCTTTGTTCAGTCCACAAACAAATTAGATATGTATGTGCCAATTATAAAGGTATATGTCTGCTTACAAATGAATATAAGATAATATTGTCCATATTGTGTTAAAGGTAATAGGCCAAAGTTAACGAAATAATTGGAACCCAATAATGTGGCTTTAGACCGGGTAAATCTACCACTGGCCAGATCTTTATGCTACATCAAATCCTGGAGAAAACACAAGAAAAACAAATTGATACATATCATCTCTTTGTTTAATACAAAGCTGCTTTTGACAGCCCGAAACGAACGAAGGTGTTTAATGCAGTAAACGGATACAACCTCAACAGTTAAAATAAGTAAGAGCCTCTCGGAGTCCTTCATAACTAAACGGGGATTCAGACAAGGCGATAGTTTGTCATGTCATCTCTTAAATATTGTGTTACCTGAAATCGTACCTCGCACAGTGCGCGAGGTAGCTGCCGCCTTTTCACGTATCGAGAGTAAATCTAATAAAATGGGTCTAGTTGTCAATGAATCAAAAATAAAATTGATGGTTTCTACAAACAGAAAGTTCAGAAGAGTTGGACCAAATGTGATCGTTGAGAACTAAAACTTCGAATTTGTAAAAGAATTTGTTTACTTTGGTACCGCCGTCAACATAAATAACGACATAAGTTTCGAAATCAAACATAGAATCATGCTTGCCAACAGATGCTATTTTGGCATAAGCAGGTGGATAAGAAATAATGCTCTCTCTGTAAGAACTTCAACTACGCTCTACAAAACAATTATACTACCCGTGTAAATATATGATGTTGAATCATGGCCACTTGCACAGGCAGAGGAAGCTATTCTTGGAGTTTTTAAGAGGAAGATTCTACGAAAAATCTTTGGACCAGTTTGCATCAACAATGATTATCGACATTGAATGAACAATTAGCTGTATGAGTTATACGTTGACATCGACATAGTAAAACGCATCAAACAGCACTGGCTGCATTGGCTGGGACATATTGTGCAAATGTATGAAAATACTCCACCAACAAAAGTATTCGAAAACGATCCAAAATTAACTCGTAAAAGAGGACGTCCGAAAATTCGGTGGAAAGGCCAAGTAGAGAAAAATCTTTCAATGCTTGACCTACTAATTGGAGAATAAGAACACATGTTTGAAGCACATGGAATTCTAAAATATGCTCGGCCTTTGACCTTAACAGGTTTTTGATATAGGTCATTAAAGTAAAGCAAGTGCAATGGGAAAATTTGATAGAGGTTAATTTTATTACAAAATGAACTTGATCAATTAATCAACCCACAAATCACTTAAGTAAAAAAGAAAAAAATACACTTTTGCAAAAGTTTTGAAAAATAGTTTTTCTTTAAAAATATTAAAAAATTTCAATTCTTCACCTTTCAGCTGGACAAATTTAATTTTAGCTTTACATTGGACAAGCACTTAAAAAGCTGGACAATCCAGTCGAATCCAGCCTGACTGGCATCCCTATATCAAGGTCGCGATTAAGCAATTCATTTATTTTAAATCTAGATAGATTGACCTCGGAGGTTAGTGGTCTCCGATCGGAAGAATGTGAGTGACTTATATACAAAGGTATTTTTGTTATAAGTGTCTAGGGGTAACCTTAATTATCTAGATATCAGCTTTATCCTAAGACCAAAATTAACCAATTTATTTATAAATCCTTTATCTAAGACTTTCAGGATAAAAACTCATTATTCCAATTAATTGTCCTCGTAATGTTTTTAAAATTTAGTGTCCAAAAATTCCCTCTTGTACCTTACAAAAGTACCTTTTTTTCTAAACTATGCATTTCATCCCCTTATAAGGCTCTCAACATATTTATTACTTTACTAGAAAAAACTTGAGTTAAACTCTCTCTTTTCTGGCTTTAAACTCTCCGGAGCGGCTTTCTTCCCTTTTTAGATGTAATACCGACATTTGCCGACAATAAAGTGCCGAGCAAAACGAGCCAGCGAGCGAGCATGTTTGATGGTGGTTAGGTTATGTGTGTTTCATTATTGCCATATTTTATTTTGTTGTCGTCATTTAAGAGTTTTCCCATTGTTGTTGTTGTTATTGTTTCAAATACTATGGAACCAAATTTTCAGCCATTGTATGACGGCGGCGGCCATCTTTATATTTGAGTTTAATTTATTTTCTTTTAAAATGTATAGATTTTAGGCTTATTTTTTACAAAAAAAAACTTTTTATAGTTGAGTATACACGAGTTGATGATGATATTGTTGTAAATGCTATTATTGTTGTTGTTTCCTATACAATGTTTGTTTTTGTTTAAAGAGTTGAAATAGTAGAAAAATCATATGTTTAGTTAGAGTGTTCTCTTTCTAACATTTTCAACTCAAAAAAACATTTGTAATATTTTTGTTTTTTTGGATACCAAATAGTTTTGTCGTTTTTTTGGAGCTAATGTCTAGTGTAGGGGAGAAAATTTTGTTTTTTTTTTTTTGCCTTAAGGGCTCTGAGTATGAAGCCAAGGAGCTGCTTCTTTTTTTATGGGAATCCTTCAAATTAGTGTCACTAGTAGTTAGGATTTTTTGTTGTTGTTGTTGTAATTCAGGAAGTGCATAAATGGCTGCCAACAAGCCAATAGTCATCTCTTTTTAATATTTGTCTAATAAGTTTTTTAGTGTTTGAGTTTTTTATGGGAAAATCATTTTGGTCAAAGGAAAATGGTATAAAGGAAAAATGTGGGGGAGCATTTAATGGGTTATGATTTAAAAATTTAATTTAAAGTTAAAAAGAGATAAAATATACAGACTAGGTATATCAATTGTGATTGAAACAGGGTGGTCAAATTTTAGGTAAGGAAGTAAATTTACTGTCAAATGATGAAATGTCAAGAGTTGAGTTGCCATTCCTTAATATATATTTAGTAGTTTAGGTTAGGTTAGGCAGGCAGCCGATGTTAAGTCAGCGTCACTTGTGTCCTAGAAACGGACGACTGGAAAAGAAAACGAATATAATTAATTCCAGGCCATCGGTGGGAGGCTTATTCAAGCCAGCCTGTAGCTCTGATAAATGAGTCTATTTTACGAATGTCAATACTCGCTAGATCGGATAAATCATGCAGATAAAGCGCCCCCAGAAAGGTAGCTCTCGAAATTGAAAGAGCGGGGCAGTGGCAGAGAAGATGAGTAACCGTTTCCTTCTCTTCGACGTTGTGACAGCTTCGACAGTAGTCATGGTGTTGAAGGTTAAGACTTCTGGCATTCAGCCCAAAAGTACGTGACCTTTTAGGGTCGAGATTAGGTTGCGGAGTCTGTGGCTAGGTAGAGAGACCAACCACTTTGAACGTTTATTGTCATAGGTGGGCCATGTTTGCCTTGATATTGTATAAGTGGTTACAAAGGGCCAGATGTTCTGCGCTGATCCGTAAGGGAGATGCCTAATTACTGATTTACAGACGGATAGCGGTAAGCCCGTAAATTGATCGATGTTATTCTGACTCAGGAGAGCCCCGGATTTACCAAGTCTGTCAGCAGTGAAGTAACCAGGTATGTTGTTGTGCCCGGGTGCCCAGAAAAGTTCGATATTTCAATGTCTCGCCATCTCATTAAGAGATGCCCGGCATTAACGGGTAAGAACAGATGTCGTGAGGACATTAGATAGGTATTCTATGGCAGCCTGACTGTCGATACAAAAGCGAATATCCCTGTCGTATACTCTGTAATATTTTAACCATTTGGCAGCTTTGTATATGGCCGATATCTCGGATTGAAGGATACTACACTGATCAGGAAGCTTAAAATAGATTTCCTCCCCTAAAAGTGTGATGAAGAAGCCCCCTCCCACGCCCATCTTTGACTTGAATCCGTCCGTATATACCTCCAAACAGCCGTCATCAAGGGACGATGGGTCTCCAGAGATAGTTACAGTAATTGATTTATCAAAGAGTGGGGTGGAAATGCAGTAGTCAATGTTGTCAGGCATATTTATGATTTTATCCAGATGAGTGGGGTGTCCTAATTGCTAATGGGACCAGGTTCCGATAGTGCTGAGTCGGACAGCCGAGTTAAGGGCGGTTTGCTGTTCCATTAGTTCGACTGGGAGCCAGTTGAGCATGACAAAGAGCACCTTAGATGGTGTAGTTTTTAAGGCACCAGTAATCATCAGAGCGGACGTTCTTAAAATTTTAGTAAAATAATTCCGCTGGTTTGAATTTGTGAGTGCAGGCCACCAAAGTTTGAGAAATACAAGTTTATCTTGATTCTTGATAAGAGCTAAAAAATCTTAAGAATCAAGCCAAATTAAGCTCATTTGGCAACCCTAGATGAGTCACATTTGCAATTAGGAAGGCTCATAAAATCTACACACAGTCTCCCAAAAACCGTTACATCTAAAAAACATCACCATATAGTGCGGTTTCTGGCCTGCCGGCATCTTATGACCATACTTTTTACAAAATGGGCAAGAAAACAAAGTCCACATGAAGTCTGTTCTCTACTAAACCATGACAACTGATTTTTGGTGGCCCAATTGGCTAATATTGCCATGAGTCAATTTAAATTTCAGCACGGCGGTGGCACAAACGATTAAACAGTTCAGTTATTGCATGAGAAGCTGGGTCTGTTAGTGATGTAAAGACAAGAACGCGGTGTACGTGATGTCGCTCAAACTCCATCCACCTCAATTCGACACCGAGCTCAGCAAATTGGTGTCTCCAAATCCACTATGAAGCGAATTTTGACGAAAAATGTGCATCTTCATGCATACAAAGTTCAATTGACTCAGGAACTAAAGCCAGATGACCATGGACAGTGAAGAGAGTTCGTTTATTGGGTATTGGAGCGAAAGCATGAAAATGTTGATTTTGTCGATAAAATCATCATCAGTGACAAGGCCCATTTCCATCTTGATGGCTTCGTCAATAGGCAGAATTGTCACATTTGGGGTGAGGAAAATTCTCGAGTGATTCCTCAACGTGTCACTGTGTGGTGTGGTTTTTGGGCTGATGGAATCATTGGACCTTTTTCATGAAAATGAGGCAGGTTAAACGCAAACAGTCAATGGTGTTCGGTATCGTGAAATGATAACCAGTTTTTTCTTACCTATAATTAAAGAAATGAATGTGGAGGGAATGTGGTTTCAACAAGACGGCGCCACATATCATACAGCCAGAGAAACAATTTAATTGCTACATCAGTAATTTCCCGGTCGTGTTATTTCGCGTTTTGGAGACCAGAATTGGCCGCCTAGATCGTGCGATTTGACACCATTAGATTTTTTTCTTTGGGGTTTTTTGAATAAGCCGACGACGACTCAAGCCTTAAAAGAGGAAATTGGACGCTGCATTAACGACATACCGCGGCATTTATGCAAAACGGTAATTGAAAATTTCATTAAAAATTCGCGTGTGTGCCAGCAAAGCCACCACCAAACCTTTAAGAGATTGCAATGGAGAACTGACCACGTCAAAAGACAAACAAGTCAAAATATGGGAACAATATTACAAAAAACTTCTCTCACTATTCATAGTAGTGGAGTTCGTCGAATGGCTCACATCTCTCTACCTATGCTTCATTGACTTTGAGAAAGCTTTTTGACACTATGGACCACAGTGCAATCTTGAAAGCCCTAAAAAGCAAAGGGGTTCCGAGTAAAATTCAAGTCTATCTTGTCATTTGATGTGTTAGTGGTAAATACATTTTCAAAAGGTTTACAAACAGATTAAATTTCTCAGAATCGCTTTTGGCCCAGTCTCCACTAGTAGTTCTCAAAGGTGGTTTACGAATGACAGGAATTTAATAACTTTTAGCAGCTCGTCATAATAAATAGTCGGATTGTGGGGTCGCATCTAGTCTAAGTTTCCAGGGATTCAGCTCTTTGGGATTTTATGCAATTTCGGAATCATTTTAAAGATTGAGGTGATCTATGAATTTGCCATTCCCTTCGAGCTTTTCTTTTTCAGCCAAAGCCTTCCGACATCGGCTTTGTATATTATATTACACTTGAATTGTCGGCAAGGGAGTGTATCATATTGTGGGAGGTTCTTGTCTTGGGAAATGTAGCGTATTATCTTGTGGGTAAAGCAGCATGGCTGGAAAGGGTAGCATGTTGCCGGGGAGTTATGCAGCATATCATCTTTTAGTAATGCCAAAAGCCGTTCGACATCGGCTGTGGGTATTCTATTACACCTGACTTGCCGGGAAGAAGTGAAGCCTACTGTAGGGGTTGGAGCATCTTGTTGTTAGGTGGTAATGCAGCTTATTATCTTAGCAACATGTCGTTGGTGGGGTAGGATAGCATGTTGCCGGGATAGTTATGTAGCATATCATATTTGGGGTAATGCCAAAAGCCGTTCGACATCGGCTGTGTATATAATATTACACCTGACTTGTCGGGAAACGAGTGCAGGATATTATAGGGGATTGGAGTATCTTGTTGTTGGAGGGTAACGACGTAGCATGTCGTTGGGGGTAGGGTAGCATGTAGCCGGGGGACTTTTGTAGCATTTCATCTGGTGGTTAATGGAGCATGTCGAGGGGGTTAATGCATCCAATTTTAAATTATTTTTTTTAATATTTTGTAAACTTGAAATTTTTAGACATTTTCAAAAATTTCAAATTTTATGTTGATTTTTGTTTAAATACTATAATTCGTATTTATTATGCTCAGTTCTCGATCTGTCTAGAATTAGGGAAATTCCCTTTAATAATGATGGCCTAACCGAAACTAGTTTAGGAAAAGTTGTTCCTACAAAGTTTTTTTTGGTTTTAACAAAAAATTATTTATTACAATAATAAATAATTGCAATAAATTTTTAAATATTCTATAATCGAAGGTATTTTTTTTAATTTTATAAAAAAAAAAAATAATTTAGTTAAAGAGTTTTTTAGCAAAATTTTTGCCAGTTTTCATATATTTTTGCTCTAGATTTTAAGTTAAAATAAAATAGAATTTTAGGTTATTACATTTTTTTACTTTATTTATAATTTTTACTTTATTTATAACAATTTTGCCAAATTAAAAATATTTAATGGCAAAATTTTAAATAAATTCACAAAAATTCTACTTAAACAGCAAAATTGCCCCTTCCGAGAAAATCCCAAAACTTCAACAAACAGAGAAAAACCCCCACCAACAACAACAACAAAAACTAAACACTCAAAAAAGCAACAACAACAACAAAAATAAAACAACTCTTTCAAAAATCATGAAGGTCGTTGGCATAACAGCCATCATTATTATAAATACTACAAAAACAATATTGAGTTTTAAATACAATGAAGAAGAAGAAGTCGAAGAAAAAAAAACATAAAAATAAAAACTAATTGAGGACGTCTGCACATTTTTAAACAATTTTCCCCCATAATAAAATAAAACAACAAAAATGAGAACAAATATCAACTCATTGTAAAACTCTCCCGAAATCAAGAAAAAAAAGTTCCCAAGAAAATCTTTGAATAGAAATAACAACAAATACCGGACTTCCTCTTTAGAAAAGAATACAATTCCATAAAGACATGAGCAAAAATAAAAGTATTTACCTATTTACACTCTCTCTATATTACTCTAGCTCTCTCTGTCTCTCTTTATCTGTTCCACAAAACTCAGCTGTTTTTTGTTTTGTAGTGGCAGCAAAAAAGCAAACGAAAATAAAAACAATTCCCCACAAAGTTGTTGTTTTTACTACTAAGCAAAACCAGTTCTCAGATGTTGTTGTTTTCTTGGTTCCAACAAATCAGCTGTTTTTATACGAGTCAAAAACACTAATACCCTCAAAACGTAATAAAAACACAAACTCACATGCATACAGGAGGTGTGTTTCTCTGGCGCTTGCTCAGTTGATCCAAGAGAGAAGCAGCAGAAATTTCACTCATTTGAGTAGAGAGTTACGGTAAAGTAATAACATAAAATGGAGCAAGAAGTAAATAAGCTCTTGAAATTGAGCTTTTTTTTATTCCTTGCATTCGCCAAAGAGACAAACTAAAAACCGAGTGTAAATGAATTGTTTGATGCCCTTCTAAATTATTTGCCATAAATTAAATGTTGCTAGTTTTTGCTGTTGCTTGTTCTTTCTCCTCTGTTTGTAATTCATGTTTTTGTGTGTGTGTTTTTTTGTTACAATGCTAATCATTTATCTCTGTCAATAGCAACAACTATACAAACGCCAAAGTTTGAAAAGTTTTTGTTGTAAGACCAAATAAAAGTACATACTTTTTTACATTTTTGCTATTTACGGAGAAACATTTTTAGAGAAAAGCAATAATTGCTAAAAATTTCTTTAGTAAGAAGGAATCGTCTTCAAACTATGGTACTTAAAATGGATTACCTTGATTATAACTATTGTAAAATTTGGTATAATCAACTAGACTCGTTAGCACCCGATGCAAATTAGGAAACTCATTATCTAATTCCATTTATTGGATTAACTCTATATCGATGGCTGTCTTCAATCAAAATTGTGTTCACGGATGGACCTAATGTTTTTAATATCGAGATTTTATCTTAAAATAATGACACTATCTCAAACAATTGTCCGTACCCCATACAAATGAAAATATATTTGATTCAAAAAATTTTACATACGGCACAATTTTTTTTATAGGAAATTTTTCAAAAATTTCTTATTTTTATAGGAAATTTTTCAAAAATTTCTTATTTTTATAGGAAATTTTTCAAAAATTTCTTATTTTTATAGGAAATTTTTCAAAAATTTCTTATTTTTATAGGAAATTTTTCAAAAATTTCTTATTTTTATAGGAAATTTTTCAAAAATTTCTTATTTTTATAGGAAATTTTTCAAAAATTTCTTATTTTTATAGGAAATTTTTCAAAAATTTCTTATTTTTATAGGAAATTTTTCAAAAATTTCTTATTTTTATAGGAAATTTTTCAAAAATTTCTTATTTTTATAGGAAATTTTTCAAAAATTTCTTATTTTTATAGGAAATTTTTCAAAAATTTCTTATTTTTATAGGAAATTTTTCAAAAATTTCTTATTTTTATAGGAAATTTTTCAAAAATTTCTTATTTTTATAGGAAATTTTTCAAAAATTTCTTATTTTTATAGGAAATTTTTCAAGAATTTCTTATTTTTATAGGAAATTTTTCAAAAGTTTCTTGTTTTTATAGGAAATTTTTCAAAAATTTTTTATTTTTATAGACAAATTTTTCAAAAAATTGTTATTTTTATAGACAAATTTTTCAAAAATTTCTTATTTTCATAGGAAGTTTTTCAAAAATTTCTTAGTTTTATAAAAATTTTTTCTTAGTTTTATAAAAAATTTTCAAAAAAAAAATTTATAATTTTTATAGGAATTATAGGAAATGTTTCAAAAATTTACTATTTTTATAGGAAATTTTTAAAAAATTTCTTATTTTTATAGGAAATTTTTAAAAAATTTCTTTTTTTTATAGGAAATTTTTTAAAAATTTCTTATTTTTATAGGATATTTTTTAAAAATTTCTTATTTTTATAGGAAATTTTTTAAAAATTTCTTATTTTTATAGAGAATTTTTCAAAAATTTCTTATTTTTATAGGAAATTTTTCAAAAATTTCCTATTTTTATAGGAAATTTTTCAAAAATTTCCTATTTTTATAGGAAATTTTTCAAAAATTTCCTATTTTTATAGGAAATTTTTCAAAAATGTCCTATTTTTATAAGAAATTTTTCAAAAATTTCTTATTTTTATAGGAAATTTTTCAAAAATTTCTTATTTTCATAGGAAGTTTTTCAAAAATTTCTTATTTTTAAAGGAAATTTTTAAAAAATTTCTTATTTTTATAGGAAATTTTTAAAAAATTTCTTATTTTTATAGGAAATTTTTCAAAAATTTCTTATTTTTATAGACAAATTTTTCAAAAAATTCTTATTTTTATAGACAAATTTTTCAAAAATTTCTTATTTTTATAGGAAATTTTTCAAAAATTTCTTATTTTTATAGGAAATTTTTCAAAATTTTCTTATTTCTACAGGAAATTTTTCAAAAATTTCTTATTTTCATAGGAAGTTTTTCAAAAATTTCTTATTTTTATAGGAAATTTTTCAAAAATTTCTTATTTTTATAGGAAATTTTTCAAAAATTTCTTATTTTTATAGGAAATTTTTCAAAAAATTCCTATTTTTATAGGAAATTTGTATAAAATGTTTTTTCAAAAATTTCTTATTTTGATAGGAAATTTTTCAAAAATTTCTTATTTTTATGGGTAAAATTTCAAAAATTTCTTATTTTTATAGGAAATTTTTTACAAATTTCGTATTTTTCTAGGAAATTTTTCAAAAATTTCTTATTTTTATAGGAAATTTTACAAAAATGTCATATTTTTTAAGGAAAATTTTCAAACATTTTTTATTTTTATAGGAAATTTTTAAAAAATTTCTTATTTTTATAGGAAATTTTTCAAAAATATCTTATTTTTATAAAAAATTTTCAAAAATTTCTTAGTTTTATAAAAATTTTTTCTTAGTTTTATAAAAAATTTTCAAAAAAAAAAAAAAAAAATTTCAAAAATTTATAATTTTTATAGGAATTATAGGAAATGTTTCAAATTTACTATTTTTATAGGAAATTTTTAAAAAATTTCTTATTTTTATAGGAAATTTTTAAGAAATTTCTTTTTTTTATAGGAAATTTTTTAAAAATTTCTTATTTTTATAGGAAATTTTTTAAAAATTTCTTATTTTTATAGGAAATTTTTTAAAAATTTCTTATTTTTATAGAGAATTTTTCAAAAATTTCTTATTTTTATAGGAAATTTTTCAAAAATTTCCTATTTTTATAGGAAATTTTTCAAAAATTTCCTATTTTTATAGGAAATTTTTCAAAAATTTCCTATTTTTATAGGAAATTTTTCAAAAATTTCCTATTTTTATAGGACATTTTTCAAAAATTTCTTATTTTTATAGGAAATTTTTCAAAAATTTCTTATTTTTATAGGAAATTTTCAAAATTTTCTTATTCCTACAGGAAATTTTTCAAAAATTTTTTAATTTTCATAGGAAGTTTTTCAAAAATTTCTTATTTTTATAGGAAATTTTTCAAAAATTTCTTATTTTTATAGGAAATTTTTCAAAAATTTCTTATTTTGATAGGAAATTTTTCAAAAATTTCTTATTTTTATAGGAAATTTTTCAAAAATTTCTTATTTTTATAGGAAATTTTTCAAAAAATTCTTATTTTTATAGGAAATTTTTCAAAAATTTCTTATTTTTTATAGGAAATTTTTTTAAAAATTTACTATTTTTTTTAGGAAATTTGTATAAAATGTCTTATTTTTTTTAGGAAATTTTTTCAAAAATTATTATTTTTATAGGAAATTTTTCAAAAATTTCATATTTTTATAGGAAATTTTTCAAAAATTTCTTATTTTGATAGGAAATTTTTCAAAAATTTCTTATTTTTATGGGTAAAATTTCAAAAATTTCTTATTTTTATAGGAAATTTTTTACAAATGTCGTATTTTTATAGGAAATTTTTCAAAAATTTCTTATTTTTATAGGAAATTTTTCAAAAATTTCATATTTTTATAGGAAAATTTTCAAACATTTTTAATTTTTATAGGAAATTTTTAAAAAATTTCTTATTTTTATAGGAAATTTTTCAAAAATATCTTATTTTTATAAAAAATTTTCAAAAATTTCTTAGTTTTATAAAAATTTTTTCTTAGTTCTATAAAAAATTTTCAAAAAAAAAAAAAAAATGTTTCAAAAATTTACTATTTTTATAGGAAATTTTTAAAAAATTTCTTATTTTTATAGGAAATCTTTAAAAAATTTCTTTTTTTATAGGAAATTTTTTAAAAATTTCTTATTTTTATAGGAAATTTTTTAAAAATTTCTTATTTTTATAGGAAATTTTTTAAAAATTTCTTATTTTTATAGAGAATTTTTCAAAAATTTCTTATTTTTATAGGAAATTTTTCAAAA
Organism: Stomorhina lunata; assembly: GCA_933228675.1. Lineage (NCBI taxonomy): Eukaryota > Metazoa > Arthropoda > Insecta > Diptera > Rhiniidae > Stomorhina > Stomorhina lunata. Next base: position 39,169,990 of record OW121740.1, on the reverse strand, counting down.
ATTTCCTATTTTTATAGGAAATTTTTCAAAAATTTCCTCTTTTTAGAGAAAATTTTTCAAAAATTTACTATTTTTATAGGAAATTTTTCAAAAATTTACTATTTTTATAGGAAATTTTAAAAATATTTATTATTCTTATGCGAAATTATTCAAAAATTTACTATTTTAATAGTAAATTTCAATATTCCCAAGAGAAATATAGATTTATCTAATAAATATGATGGATCTTTAATTTTTTAAGCTGACTAAAAATTAGTGATATTTGTCTCATTGAGTGCGTTTTGATAGAAGAGTTTGTATGGGAGCAATGGTCAAATGTAGACCGATTTTAACGAAATTTGGTAGTGTGATTTTGATTTACATAAGCAGTATTTGTTTTAAATTTCATCAAAAAATATTGATGTTTCTGAACAAAATATCAATTCCGGGAAGTGGGACCTGTGGGAGGTACCATAAATAATGGACTGATTTTGACGAATTTCCATAGCTATGGTCTCTGTGCCAAATTTCATCAAATTATCTTTAGAATTGCGGCCTTTACTTTGATTACATGGCTTACATGGGGGTCTTAATATCAAAAAAGAATATAAAACAGAGTTTAGATTATGCCAAAAAATATGTAGGTAGATAAGCCTGACGACTTCTGGAGAACAGTTATTTTTACTGATGAAAGTAAGTTTAATATTTTTGGGTTTGGATGGAAGACGTTTTGTGTGACGAAGAGAAGATACAGTTAAAGCATCTAAAAGCAACACTGAAACACGGTGATGGCTCGGTGATGGAAAATTTAAAAGCAAAGCGACTACCGTTTCATGTATGATAAAGACCTAAAGCACACTTCCATGGTTGTGCGAGAATGGCTGCTCTACAACATTAAGAAAGTGGTGCCTCATACTCCCCAGAGCCCAGATTTGAACCCCATAGAACATCTACGAATTGTCGATAAAAAAATTTTAAGGTACGATTATAGTTTGCCAGAAAACACAGGAATTGAACATTAGATGACTGGAAACGTATGACCTGGTCAGACGAATCAAAATTCAACCTTTTTAATTTGACGGTAAAAAATATTGCTGGCGGCGCCCGGAAGAAAGTCTTCAAAGAAACCATATTAAGAAAACTGAAGAAAGGCGGAGGGAGCGTCGTGTTATGGGGTTGCTTTACATGATGGCGTCTTGGGTCACTGCAGATCATAGATAACATAATAAAAAAAGGATTCTTAAGTAGATGAACTCTACACCGCATCTGTTTTCAATTACAATTGAGCTTACGGGCCTTGAGTTTTTAATACTGAGTGTTTAACATAAAACACATACGTTTTATACAGCTACCTTCGAATATACCATGATTTTTTGGTGAAAAGTAATGCTTGACCTATACACCAGCAAATCTGTGAAGTTTCTCAAAAGATCTGCATTCGTATATAAAGGTCAAATAAGTTAAAACGGCACTTCATAGTTTCACTACAAAAATAGGGCAATCTGTATCTTTAAAATAGAAAGTACCTTGAACAACATGAAGTCGGAGGCTATCAAGAAAACTCTTTACGCCAGCGGAAATAATAGTATGATAAACAAGTGGATTGTGAAAATTCTAACACAACGCCAGTTTCAATGAAAATTAGGTGGATCTGTTCTGGAAGCTGTTGCCACCAGAAGAACGCCTCAACGAGGAATTATTTTACCAAATTTATGGATCCTTACACTTAATGAAATTTTACTTGAACTAACCAATATTGGAATTCGTGTGGTTACATACGCCGATGATCCGGTTCTTCTAGTAAGGGGTAAATTTCAAAATACCCTTGCGGAGATAGGTTAGGTTTAACAGCGTCCAAGAAAGTAGTTCTTTTGTGTTACCTGTAGGGGAGAGAAAAAATAAATTATGAACTACTATAATACCAGATGTAACAATGAATTAGCCTATTTTATCAATGGTAGTGTTCGAGTTTTTTGATAGAACTCGCAGAAACGGGAAGCCTAGATGATGAGCCCTAATGTCTGCAAGGAATGGGCAGTGACAGAATAGATGAGTGACAGTTTTATCCACCTCAACGTAATGACAACTTATAAAGTAGTCATTGCTTTGATGAATAAGTCTTCTAGCATGTAACCCTATTAAGCAGTGGCCTGTGAGTACAGATATAAGGGTGCGTAGTTTATGGCGCGGAAGGGTGATCAAGACTGCAGAACTAAGTTGGTCAGGATAGTCTAGAGACTGAGCAGGTTGTTTCTGTTGACCAGTTAGTCTCCGCAGACCTAAAAAGAAACTGCTTGATGAGCAATTTGCAGGCTAATAACGGTATACCTGTAGATTATCCGCAATGATGTTAGTACCAGGTAACATTATTGCGTGACTAAGTACCCAGAAGAGTTCAATATTTGAATATTTCTCTATCTAGTTTAAGGATGCCCGGCATTCACAAGTAAGAACAGATGTCGTATAGACCAATAATAAGAATGTTGGCAAGACTATCTGTACAAAAACGAATATCGCTGTAATATATTCGGTGGAACATAAGCCATTTATTCACCCTATAGATAGCTGAGATTTTAGTCTGAAGAGTACAGCAGAGTCTTGGGAGTTTAAAATTGATTTTCTTCCCCAATGGTGGGATGAAGAAGCCCCTATCCACTCCATTTAAAACTCCTGGGTCTGTAGAATTGATTTGAACCCCAGAGATATCTGCAGAGAAGATGCGATCGAAGAGTGGTGTGGGAATGCAGTAATCGATATTATCTGGAAAGTTAGTAAGTTTATCCAAAATGGTGTAGTGGCATAGACTAAGACATAAACTAAGACATAGACTAAGACATAGACTAAGACATAGACTAAGACATAGACTAAGGCATAGACTAAGACATAGACTAAGACATAGACTAAGACATATACTAAGACATAGACCAAGACATATACTAAGATATAGACTAAGACATTGACTAAGGCATAGACTAAGACATAGACTAAGACATAGACTAAGACATAGACTAAAACATAGTCAAAGACATAGACTAAGACATAGACTAAGACATAGACTAAGACATAGACTAAGACATAGACTAAGACATATTCTAAAACATAGACTATATGAAGTGGACCAGTCTCCAGTAGTACTAAACCTAATTGCTGAGTTTAAAACTCCGAATTGAGCCGTTAGCTCTGCAGGAAGCCAGTCAAGCATAGCGAAGAGTGGCTTTGAAAGCGTATTTCTTGAAGCCCAGGTAAAACTTGGGGCCTGAAACCTCGATTGATTTACTGGTTACAACTACAAAGCCATTGTAAGACCAATGCTTGCATATGGCTCACTGGTTTGGTGGCCTATTATGGACAAGCGAATCCATGCAACATTTGTTGAGCGTGTAAATAGAATTGTCGCAATGAGTATATCAGGATATATGGATCTATGACGAAACTGACTTTTTATTTGTATTTTTTTTTTCTTTCCCCTAAAACATTTCAAATTATCTAAAAAAACATTTCCAACGTTATATAAAAGTTCTACATTTACTTTTAAGAATGTATAAATGTAACTAATTAAATACTAATTAAGTAGGAAAAATGTCAAATCCTATTAAACACACATCACTGTGTGTGTGTATGTATGTGTTAAATAAATAAATCTTCATTTAATATAACCATCATTTACGTTATGTCATTTATGTTTGTGCGAAAAACTTTTCCTTCCCTTTCCTTAAAAAGTATCACTGCTTTGTTGTTGTTGTCGCTACCGATGGGGAATTTTTGTTTTTCTGTGTAACCATCCACTTCTGCCTTTATCATCTCCAAAACACCCTTAAAATGTTTATTTTAAAGTGATTTTTTCATAATTTTTTGTTTTCTGTTTTTCTAAAGTGATTATTGCCACCTTGCGTTGCCATTGCCGTTTTCGTCGACGTCTCCACAGTTTGTAATTTATGATGACAAACTTTTCTTTTTTTCTGGTGTTATTTTACTTCTTGTTTGTGTAAATTTTAGGAATTAGTTTCTTAGAATTTAATTTTTCTTCAAGATTTGCCTTTAAATAAAAAAGTTGTTTCCTTAGAAAAGTTTTTGGGGCTTTTTCTTATTTTAAGAAATCAAGACTTTTGATTACAGGATTAGAAGTTTTTTTTTCGGAGTGTATATTTATGCTGTGACGCCGTCTGTGGAAGAAAAATTTATTGAATTTTTAAATAAGAATTTTTTAGCAAAAAAGTAAAATTTTCTTGAAATTTACATAAAGAACTGAAAAGAAGAAATAACAGAGCACAATGGGGCAGAACGAAATAGTTTGGAAATAAATTGAAGACTAAGACACAAGCCAGAAAAAAGATAAAAATAAGAACTTAGACATAAACTAAAACATAGACCAAGATATAGACTAAGACATGGACTAAGACATAAACTAATACATAGACTAAGACATAGACTAAGACATAGACTAAGACATAGACTAAAACATAGACTGAGATATAGACTAAGACATGGACTAAGACATAGACTCAGACATAAACTAATAAATAGACTAAGACATAGACTAAGACATAGACTAAGGCATAGACTAAGATATAGACCAAGATATAGACTTAGACATAGACTAAGACATAGACTAAGACATAGACTAAGACATAGACTAAGACATAGACTAAGACATAGACTAAGATATAGACCAAGATATAGACTTAGACATAGACTAAGACATAGACTAAGACATAGACTAAGATATAGACTTAGACATAGACTAAGGCATAGACTAAGACATAGACTAAGATATAGACTAAAACATAGACTAAGACATAGACTAAGACATAGACTAAGACATAGACTAAGACATAGACTAAGACATAGACTAAGACATAGACTAAGATATAGACTAAGACATAGACTAAGATATAGACTAAGACATAGACTAAGACATAGACAAAGACTAAGACATATTCTAAGACATAGACAAAGACTAAGACATATTCTAAGACATAGACTAAGACATAGACTAAGACATAGACTATGACATAGACTAAGACATAGACTAAGACATAGGCTTAGACATAGACTAAGACATAGACTAAGGCATAGGCTAAGACATAGACTAAGACATAGACGAAAACATAGACATAGACTAAGACATAGACGAAAACATAGACATAGACTAAGACATAGACTAAAACATATGCTTATTGAAAGACTAAGACATTGGATAAGATATAGACTTAAACATATGGTTTGAAATAGACTAAGATATAGACTAAGAAATACTTTAAATTAAATTGATGGTTGTTACCGATTCTATTTTTCAACGGCACATAATCCCTCAAACCCGTTTAAGTACTTTAAAACTAGCCGGTATAAAGATTAAAGCTGTTCCAACTAAACGCAAAATATTGTTTTCAAGTTTATAACATTCTCTAAATTTATACAATATTTTTGTATAAGAATGTATTTTTATTTTCATCATAATGATAAAGATCCTTTTTATTGTTGTTGTTTATCATCCTGTTTGATAGATTTATTCTATAGAAAATCATGTTTCCATTTAAACTCTGAAACAAACAAAAAAAAAAACAGATTCAAAGGAACCACTACCAGAAAAGATTCATTTATTTATTTCCTTTTGTTGTAATTCTTCAAAAGGTTCGTTAAATAACTTCCCTTTGAAAATGTTCGAGTATGAGCTGGTTTGAATCCTGCCTGCCCAAAAAGTAGCAGCAAAAAAGTCCCTGCCATATAAAAATAACTTTTTTCCTAAAATATTTCTCTTTAATACTTAAAAACAACAAAAAGTAAGAAACGAAAAAAAAATTATATGAAATTGTTGTCGACAATAAAAATCTTTTGTTTTAGGATTTTTAGCAATTTTCTTTAAATATTTCAAAAGGACAGACAGACAGACAAACATGCGGATAATGCCTGGGCTCTGGTTGACTGAAGTTGGTTTGATTGTAGTTTAAACTAAAATTTATAAATGCCAAAAGATTTATTTCATGATGAGGATGATGATGTTGATGAGTTTGAGAAGGAACAAAATTACAGGCTGTGTTTTCTCGAATGGTTGCTTTTGGTGGCAGATTGATTGCCTGATTAAAAAAAGTTGTTCGTTCGTTGGTTGGATGTTGTTAAGGACTTGTGTCCATTTAGTTGTTTATGACTCAAGTACTCATTTTATAGAGTATTTATGATTATAGGGATTTGGAAAATGGATATGAAGTTGTTTTTGTTCAAATTTTTGTTCGTTGTTTAAGTAATTGGATGTATCTTTAGAATTGTTAGGCTTTTTTGTATAAATTTGAAGCTGTTTCAAAAACTATAATTGTCCAGGAAAAGTTATACAAACTTGAGCACTTTTCGTAATCTATGCTAAAATTAATTTTAGTTCTAATCATAGCCTACGTTTTTAACTAAATCTATATCTTAGTCTATGTCTTAGACTATGTCTTAGTCTATGTCTTAGTCTATGTCTTAGTCTATGTCTTATTCTATGTCTTAGTCTATTTCTTAGTCTATTTCTTAGTCTATGTCTTAGTCTATGTCTTAGTCTATGTCTTAGTCTATGTCTTAGTCTATGTCTTAGTCTATGTCTTAGTCTATGTCTTAGTCTATGTCTTAGTCTATGTCTTAGTCTATGTCTTAGTCTATGTCTTAGTCTATGTCTTAGTCTATGTCTTAGTCTATGTCTTAGTCTATGTCTTAGTCTATGTCTTAGTCTATGTCTATGTCTTAGTCTATGTCTTAGTCTATGTCTTAGTCTATGTCTTAGTCTATGTCTTAGTCTATGTCTTAGTCTATGTCTTAGTCTATGTCTTAGTCTATGTCTATGTCTTAGTCTATGTCTTAGTCTATGTCTTAGTCTATGTCTTAGTCTATGTCTTAGTCTATGTCTTAGTCTATGTCTTAGTCTATGTCTTAGTCTATGTCTTAGTCTATGTCTTAGTCTATGTCTTAGTCTATGTCTTAGTCTATGTCTTAGTCTATGTCTTAGTCTATGTCTTAGTCTATGTCTTAGTCTATGTCTTAGTCTATGTCTTAGTCTATGTCTTAGTCTATGTCTTAGTCTATGTCTTAGTCTATGTCTTAGTCTATGTCTTAGTCTATTTCTTAGTCTATTTCTTAGTCTATGTCTTAGTCTATGTCTTAGTCTATGTCTTAGTCTATGTCTTAGTCTATGTCTTAGTCTATGTCTTAGTCTATGTCTTAGTCTATGTCTTAGTCTATGTCTTAGTCTATGTCTTAGTCTATGTCTTAGTCTATGTCTATGTCTTAGTCTATGTCTTAGTCTATGTCTTAGTCTATGTCTTAGTCTATGTCTTAGTCTATGTCTTAGTCTATGTCTTAGTCAATGTCTTAGTCTATGTCTTAGTCTATGTCTTAGTCTATGTCTTAGTCTATGTCTTAGTCTATGTCTTAGTCTATGTCTTAGTCTATGTCTTAGTCTATGTCTTAGTCTATGTCTTATTCTATGTCTTAGTCTATGCCTTAGTCTATGTCTTAGTCTGTGTCTTAGTCTATGTCTTAGTCTATGTCTTAGTCTATGTCTTAGTCTATGTCTTAGTCTATGTCTTAGTCTATGTCTTAGTCTATGTCTTAGTCTATGTCTTAGTCTATGTCTTAGTCTATGTCTTAGTCTATGTCTTAGTCTATGTCTTAGTCTATGTCTTAGTCTATGTCTTAGTCTATGTCTTAGTCTATGTCTTAGTCTATGTCTTAGTCTATGTCTTAGTCTATGTCTTAGTCTATGTCTTAGTCTATGTCTTAGTCTATGTCTTAGTCTATGTCTTAGTCTATGTCTTAGTCTATGTCTTAGTCTATGTCTTAGTCTATGTCTTAGTCTATGTCTTAGTCTATGTCTTAGTCTATGTCTATGTCTTAGTCTATGTCTTAGTCTATGTCTTAGTCTATGTCCTAGTCTATGTCTTAGTCTATGTCTTAGTCTATGTCTTAGTCTATGTCTTAGTCTATGTCTTAGTCTATGTCTTAGTCTATGTCTTAGTCTATGTCTTAGTCTATGTCTTAGTCTATGTCTTAGTCTATGTCTTAGTCTATGTCTTAGTCTATGTCTTAGTCTATGTCTTAGTCTATGTCTTAGTCTATGTCTTAGTCTATGTCTTAGTCTATGTCTTAGTCTATGTCTTAGTCTATGTCTTAGTGTATGTCTTAGTCTATGTCTTAGTCTATGTCTTAGTCTATGTCTTAGTCTATGTCTTAGTCTATGTCTTAGTCTATGTCTTAGGTATGTCTATGTCTTAGTCTATGTCTTATTCTATGTCTTAGTCTATGTCTTAGTATCAGGTTATCCATTTCGTAGTTTCAAAAGTATAGGACTGGAACTCGACATCTGTCAAAGTGAGTTGTTAAACCAATTTTTTTCTTAACAGTTGAAAGTCTGACATTGACGAAAATGGATCGCTTAAGTATTACACAACGCTTAAAATATACCAAAACAAACTACAAAAATGGTGATTCTTCAACAGCTACCCGAAAGTCCGTGGTTATGCAGATAAGCCATTAACGCTTGAGCTCTTAAAAACCAACATTCGTCAAGTTATGGCTGAAATATTGCCCAATATATGTCAAAAAGTGGACGAAAATTACCTCAAAAGAATCAATGCTTGCCACACTTCGCGTGGTGCTCATTTAAATGATGTAATGTGTCACTCACAATGTCAAAGTTCAAACTTTATATTAAGCAAGTAAGAAAGTGCTATAGTCGGTCAAGCCCGAGCATACGATATATTTCACCACTATGGCCTGTATAAAGACAAATATTTGCAAAATATTGCTATCATACAAACATTTTCTCCAAACTTATATTTAGACTGTTTTTGTCATTTTGACTTACATATTTGGGGGCTAGGGTTAAATGTAGACCGATTATCTTAAAATTTAGCAAATTGGTTACTTTGTACAAAAATCACGTATGCGGAAAATAAACTCAAAATTGTCATTATATTCAGATTTACGAGAGTTTCAGTGATTTTTGTCTCATTTAGTGCGTTTTGATAGAAGAGTTTGTATGGGAGCTACGGTCAAATGTGGACTAATTTCAACGAAATTTGGCAAAGTGATTTTGGTTCATATGAGCAGTATTTGTTTTAAATTTAATGAAAAAATATTGATATTTGTGTCCAATATATCAATTCCAGGAAGTGGGACCTATGGGAGGTACCATAAATAATGGACCGATTTTGACGAATTTCAATAGCCATGGTCCACTATCAATAAAGTAATCTGTGCCAAATTTCATCAAATTATCTTTAGAATTGCGACCTGTACTTTGATTACATGGTTTTCATGGGGTCCAGCCAGACGGACGGACGGACTGACATCGCTAAACCGACTCAAAAAGTGATTCTAAGTCTATTGGTTTACTAAAAGGTGGGTCTAAGACAAATATTTCTATGCGTTACATACATCAGCACAAACTTGTAATAAATACCCTTTCCACCTATGATGGTGAAGGATATAATTAATTGGATATTTGTGTAATTTATTTAAGTTGATGGCGTAGCAACGCGCGAATGATACAGCTAGTTATACATTATTATACCCTTCACCACCATAGACCCACCTTTTAGTATACCAATAGACTTAGAATCACTTTCTGAGTCGATTTAGTGATGTCAGTCCGTCCGTCCGTCTGGCTGGCTGGACCCCATGGACCCCAGTATTGAAATTCGTCAAAATCCGTCCATTATTTACAGTACCTCCAATAGGTCCCACATCCCGGAATTGATATATTAGCCACAAATATCAATATTTTTTAATGAAAATTAAAACAGTTACTACTTATGTAAACTAAAATCACTGTACCAAATTTCGTTGAAATCGGTTCACATTTGACCATAGCTCCCATACAAACTCTTCTATCAAAACCCCTGAAATGAGACAAAAATCACTAAAACGCTCATAAATCTGAAGATAATGAGAATGTTAAGTTTGTTTTTTGCATACATAATTTTTGTAGCAACTGTAATCAGTTTGCTAAATCTTGGGATAAACGGTCCACATCTGACCCTAGCTCTCATATAAGTTCAAACGACGGAAACAGCTTAAATATATAAGTTTTGAGTAATTTTTTTGTATGATGGTAAAATTTAGGAAATATTGGTCTTTATACAGGAAAAAGAACAACTTTGACCTTAGTGGTGAAGGGTATCGTATGGTCGGACTTGACGGACTATAGCTCTTTCTTATTTGTTTTTTATTATAGAAATTTAAGTGATGGTTGTGTTTGGGACAGCCAGGAAGGGAATAACATTTGGAAAAAGAAATATCATGAAAAAAATATTTTATATGTGTTTTATTTACGTTCACTATTGAAACCGTAAAATGGATAACCCGTTACTATGACTTAGTCTAAGACTATGTATTTATATGACAATTAAGTTCTTTGTCTTCAGCTGGTCCGCGATGTGACTATGACTTCGTTTTGATTACCTCTTTCATACTTTGTCTATAACAGTGCCTACTTCTTGTATATTTCCTAAAATATTTAATCAGTTGGCTAAAATATATTAATTTGAAAGTCAATATATAATTAAAAGATATAAAATCCCACAAAATTTCCTAACCTTAATTTTAGATCTATTGATTTTTCATTACCCTTCATATTGTCTAAATTTTTATATCCACTCTAGTTTTTTAATGGCTTTCTTTGTAATTAAGGTTTCAATGTTAAAAAAATATTTTTGGGAATAAATAAAAAAATCTAAAATGTTCCCTTTCACGTAAAACCTATTAAAAAAAAAATCCCGCTGATTTTTATACCCTTCACCATCATAGGTGGAAAGGGTATTATAAGTTTGTGCTGATGTTTGTAACGCATAGAAATATTTGTCTTAGACCCACCTTTTAGTATACCAATAGGCTTAGAATCACTTTCTGAGTCGATTTAGCGATGTCCGTCCGTCCGTCCGTCTGGCTGGCTGGCTGGACCCCCATGTAAACCTTGTAATCAAACTACAGGTCGCAATTCTAAAGATAATTTGATGATAATGGGACCATTTTTTTGATAATGGGACCATGGCTATTGAAATTGGTCAAAATCGGTTAATTATTTATGGTACCTCCTATAGGTCCCACTTCCCGGAATTGATATATTGGCCACAAATATCAATATTTTTTCATGAAATTTAAATCAAATACTGCTTATGTCAACTTAAATCACTGTACCAAATTTCGTTAAAATCGGTCCACATTTGACCATACCTCCCATACAAACTTTTGTTTCAAAACGCACTAAATGAGACAAAAATCACTAAAAAGCTCGTAAATCTGAAGATAATGGGAATTTTAAGTTTATTTTTTACATACATAATTTTTGTAACAACTGTAATCAATTTGCCAAATTTCGAGATAATCGGTCCACATGTCGGAAGTCCAAATGTCGGAAGCAGCTTAAATATAAAAATTTGAGAAAATGTTTGTATGATGGCAAAATTTAGCAAATATTTATCTTTATACAGAAAAAATAACACTTTTGACCTTAGTGGAGAAGGGTATCGTATGGTCGGGCTTGACCGACTATAGCACTTTCTTACTTGTTTTCTTTTTTTTCATTCTGGGCTGCAACCACAACATTTTTATGTTCGTCATCAATTTCAATTGTTTTTGTTGTCAGACTGAAAGACTCAGGCAAGAAGAATGGAGATGGATGGTTGCTTGGGTTGTTTGGCCGACTGACGTTATAAAATATCTAACTAATCTTTCCAAAAACATCTTTCCAAAAAAAAAACAACTTTAATTGTTTGAGCTGCTGCCTATAGTCGTATTAATGCTACAAAAATATTCTGGCTGCTGGTGTCTAGTGACTAGTGAGATGATGTTGAAGCTGCTGTCAGTGGGTAAAAATCTAAAGAATGGTCTATAAAAGTCCTACAATAACAAAAGGCCATAAAAGATGAAACAACAACAACATTAAAGGGAATATAATAAAAAGGAAGATCATAAAAACCCCGGCATTTTATAGTTCTTTAAACGTAAAATTATTTTTACTTGTACTCATATGTATTTACTTGTATCTAGATACAAATGTACTTAAGACTTGAAGTACAAGTATTTCTTATTACTCGACAACGAACGACGAAGACAACAACTTGTGCAACATGCAACAAATATCAACAACAATTTCATAAAATTGTTGTTTCTAGAAAAAAAAAAAAACTGAAAAAAAGGGAATAATAACGACATGCTGTGCTATTTTTGTTTTATTAATACATTTTTTGTTGTTAATTTTAATCCTGTCGTGCTGCTGTAAACTTCAAAACATCTCTAATACCAGTCCGTTTTAGAAAGACTCGCCGTGTGCACCCAAATCCTTAAAACCTCAAGTTTTAACGTTGTCAAGGTAAAATTTTCAAAAGAAGATTTGATTACCCATAACGTAGTTGTAGTCATGCATGCCTGCCTGCCTGACATTCAAACAAACAGTCAGGCCGACTGCCTGCCTTTCTCTTTCTTGTAGCTCTCGAATAAAAAGCTGCCTTTGGCGCAACCTTAGTAACGCAATGTGAAATATCATTTATAAAACGTGACATTTTTTGTTGTTTTTTTTTTTTGTTTTTGCTGCAGGTACATACTCTACTCTAACTAAATCGCTTTTGTTTCAAGTCCTCCGTTGTCCTCGGTCCTTTGGCTTTTTGTTTAAATTTCCAAATGAAAATCAAACGCACATGTCACTGTTGTTTCGTTTATGTCATAAAAATTTATACCCACATGTTCGTGTTCGTTGCTGTTGAGATCCAGCATGAAGGGATGGTTGGTTGGATGGATGATGACTGAAATTGACTTAAAAAGTTTTGATTAAAATTTATTGTCGTGTTGCTATGAATCTGCTAAATGTTTCAGATTGATATTATTTAAAGCTGATATTATAGTCGATATAAGCACAAGTTTCTTAATATTGTTTACTTAACAACAAAGAGGGATTAAATAAATTAAATAAATTTAATTAATTATCTTTTAAGTAATCAAATGGTAAAGAGACAAAATTTAATCATGTGTCTCATACCCCCTATTAAAAAATTCAAAAATATTTGATTAGTTTGATACTCTATGTTCAAAATTTCATTTCACCACAGAACTGTTCTCAACCCAGAAACTAATACTGGTACAAAGGTATTATTATTGGTGATATATTTCAAAGCAAACTTTTCATACTTTACCCACTTATGGAGCAGTAGGGCCTAGACTGCCATGAAAGCATAGGCTAGGAATTGGTTCTAAAGTATAGGCCAATCCATAGTATAAGCCAAAGACTAAGATACAGATTAAAAAATAACCTAAACCATAGACTAAGATAGAACTAAGACATAGGCTAAGATATAGACTAAGACATAGACTAAAACATAGACTAAGACATAGACTAAGACATAGACTAAGACATAGACAAAGACATAGAATAAGACACAGACTAAGACATGGCCTAAGACATAAAATAAGACATAGATTAAGACATAGACAAAGACATAGACTAAGACATAGACTAAGACATAGACTAAGACATAGACTATGTCTAGTCTAGACATAGACTAAGACATAGATTAAGACATAGACAAAGACATAGAATAAGACACAGACTAAGACATGGCCTAAGACATAAAATAAGACATAGATTAAGACATAGACAAAGACATAGACTAAGACATAGACTAAGACATAGACTAAGACATAGACTAAGACATAGACTAAGACATAGACTAAGACATAGACTAAGACATAGACTAAGACATAGACTAAGACATAGACTAAGACATAGACTAAGACATAGACTAAGACATAGACTAAGACATAGACTAAGACATAGAGTAAGACATAGACTGAGACATAGACTAAGACATAGACTAAGATATAGACTAATACATAGACTAAGACATAGACTAAGACATAGACTAAGACATAGACTGAGACATAGACTAAGACATAGACTAAGACATATACTAAGACATGGACTAAAACATGGATTAAGACCTAGTCCAAAACATAGACTAAAACATAGACTAAGACATAGACTAAGACATAGACTAAGAAATAGACTAAGACAAAGACTAAGACATGGACTAAAACATGGATTAAGACCTAGACTAAAACATAGACTAAGACATAGACTAAGACATAGACTAAGACATAGACTAAGACATAGACTAAGACATAGACTAAGACATAGACTAAGACATAGACTAAGACATAGACTAAGACATAGACTAAGACATAGACTAAGACATAGACTAAGACATAGACTAAGACATAGACTAAGACATAGACTAAGACATAGACTAAGACATAGACTAAGACATAGACTAAGACATAGACTAAGACATAGACTAAGACATAGACTAAGACATAGACTAAGACATAGACTAAGACATAGACTAAGACATAGACTAAGACATAGACTAAGACATAGACTAAGACATAGACTAAGACATAGACTAAGACATAGACTAAGACATAGACTAAGACATAGACTAAGACATAGACTAAGACATAGACTAAGACATAGACTAAGACATAGACTAAGACATAGACTAAGACATAGACTAAGACATAGACTAAGACATAGACTAAGACATAATCTAAGATATTGACTAAGACATAGACTATGACATACACTAAGAAATAGACTAAGATATAGTCTATGTCTTGGTCAATGTCTTAGTCAATATCTTAGTTTATGTCGTAGTCTATGTTTTAGTCTATGTCTTAGTCTATGTCTTAGTCTATGTCTTACTCTATATCTTAGTCTATGTCTTAGTCTATGTCTTAGTCTATGTCTTACTCTATATCTTAGTCTATGTCTTAGTCTATGTCTTAGTCTTAGTCTATGTATTAGTCTATGTCTTAGTCTATGTCTTAGTCTATGTCTTAGTCTATGTCTTAGTCTATGTCTTAGTCTATGTCTTAGTCTATGTCTTAGTCTATGTCTTAGTCTATGTCTTAGTCTATGTCTTAGTCTATGTCTTAGTCTATGTCTTAGTCTATGTCTTAGTCTATGTCTTAGTCTATGTCTTAGTCTATGTCTTAGTCTATGTCTTAGTCTATGTCTTAGTCTATGTCTTAGTCTATGTCTTAGTCTATGTCTTAGTCTATGTCTTAGTCTATGTCTTAGTCTATGTCTTAGTCTATGTCTTAGTCTATGTCTTAGTCTATGTCTTAGTCTATGTCTTAGTCTATGTCTTAGTCTATGTCTTAGTCTATGTCTTAGTCTATGTCTTAGTCTATGTCTTAGTCTATGTCTTAGTCTATATCTTAGTCTATGTCTTACTCTATGTCTTAGTCTATGTCTTAGTCTATGTCTTAGTCTATGTCTTAGACTATGCCTTAGTCTATGTCTTAGTCTATGTCTTAGTCTATATCTTAGTCTATGTCTTACTCTATGCCTTTGTCTATATCTCAGTCTATGTCTTAGTCTATGTCTTAGTCTATGTCTTAGAATATGTCGTAGTCTATGTCTTAGTCTTTGTATATGTCTTAGTCTATGTCTTAGTCCATGTCTTAGTCTATGTCTTAGTCTATGTCTATGTCTTAGACTATGCCTTAGTCTATGTCTTAGTCTATGTCTTAGTCTATATCTTAGTCTATGTCTTACTCTATGCCTTTGTCTATATCTCAGTCTATGTCTTAGTCTATGACTTAGTCTATGTCTTAGAATATGTCGTAGTCTATGTCTTAGTCTTTGTCTATGTCTTAGTCTATGTCTTAGTCCATGTCTTAGTCTATGTCTTAGTCTATGTCTTAGTCTATGTCTTAGTCTATGTCTTAGTCTATGTCTTAGTCTATGTCTTAGTCTATGTCTTAGTCTATGTCTTAGTCTATGTCTTAGTCTATGTCTTAGTCTATGTCTTAGTCTATGTCTTAGTCTATGTCTTAGTCTATGTCTTAGTCTATGTCTTAGTCTATGTCTTAGTCTATGTCTTAGTCTATGTCTTAGTCTATGTCTTAGTCTATGTCTTAGTCTATGTCTTAGTCTATGTCTTAGTCTATGTCTTAGTCTATGTCTTAGTCTATGTCTTAGTCTATGTCTTAGTCTATGTCTTAGTCTATGTCTTAGTCTATGTCTTAGTCTATGTCTTAGTCTATGTCTTAGTCTATGTCTCAGTCTATGTCTTAGTCTTAATCTATGTCTTAGTCTATGTCTTAGTCTATGTCTTAGTCTAAGACATAGACTAAGACATAGACTAAGACATAGACTAAGACAAAGACTGTCTTAGTCTAAGACATAGACTAAGACATAGACTAAGACATAGACTAAGACTAAGACATAGACTA
This sequence comes from Stomorhina lunata, assembly GCA_933228675.1. Lineage (NCBI taxonomy): Eukaryota > Metazoa > Arthropoda > Insecta > Diptera > Rhiniidae > Stomorhina > Stomorhina lunata. The sequence goes on along the minus strand of OW121740.1, from coordinate 39,153,751 downwards.
AGACATAGACTAAGATATAGAGTAAGACATAGACTAAGACATAGACTAAGACATAGACTAAGATATAGAGTAAGACATAGACTAAGACATAGACTAAGACATAGACTAAAACATAGACTACGACATAAACTAAGATATTGACTAAGACATTGACCAAGACATAGACTATATCTTAGTCTATTTCTTAGTGTATGTCATAGTCTATGTCTTGGTCAATATCTTAGATTATGTCTTAGTCTATGTCTTAGTCTATGTCATAGTCTTAATCTATGTCTTAGTCTATGTCTTAGTCTATGCCTTAGTCTATGTCTTAGTCTATGTCTTAGTCTATGTCTTAGTCTATGTCTTAGTCTATGTCTTAGTCTATGTCTTAGTCTATGTCTTAGTCTATGTCTTAGTCTATGTCTTAGTCTATGTCTTAGTCTATGTCTTAGTCTATGTCTTAGTCTATGTCTTAGTCTATGTCTTAGTCTATGTCTTAGTCTATGTCTTAGTCTATGTCTTAGTCTATGTCTTAGTCTATGTCTTATTCTATGTCTTAGTCTATGTCTTAGTCTATGTCTCAGTCTATGTCTTAATCTTAATCTATGTCTTAGCCTATGTCTTAGTCTATGTCTTAGTCTATGTCTTAGTCTATGTCTTAGTCTATGTCTTAGTCTATGTCTTAGTCTATGTCTTAGTCTATGTCTTAGTCTATGTCTTAGTCTATGTCTTAGTCTATGTCTTAGTCTATGTCTTAGTCTATGTCTTAGTCTATGTCTTAGTCTATGTCTTAGTCTATGTCTTAGTCTATGTCTTAGTCTATGTCTTAGTCTATGTCTTAGTCTATGTCTTAGTCTTAGTCTATGTCTTAGTCTATGTCTTAGTCTATGTCTTAGTCTATGTCTTAGTCTATGTCTTAGTCTTAGTCTATGTCTTAGTCTATGTCTTAGTCTATGTCTTAGTCTATGTCTTAGTCTATGTCTTAGTCTATGTCTTAGTCTATGTCTTAGTCTATGTCTTAGTCTATGTCTTAGTCTATGTCTTAGTCTATGTCTTAGTCTATGTCTTAGTCTATGTCTTAGTCTATGTCTTAGTCTATGTCTTAGTCTATGTCTTAGTCTATGTCTTAGTCTATGTCTTAGTCTATGTCTTAGTCTATGTCTTAGTCTATGTCTTAGTCTATGTCTTAGTCTATGTCTTAGTCTATGTCTTAGTCTATGTCTTAGTCTATGTCTTAGTCTATGTCTTAGTCTATGTCTTAGTCTATGGCTTAGTCTATGTCTTAGTCTATGTCTTAGTCTATGTCTTAGTTTATGTCTTAGTCTATGTCTTAGTCTATGTCTTAGTCTATGTCTTAGTCTATGTCTTAGTCTATGTCTTAGTTTATGTCTTAGTCTATGTCTTAGTCTATGTCTTAGTCTATGTCTATGTCTAAGTCTAGGTCTATGTCTTAGTCTATGTCTGACTAAGGCATAGACTAAAACATAGACTGGGATGTTGGATATATAAAATACTAACCATTAAATATTCTTTGTATTATAAATATTTTTTGCTGGGTTATTTAACAAAATTATAACGAAACGTTATAAATTCCTATAAACCCTCATTTATATGGAAAACAATTTAAATCTTGCCATTGTAATGTACTTATAGATGATACTTTCGATGTTGTGTGCATGTGTATGTTTTTAAATCTACCAGATACTTGATTTAATTGCAAAGTATATTTAAGTCTCATCTGAACACTTCAGCAGTTCAAGGAATTATTTTATTTGAATATTAAGTAATTATATATTCCAAGTAAGTAAACATCTACATCATTTCGGTTTTTTTGTATAATTTTATTTTTAAAGAAATCTTCTAAAAGAAAATGAAGAGTTAATTACAATCTTTAAGAACTCATCATATGAAAAGCGTCGAAGACGACAACAAGAAATGAAAACCTCTTAAAAGAAGACAAACATTTGAGGCAACAGCAAACGAGCTGAGCGAGCGGTATGATATCGACAACAAACAACAGATGAGATATAAAAAAAAATTAAAAGGAATGAATATAATTATAATGTAATCCATATGGTAAGATTACGGATACACAAAGATATAAACATACAAACAGACAGACAGACTTATAAGTATCTGCATATCATCACCTTTACAACTTGGGATGTATAAAAGTAAATAATTCTTAAGAATTCTAAACAACAAACACATCAAATACTTAAAATCTACTTAAGACCAACAAGTACAAGTACATAATATGTAAATGACCCTGTTTTTAAATTTAATTCTTTATTCTATTTATGTTCTCTTCATTTTGTGATTTCTTTTGGAAAACAGACCTTAAGCAAAGCAGCTTCTCCGATTACCTAAAATATTCGTATCTTTTTTTTGTCTTTGATGCAGCCATAAATGGTCACAACACGCTCTGACACCAGAGATAAGACCCCGCAATGACTAAAGCAAAATAGGCTGAAATAAATATCATTTTACACTTACATTAAGTACCTGTGACTATCTTGAATACATTTAAATTACGGGGACTTAAAAGTGGGAAACGTAATTTACATGTAGAATCTTAGTGCATATTTATTTTCTACTTAGATAAAATAGTTCATATAAAGCTTTAGGTAATAACGAATGAAACTGCTATAATCGGTCGAATCTGTCTATATAATAACTATCATCACTTAGATCAAACATGGTTCGGTTGTCAACAAATCTTCTAAACTCTTAGAGACCTGGGGCCAAATTACGGCATTCGATATCGATCGAAATCTTAGTCATTTTCAACAAATTTGTATAGCATACTTTAAAGATAATAAAAATTATTTAAAAGCTTCACAATTTCCCATATTTTTTTAAATTTTTTTGCAAAAGATGAACAATAGTAAAAGAGTTTTAATTGAACAATATATATTTTTAAAAACAAATCAAAATGGATACCAAATGTCAATAAACTTTTAGCATCGAAGTAAATTTGAACATCCCTAAAGTATACTTCACAATATTCGCTTAAAAGTCTGAGTTTTCGATCGAGATCGAATGCGGTACTTTGTCCCCTGTACTTCATTTTCTTATTAAAAAATTGTTATTATGGATATAGGGATCATTCTTCTACCAAAGAAAATTGATTCTAACTCGATCGGTATAACCAAAGATGAAATTCAATTATTTAATATTTCAGTATTAAGCACAAACCCAGTATTCCCTTTCTCCCCTTGGAGATATAGGAATAATGTTAATAAATTCGGATGATTAATACCACACAATGCACAGTGGTATGGTGAAAAAAGAAGTAATGAAAATAAGTTCGCAACTCTAAGCCATTGTTCCGATTTTAAAATAATTGTTGAAGTGTTAATTTTTGAACCTGGGAAGCCTAGCTTTTACTGTGCGGCACAATCGGCCCCCAAAGTAGAGCACCTCAGACTCATAAATGACTTAAAACGATATATAATTGCCATTTCCCAACCGATTTAAATAATCATACAATAAAACAAATACTTAGGTCAAGATATACAAAAAACATCCTGACAAGCATATTCTAACTCTTGTGGTTTTAAAGATATTCGACTTTAAAAATTAAAATTCTCAATTTTTGTCTCATACTGAACTTATTTTTTACTAATATCTGATCTAAATCTAACCCGATTTTCATATAAATCTTACTTGGTAAGACGGAAAAGTTTAATTATGTAAACTTTATATATATAAAACAGAAAAATTCTTTTAAGTTTGTAGACCGAAAAAATCCTAAAAAAATATATATTTCTTTTTATTTCAGAAAAAAGTAGATATCTCTTTTTTCCATATTTTTGAAAAATTTTTACAAAAGACTTAATTTTGTTTAACATTTTCTAAAAGAAAAGAAGGAAAGGGAAGTTTATATACCTTGAAGTTAGGTTAAAAATTTAACACAATTTAGAAATTGATTTAAGATTTTTGCCAAAAAAGTTCAACAACAATAAATTTACATAATTTTTTATTATTTTGTAACCTTTTGCAAAAATCTCTAAAACTAAACAAGGGTTTGAGATGGTTTTTGAACACTGCATAAACCAACATCTTAGAAATTAAGAAATATAGTTTTTTTAGCATTACTTTGTAATTTTTTCGAATAAATCTTTAAAACTGAACAAGGTATTATGACCATTTTTGGGCGCAGTATAGACTAATATCTTAGTAATTCAGAAATATAAATTTCAGAACTGGTTCGGAGATTTTAATTAACATTTTTGAATACAGAACAATACGCTTTCGAATATTTGAGTTTTTGTAGTAAAACGGGCCGTGTGACCTCATTTATAGTAGGGCTCTATTAGATTTTTGCTCAGACTTTAAGAACATTATTAAATTAAAATAGTTTTGAAATCCATAATGAAATTTTTTTACGAAACAAAAAACTTAATTTTTGTCCAAAAATTGCTGATTTCACACCACCGCTGGTTGTAGGGTACATGTCCAAAATGTAATCAAAAAAACTCTGTACACATCTATTAATTGATCCAAGAAAGAGTTATACTAATTTTGGTCGAGATCCCCTGACTCTTAGAGGTACCTGCCTTGGACCCCCATTTTTATACCCACCATCATTTCATTTATTATTGTTCTCAATGTATAAGCCGGAATACGCAACAGAATTAAAAAAAAACTTGACACACGTCTATAAGTATATCCAACAAAGAGATTAATTAATTTTGATTGAAATCACTCCTTGGAGTACCTGCTTAGACCCCCATTTTAAATTTATTTTTCTTCTCAATCTAAGCCGCAATTCCCATCAGAATTTCATGAAACCCGTCACAAATCTATTGGTTAACCCAAAAAGAGCTGTACTAATTTTGGTTGAAATCCGTTGACTTCTACGGGACTTACACTTAGATTCAATTTGATTAAAAAGTTACGCCTAAACAACTGCAACACTTTTTGCTTAAATTATGCATAACAATTTTCGTGACTTTTTCAGAAAACTTTGAACTTTGTTGTACGATCGGTAAGTTTCGGTAAATATTTTTCGCTCACTCTAAAGAAGAGTCTTTCGCCTTTCACGTGGTTATAGTTGGAGTACCGAGCAAAACCGAGCCAATTAGTTTTTTACCAAAGAAAAACGAAAACACTGAATTTTGTAGAGCTTTTTTGATTTCCTGATATCTCCTAAACTATATACGAGATTGAGTTATTTTCTTCTGCAGACTAAAACTAATTTTATGTATCTTAATTAAATCTACATCAAGATTAATGCTGTGAAACTATATTCGATGCAAGACCTATTAAGTTTGATAAAAAAAAAACTGATGACATTTTTGCTTATATATTTTGGTCTATATCTTTATCCTTGTCCAAATTTATTTCTTGATCTATGCCTCAATTGATGCAGAAGTCTATGTTTTGTCTGTACCACAGTCCAATTTACTATTACAAATTAACTTTTCCTTTTCTCACTCTAAAAAAACATGAACCTGAAACTTTTTCTGTCAATCGGTAAAATTGTAGGAAATTCTAAAAGTCATGTGTGTTACATATCTGGATACAAAGACAATTTATGATTTTAGTGTTTGTCTGATTAGAAGCTATACAATTTAAAGGGTTTTTCATTAAGAGAGCTACAAAAGTTTAAAAAAAAAACAAAAACTGTTTTGAATATCAATGAAATTCTTTTTTCCTGTAAAAGCCATTATATATGGAACTCGATTTATTTTGCATGGCCACACGGGCACGCTTGCAGAAGTCCAAACGCTGAACTCAATTTTCGTCGGTTTTCAAGCATAAATTGGCCGATACTGCTGCAATTTCACGTTCGATATTCGTACGAAGTTCATCAATCGTCGCTGGCATGTTGGCAAAGACCATAGACTTGGCGTAGCCCTACAGGAAATAGTCTAACGGCGTCAAATCGCACGACCGAGGCGGCCAACCAACAGGACCATTTCGTGAGATAACACGTTATTTGCTTATATGGCAAAGACCATAGACTTGACGTAGCCCTACAGGAAATAGTCTAACGGCGTCAAATCGCACGACCGAGGCGGCCAATCGACTGGACCATTTCGTGAGATAACACGTTCTCCAAACTTGGTTTTCAATAAATTGATTGTGACATTTACTGTGTGGCTTGTGGCGCCGTCCTGTGGGAACCACATGTCCTCCCAGTCCATATCATCCAAATGGGGCCAAAAATATTCGGTTATCATTGAATGGTAGCGTTTTGCATTCACAGTATCATGCCGGTTTTGATTATAAGCCGCCTATAAACCGCACCAAACCGTATGTTTTTCGGGATGCAATGATGACTTTTAGGGTACGTGTGGATTGCTTTCTGACCAATAACGCATCTTGTGTTTATTGACGAAGCCATTCAGCCAGAAATGAGCCTCATCGCTGAAGATGATTAGCGCTCTTAACGTTGAGGCCACTGACGCCAAATTTCGGTAGTAAATTTTAATAATTTCAACTCGTTGTTGGCTTGTATATCTTTCCATCATGAAATGGCAAACCTTACTGAAGAGAAATGCCAAGAGAGCAACAACAAGTATGACGTGGTCTGCTGTCCCTGTTCTTTTGTAGCGTTCCTGTTGAAAAACCCGATATTTCCTTTAAAATGGAAAGTACCAGTTTATACTTTTAAAATCCCCTTTACAGGTTTCAAACTCATACAAAATTTCCCAGTTTTTAACAAGAAGAAAGAAATAAAGTGTCGGGTTTCCCATTGACATTAACCCTGAAGTTTAGAGGTTGGTTACGGTTTAAAATCTCTAACTAATTTTAATAGAAATAGTAATAATTTCCTTTGAAAAATACCTGCTGTTATTAAGGTAATATTATAATTTTCAACAGCTGTTGAATAAAGCAAACATTTTCTAAGAATTTTATTGAAACCTTTAAAAAGTTTTAAAAACTTTTATTAAGTTTCCGAAAAACTTGCTCAAAGAACTAAATGTCATTTTATTTAATTAAAAAAAGTTTCTTTTAAACACCTTAAAAGTCAAGTCATGGCAATTATTTAGAAAAACTAACTAATAAAACTTTGCTCAGACATTTATATTTTCCCAAACAAGTATTAATTAATTACACAGCACAACAAAATAAAAAAAATTTCATGTACTCTTAAAACCACTATACAATTTTGATGTATCATGACTACCTTTTTACAAAAATGGTAAAATTTTTAAATTCTATGTATAGATTTTTAAAAATTTTTTATTTTTTTTTAAATTGGAATTTTTTTTAGACGTTTCTTTAAATATTTAAAATAAAATCAAAAAAATTAAAATTTACATAGCCTTTAATTCGTCTATATATCGCGTTTCAATCGGATCAATAGCATCGGAGTTATAATAAAAAACTTAAGAAAAAAATATATTTTTTTATATAAAAATGGAAAAAATTTTCGTTTTAAAAAAATCATGAAAAATCGAAAACGGCAAAAAACTTCCAGATTTATTATTTTATCGCATAGCGACATATAATAGCAACAAAATGAGATATCGACCATAAAAATCGATTAATTTTTTTTTTGAATTTATTCACAATTTAGTGAATTCGCTCATTTTCACAAAGCATTTTGGCAGTACCTGGATATTGTATAGTGGTTTCAAAAGCATCTAATTTTTTTATTTTGTTGCGTTGTGTAATAGGAAGATATCAGTGGCTTTGCGACAGAATAATGAATCTGAACATTTTTTGCCGTTTTCTATTTTTCATGATTTTTTTAAAACAAAAATTTTTGCCATTTTTACGTAAAAAATATATATCTTTCTTAAATTTTTTATTATAACTCTGATACTGTTGATCTGATTGAAACGCAATATATAGACGAATCAAAGGCTATGTAAATCTTAATTTTTTTGATTTTATTTGAATAATATCCGATTATTAGTTTCTGAGTTATCATTAATTATGTGAAAAAGTGTCTAAAAAAAATTGCAATTTTACAAAAAAAAAAAAAATTAAAAAAAACCTATCCATAAGAATTTAACCATTTTTGTACTAAGGAGGCCATGATACATCAAATGTATATAGTGGTTACTCGAGCATATTTTTGCTGTTGCCCTGTGTTATTACCAACAACTTCTCTTGTCTAGTTGGATGGAGTCTTTAATTGTGACTGTCTGGCAAACTTCCTTCTTAAATGGGTTATATAAACCATAAAAATTCTTCAACAAATTCTTTTTGACTCATACTTCCAACACCTTTTCTTTTGAATACACTCAATTTTAAAGGAAAATATTTTCTTTAAACCAGTTGTTTTTTTTTCTCCCGGTCCTAGATACTTCTGATGTAAAAGCAAAAGTTTTTCAATACTTTCAGATTTCAAAATGATTTGAAAATTCATACTAAAATGTGTGTTTTTTTTTGTCTGTTTCATGTTAATGTCAGTGTGTTAAGTATTTAAAGAGTAGAGGAAGAAACCAGTTTGTGTTTGACACCATCCAAAGTTACTTAATTCCAAAGAAGAAGAAGATGAACAGGAACATAAAGTCTTGATATAAAAAGCTACAACCACACTCTATCCAAATCCAATAAGAGGGTCATAAAAACGCCAGTCAGCCAAAACCGGCAACCGACAAGCCATTCAAATGTTCAACTAAAAGAATACATTTGTCCAGTCATACCTACATACCTTTATAAAGCTCCATTCATACATCCATCCATACCGTTCAGTTTATTTTTTTTTCTTCATTCCAACTTCATACATAATGCCGATGAACAGGGGACTGCAAAAAAAAAGTTGTGGAAAAAATAAAAACCAGAAGCTAAAGCCAAAGTTACAAAAGCATCAAAGACAACTAAATCCTTTAGAACGGCAACCATAAAAAAACATATAAACGACTGTGGCAGACACTAGACAGTCTATAAAATACAAAAAAAAAAAGAAAACAGAGCAGCAACAACAAAGTTGTTTGAAGTTGGCTTTATGTTTTGGTTGTACTATGGAGTCTTTAGGGTTTCCCTTGATTCATACTTTCAACTAACGGGAGCAAAAACTACTCGCCTACAAGAGAAGATGGATTTGTTTTGCACTTCTATCGGTACTACAATAGCAGGAATTTTGATAAAATTAGGAATATTTTTCCAGAAACAGAGCTCATTTCTATACGAACTGTTTATAAAGGGGTTTTCAATAAGAGCGCTTCAAACGTTTTTTATACCCTTCACCAATAGGTGAAAGGGTATTATAAGTTTGTGATTCCGTTTGTAATTTTTTTATTAGTGATCGTAGACCCCATAAAAATTATACCGATCGATTCAGAATCGGGAGGAGAATCGATTAAGCGATGTCCGTCTGTCTGTCTGTCTGTCTGTCTGTCTGTCTGTCTGTCTGTCCGTCCGTCTGTCTGTCTGTCTGTTGAAATCAAGTTTCTGAAGCCCCTGGAGGATGGACTTACATAAATTATATATCAGATTTTAGGAAATTCTCCCGCAATGAACGCTATTAAATTTCATTAAAATCGGTTTATAAACACCGAAAATATCGAAAAAATACCAAAAATTAGACGAAAATTTTGAAATTTTTTATTGAAACACACTTTTAAATAAAAAGAGAAAAAATATACTCCTGGTGTACATGTGATAATATGTTATATATCAGATTGTAGGAAATAGTTTCCCAAAGCACTCCGTAAAATTTTATCAAAATCGGTTTATAAACAACTGAGATATCGCCAAAACACTGAATTTGATGTATCGCAAATTGCCCAAAGTTCGCATTAGAGAATGTTTGTTGAAAAAATGAAATGCAGAAATAGGAAAAACCATCCTCCTTTCGCACGGACCTACATAAATTTTATATCATATTTTAGGAAATTCCCCCGCCAAGCACGTTATTAAATTTTATCAAAAGCGGTCCATAAACAATTGAGATATCGCCATAACACTACATTTGATGTACAGCAAATTGCCCAAAGTGCGTGTCTAAGAAATTTTGTTTACATTTTGTAAGTATTATTTCAGCGATATCTCAGGTGTTTATGGACCGATTGTGATGAAATTTGACATCGTTCTTTGTGTGAGGATTTTCTAAAATCTATACTCCACAAATCTGATTACGAATACCATTCAAATTGTACCGATCAACTCAGAATAGGCAGGAGAATCGATTTCGCGACCTCCGTCCGTCCGTCTGTTTGTCTGTCTGTCCGTCCGTCTGTTTGTTTGTCCGTCCGTCCGTCCGTCTGTTTTTTTGTCCGTCCGTCTACCTGTCTGTAATTTTTATAACATAACATAACATTTGAGAATGTATTATATATCAAATTATAGGTAATCTTCCTAGGAAGTACAAAAATGCAACTATGTATGTAAGTATCTCACATATCAACGAAAATTTAAATTTTTTAATTGCAATTGGGAGAAATCCGTTCACGTTTGACAATTGATCCCGTATAACTTCGCCTAAGATACGATGATGACATTTAGTATAAAGACGCTGTACGATATTGATATTCAGGGCGATAGCGCCTAAAATAAACTTTCTAGAGGGACAACATTTGACAAAAGTATTTCTGATCTCTTGAAAAGTTCGATATTGAAAATGGGCGAGCTCTATTCACATTTAGTGAAATCTCCCATATAACCCCGACCGGGAATCGATTTAATGCTGATAAATTAAATCACATTAAAAATGCACAAGGAACTAGAGCAAAACTTTCCAAACATCCATCGGACAGATCGAAAGAACAATACATCCCAAATATTATTGATGAAGTGTTCATTTTAATTAATTAACTAACTTCAGATTAATAACTAAATCTTTAATAACTTTTCCGACAAAGCTGATATCCATTCATTCAAAAGCTATGTATTTCACGTATGTATCTAAAACTAAGAGTGTATACCCTATAATTTTAAGGCTTATCATTGTTAAAGCTTTGGCCTAAATCAGTCCGCTAACTTCAGAGTTTTACATAACTAATCAAGAACTTTTACTAGTCGGATAATTCGTACGAATTAAAGTGCACAACCCTCACTGGGCACAGCGTTTTTGGGTTGCATGTCAGAATACTTAAACTTCATCAAATCGATGTGCTATTGCAAATGTAAGGGCATCTACATTTTGAAGCATCTTTTCTGCATGGTTTATCTGGTCTATCGAACTTTATTAAATGTTCGTAAAATATATGTATATTTTATTTCGAAGCTACTGGCTGGCTTAAATATGCATTCTCTACTTGTAGTCTAGTAATCATTATCTTTCACAAAGGGACAACTTTAGAACCCAAGTGAAGCTTCCCTAGACATCAGCCACCTGCCCAACCTAACCTTTGGGTGCATAACTATTCTAGATGATGACGCCACCGAAAAGCTTTTCTTTTTCCGACTCTTAATTTTAATGACTCTTTGCATATAATACTAGTATAACCAAATTTTGCTAGGAGTTACATTAAGTACTTTTGCAACACCATTGGTGAAGGGTATCCAAGATTCGGCAAAGCCGAATATACCACTCTTACTTGTTTTTAAATAAAACAAGTAAAAAAGCGCTATAGTCGGTCAAGCCCGACCATACTATACCCTTTACCACTAAGGTCAAAGGTGTTATTTTTCCTGTATAAAGACAAATATTTGCTAAATTTTGCCATCATACAAACATTTTCTCAAAACTTATACATTTAAGCTGTTTCCGTCTTTTGGACTTATATGAGAGCTAGGGTCAACTGTGGACCGAATATCTCGAAATTTAGCAAATTGATTACAGTTGTTACAAAAACTATGTATGCAAAAAATAAACTCAAAATTTTCATTATCTTTAGATTTACGAGCGTTTTAGTGATTTTTTGTCTCATTTAGCGCGTTTTTAAAGAAGAGTTTCTATGTGAGCTATGGTCAAATGTGGACCGATTTCAACGAAATTTGGTACAGTTTACATAAGCAGTATATGTTTTAAATTTAGTGAAAAAATATTGATATTTGTGGCCAATATATCAATTCCGGGAAGTGGGACCTATGGGAGGTAATAATAGACCGATTTTGACGAATTTCAATAGCCATGGTCCCATTATTAAAAAAATGATCTGTGCAAAATTTCATCAAATTATCTTTAGAATTGCGACCTGTAGTTTGATTACAAAGTTTACATGGGGGTCCAGCCAGAAAGACAGCCAGACGGACGGACGGACTGACGAACACCGCTAAATCGACTTAGAAAGTGATTCTAAGCCTATTGGTATACTAAAAGGTCTAAGACAAATATTTCTATGCATTATATACATCAGCACAAACTTATAATACCCTTTCCAACTATGGCGGCGAAGGGTATAAAAAAAAGGTTTTGGATATCAATGAAATTCTTTATTCCTTTAAAAGCACGGTTGGTGTCATTATGTATGGAAATCGATTTCTTTTGCATGGCCGCCATGGGCACGCTTGCAGAAGTCCACATGCTGATGGTTTTCAAGCATAAGTTGGCCGATACAGCAGCAACTTCACATTCGATATTCGTACAAAGTTCATCAATCGTCGCTGGCTTGTTGGCATTTATCATAGACTTAGCCCCACATGAAATAGTCTAACGGCGTCAAATCGCGCGAGCGGCCAATCGACTGAACTACGTGAGATAAAACGTTTTCCAAACTTGGTTTTCAATAAATTGATTGCGGCATTTACTGTATGGCTTGTGGCGGCGTCCTGTTGGAACCACATGTCCTCTAAGACCATATCATCCAATTGGGGCAAAAATATTCGGTTATCATTAAACGGTAGCAATTCCCATTCACAGTAACATGTCGGTCTTGATCATCACGTGAGAAGTACGGCCCAATGACGCCGCCGGCCCACAAACCGTAGCAAACTGTAATTTTTTTGGGATGCAATGATGACTCATGGAGTACATGTGGACTGCTGCCTGACCTATAATGCATATTATGTTTATTGACTAAGCCATGCAGCCAGAAATGAGCCTCATCGCCGAACATAAGGCCACTGACTCCGAATTTTGGTAGTAAATTTTTATAATTTCGTTGTTGGCTCTTATATCTTTGCATCATGAAATGAAAAATAAATATATGGCATAAACTCATCGTACAAGTATTTTCCCCTTAGTAATAATATTAATAATTAAAGTCGTATATTCACAAATTCACATATTTACTTCATCTAAACTTCTTTCCATAACCTATTTTCCTACTTCCCACGTAATTCATGGCATATGAAGGGATCTGTTTCTTAATGCTGATCTTATATAAAAAAAATCTGTTAGGAGAGGTGGATAATTCCCATAAAAACCTAAAGTGTGACAAAAGCCTAAAAAGTTTTACGAATCTTATAACAAAACTTTCTGACGAAAAAATCCCTATTGCCGTTCTCAACTCAACTTAGTTTGGTCGTCTGCCAGTCGATCCAACTTTCACTGAACCAAATTTCTTTTTGATAATACATATGGAACTAAAAAACCATAAATTCCGCAATATTAAAAGTTAAGTTAAGTTGCGAACGGCAATAGGGGCAATTATTAATATCGGTTTAAAGGTTTCCGAGATATTGTCGGCAAAATTTTCAAGCATTTGGAAAATTCAAGTTATGACTAATTCCTGAAAAGCTTTACGAATCTTAAAACAAAACTTATCGACGGAAAAATATTTCTGAAATATTTTTGCTTAGATATTATTAGTATCGGTTCAAAGGTTTACGAGATATTGTCGGTACACTTTAGAAAAATCTAATTGTGATAAATACCTAAAAAGCTTTACGAATGTTATAACCAAGCTAATCGCCGAAAAAAAAACTCTAAAAAATATTTTTGCTGAAGAAATTATAAATATCGGTTCAAAGGCTACAATTGTCGGTAAAACACACATACTTTTTATCCAAAATAATTACAAAATAAGAAAATATGGACTTAAAATTTCTTTCTCCACCTAAGCAGCCTTAATTTATAAACAGTCAAAGCTTGTCATAAGCGACCGAAATATATGGATTAAAATCGGTCGGTCTTTGTTTCTCGTATAATCCCATTGGATGCACTTAATGTTATCCCCCATTTACTTACTTAAATCTCATATATTTATAACCTGTTAAGGTCAAAAAGAGCATATTTTAGAATTCCATGCGCTTGAAAAATTTTCTTTTACTTGATCTTTTCATTAAAGTTTCGGACGTCTCTTCTACGAGTTTCCTAGGTATCATTTTCGAACACTTTTCTTTTAGTACTCTTTCTGTGTCTGCCATAAGATTGCATACTGTGGTACCTTCGAAAGTTAACAGAGCTTTCCTTAATAATTATCAAGTTGGCTTTAAGACTACTCTAAAGATCTACAGCTAAATACACACGATGGCTACCAGGCATTTAGAACGTTTTTCATTGCAAATGGGCCATGTTTGTCTGGAGATTGAACAAGTGGTTTCAGTGGAACAAGTGTTCTAGTCTAACCCATAAAGAGATTACCTAATTACTGATTTGCAGGCGGATAATGGTAAGCCCGTAAATTGATCGATGTTTTCCTAAAACAGGAGAGCACCGTTTTTAGCAAGTTTGTCCGCAGTGGAGTTACCAGGTATGTTGTTGTTCCCAGGTACCCAGAAAAGTTTAATATAACAATGTCTCATCATCTCATTAAGAGATGCCCGGCATTCGCGAGTAAGAACAAATGTCGTCTGGACATTAGATAGGGATTTTATGGCAGCCAGATTGTCGATACAGAAAATAATATCCCTGTCGCCTATTCTGTGGTATCTTATCCAATTAACTTGTTTGTATTTGGCCGATATCTCGGGGTGAAGAATACTACATAGATCAGGAAGCATAAAAGAAATTTCCTTCCCCAAATAGCAGGATGAAAAAGCCCTTCCTCACACCTTTCTCGTCCTCAGGGTCAAAGTTCAGGAGGGCTTCCTCGACGATTTCCGCATCCATCACATCTTCAGCAATACCAAGAGAGGTCTTTCAGGTTCAGAGATCTTATCTACCTCCCAATCATGGACAGGTAAGCTAGGATTGCTTATCTGAAGAAGCTCCAGTATCTACAGGACTTGCCATCGGGCACAATGGTACTGGATTTAGGTCTACTTGGTATCTCCAATTTGGATACCATGTCGAGTCTAGCGCCTCTGCTAATGCACTCGATGAGACGACCTTGGTACCAGCCAGCGTCGCTGCAGTTTGGTGTAGCGCCAGGATTGTTCTTTAAGACTTTAATGGCAACTTGGATTATTTCCCAACTAACGTAGGAAAAAGCTCCGTCACCATTGCTTCGGTCAATGACAGCCTTCACGAGATGGCCTTTGGTAACCTCGATCAAGGATCTGTAGATTAACCTAGCAGCTGGATGGCCCTATAAGCGGGGAGGAGTGCTTCGTAGTGGGGCATGTCACAGTAGGTAGATCCGAATCCAAGTTCGCAGTCTCCTTGCTGTGCCGAGAAGGAGTCTTTCGAGAGGGATTTAGCTTCGAACCTGAATTCGCAATACCATTGGTTCTCTTATGTACAGGAAGCAATGGTTTAGAATCTGAAGCAGGAAATTTGGCCAATGCAGCTTTGGGGTTGCTCGGTCCCAAAGACAGAGGCAATAACGTTTTTTATCTATATTATGTGGTTACGGCTCTGTTTAGGACAGATCTCCTTTCCCCAGCGTTTTGAGCCGCACTTGAGGTTGATTAACTTGGTCAAGTTTATTTACCAAGCGAGTCTTAGTAGCTTCCAAAGTCACGCGGCCTAAGACTGCCACTGCGGTAAAATTTAGATTACATCTGGATATTATGAAGCCCCCGATCGGACATATGGGGAGTGTTTTTTAGAACTTTAGTTCATGGTTATAATGGTTAAGATGGAACCGTTTATACTTGCAGCCAAGTAGTTTATGAAACTTCCGGCCATAGGGGAATAGACGCAGACCACAGGGACGGAAACAGACGCCCTGTGGGTTTACGAAACGTTCGGACAAAAAGAGGATTTTTTAAACCAAACGGCCAATGTGGTACAGCACTCCCCCTAAGCCTGCTATGGGTGACCAGTCCATCAGACTTTAATATGGGGAAACCCTATTTGTTGGCTGGGCTGAACATTATAATGTTTTCCATTTAAGTCTAATGTTTTCACGAAAATGTTTTTTTCATTATCAGTTTTAGCAATGTTTAGTTCGATTATAATATTAAGTCAAACCACCCAGCAAAACTTTGGTAATGGCAAGTACTCTGATAACTGGTTACCTTGTAACGACTACAACATACCATCCGAATAAATAATAAGTTATTACAGAAGTACTTATTTGTAATTAAGATGGTAATTTAAACTGAATGGCCCCGGTTCAAATCCCACCAAGGGCAACAATTTTTTTTAGTTTTTTTTTTATTAAAAGAGTCTTTTTAAATGATTTTTGAATTTTAAGAACTTAAATATTATCTTCTGTAAAAAAAATTTGTAAAACTAACTTACGTTAATGAAAAAATACCATCATGAGTCAATTTTGATTATGTAGGGGATGTTGAATACCAAACACGATTCTAATTGGTCTTAACTTGGTAAGCCCAACTTATCTGGGTCATCCTTCATCTCAACTGTGGACACACACCTCCTCATGGTATCACCCGGGGAGCTAGTTTAACACCCATTAATATTGTGAGTTAACATGTTCCGAGAGTTGTCCCATAAGATCGATAAAAATGGGTTAGGATTACGGGCTAGTAACCCTCTCTTGAAAAAAAAAATACAATGAAGAGGATAAAATTAGAATTGAAATGTCCCACTACCTAATATTAGAGAAGGATGTCCGAAACTTCGATAGAAAGACCAAGTAGAGGAACATTTTTCAAAGCTTGGCCTATAAAATTGGAGAATATTCGCACCAGATCGAAATCCATGGAATTCTAAAATATGCTCGGACTTTGACCTTAACAGGTTGTAACATTTAAGTAAGTAAGAGTCAATCTTATGTAAAAACTTATACAAAAAAGAAGATTTAAATTGTTTAAGTTTTAAAATAATTTTAAAAAAGTTTTAAAATAATTACAAAAAATCGTATAAAAATATTTTTCCAAAAATTACAACAAAGCAAAAAAAGCAGGGAAAAACAAAGTTATTTTCACATGATTTTGGATCTAAAAATAAAAATTGTTTATATTAATTATAAGATGCTAAGTTTTCAACATATGAAGTAGCTCAGTGGAAGAGTCTCTGCCTAGCAGTCGGAGGGTCTGGGTTCGAGCCCCTATGGGATCATAAAAAAAATTTTGTATTTCGTTTAAAAATATATGTTTTTAATAAAACAACAACAAAAAAGTTGTTGCTGTTGTTGTTGTTGCTTTCAAATTGCTTACCCAAGTCATTACTTTTCTGCAATTGGTAAGTACTTGCCTCCAATGACATCCCCATGTTAATGTAATGACTTAAACAGCGAATGAGTAAGTAGTTCGTGTTCAATAGTTTAACTGTTTAACTCATTATTTGGTAATGAAAAGTTTTACTGGGCAGTTGACTATGACTCCTTCTTCCTATATACCCATACCTTCAAAACTTTATGTAAATTTCAAAAAAAATGTCCATTGAACATAAAAATTACAATAAACGCTTTTTTGTAGCAAATTGCAATATTCATATTTTTGCTTATTAATGTACATTACAATTTTATACATTTTTTTTTTATCAAAAACTGTCAATTGCAATATGAGATTTTGTTAAATTTTCTGTTTTTTTATAGCAAATGGAAGTTTTATACAAAATTTTTTATTATATTTTAATGTGACACGAACATGTTATAAATCGTGAAAATTAGTTGTAATTTGGTATGGCTGTAAAATTTTCATGGTTTCCATTTGTGTTGGGTTTTTTTTGTGACATTAATGCGAAATGACACTTTGAAAGCTAAAATGATCGAGAAATTGACATCTGTATCCAAAAGACCTGGTCTTAGCAGTTGCATTCGCCTATAAACGTAGTTGGTTGTCTGTCTGTCGGTGTGACTGTCTGTCTATCTTTGGCAAAGTCTTTGGCTAAAAGTTTGAAGTCAGTTTTTGTTTTGTTTGTGAATCATAAAAATCCATTTGAAAAATTTGTAAATATTTTATTAAAAGATATGATGATGTGACAGGGCGATATAAATGTCTTAAGTTAATAAGTTGTAAACCAAACAGGAATTATGAGTCAGGAAGAATCAATGATAAGATAGACATTGAGTTATAATTAAACTGGTTTAAAGCATTAAAATTGTATTTATCAAATTATGTCATATTGTGTAAAAATGGAAAAAATCAACACTCCTTTAATTACCTATATCCTCCATCACAATCATATTACATAAATTTTCACTTATGGTGGTACAGGGTAGCACCATAGATGGGAATTTTTGAATAAACTGAAATTCCATTGATAAATTCCGAATTACGATACACATTAGACCCTATCCCCTAAATAAGAACCAATAGCGGAAATGGCTTAAGTCCTAAACAAAACTTTGTATGATGGTGTTGCACTGGTGTAGGGCTTTAAAGGGTCGGGCTTGACCGACTTTAATGTATTATTACTTGTAATTTTCACATCCTGTTAACTGCATTTCATTACTGAAAAAATTACTTCAATTTCAAATATTTTATTTATCAAAGGCCTTATTTTTCTGAGGGTATAAAGAAAATAAAATATGCAGCTTTTTGCATTTAAATTCATCAATCATAAAAATTATTTTTTTTTTTGTTCATAAATTTGTTTCATAATTATGTCGAAAAATTACAAAAAAAAATATAAAAGATCAGATATAATTTGAAATTCGCATGTTTTAATGGTATAATAGAAGTAAAGCTGGATGTCTTGCAGTCAATTATGTACTCGAATTAGGGTCTATGTATAACCAATGTTTTTAATCAATTTTTTTATACCCACAATTAAAAAAAATGGGGGGTATATTGAGATTGTCATTCCGTTTGTAAATTCCTTAATATTTGCTCAAAAATCAAATGGATATGGACAAAAAACAAGTAAGAAAGCGCTATAGTCGGTCAAGCCGACCATACGATACCCTTCACCACTAAGGTCAAAGGTGTTATTTTTCCTGTGTAAAGACAAATATTTGCTAAATTTTGCCATCATACAAACATTTTCTCAAAACTTATATATTCAACCTATTTCCGTCATTTAGACTTATATGAGAGCTAGGGTCAAATGTGGACCGATTATCTCGAAATTTGGCAGATTAATTACAGTTGTTACAAAAATTATGTATGCAAAAAATAGACTCAAAATTTCCATTATCCTTAGATTTACGAGCGTTTTAGTGATTTTTTGTCTCATTTAGTGCGTTTTTAAAGAAGAGTTTGTATGGGAGCTATGGTCAAATGTGGACCGATTTCAACAAAATTTAAGTTTACATAAGCAGTATTTGTTTTAAATTTCATGAAAAAATATTGATATTTGTGACCAATATAGCAATTCCGGGAAGTGGGACCTATGGGAGGTATCATAAATAATGGACCAATTTTGACCAATTTCAATAGCCATGGTCCCGTTATCAAAAAAAATGATCTGTGCCAAATTTCATAAAATTATATTTAGAATTGCGACCTGTAGTTTGATTACAAGGTTTATATGGGGGTCCAGCCAGCCAGCCAGACGGACGGACGGACGGACATCGCTAAATCGACTCAGAAAGTGATTCTAAGCCTATTAGTATACTAAAATGTGGGTCTAAGACAAATATTTCTATGCGTTACAAACATCAGCACAAACTTATAATACCCTTTCCATGGTGGTGAAGGGTATAACAAATAGTTTTATATTTTGTTAGGAGTTCCAAATGCATCTACCGTGTATAAAGTCTGGACCAAACATTGATTGATAGCTATCTAATTTCGTAGATGCAATCTTAATATATTGAATGTTTGGAGGTACATTTTGATTGTAGATATAAAAAGGGGATGTTATATATATAAGAACTATAGCCAAATGTTGACCGATTATAACAAAATTTTATATACTGGCTGGTATTAATATAAAGTTTATTTGTGCAAAATTTAGTGCCCATAGTTGACATAGTTTATAATTTAATAGCTTTTAACTGGCGTTTGTGGTATTTTAGTGGTTACCGGGAGCTGTTTTTATATGAAAGCTATGGTCAAAAATGGACCGATTTCTATAAAATTTGACATACTGACTGAAAGTTGTATAAAACTTCTATGTTCTAAATGTAGTAGTCATAGATTTTACAATTTTATTCAATTTATCAGCATTAATGGGATTCCCGGGGCAGGGTTATATGGGAGCTCTAACTAAATGTGAACCGATTTTACCCATTTTCAGCGCACAATTTTTATAACATATCGAAAATACTTTTGCTAAATTTTGTCTCGTCTCGTCTTTTCTTTTTGTATTTTTGTGTTTCCGTAAGTTTTTTATATGGAAGCTATGGTCAAATAGTAACCGATTATAACAAAATTTTGCACACTAACTGGCATTCACATAAAACATACTTTTGTAAAATTTTGTTGCTGTAGCCCTTTTCGTTAAGGCGCTATCGCGCTTTTATCTGACGGACAGACGGACATAAACCCCCTTTTTATACCCTTCACCACCATAGGTGGAAAGGGTATTATAAGTTTGTGCTGATGTATGTAACGCATGGAAATATTTGTTTTAGTATACCAATAGGCTTAGAATAACTTTCTGAGTCGATTTAGCTATGTCCGTCCGTCCGTCTGGCTGGCTGGACCCCCATGTAAACCTTTTAATCAAACTACAGATCGCAATTCTAAAGATAATTTGATGAAATTTGGCACAGATCATTTTTTTGATAATGGGACCATGGCTATTGAAATTGGTCAAAATCGTTTTATTATTTATGGTACCTCCCATAGGTCCCACTTCCCGGAATTGCTATATTGGCCACAAATATCAATATTTTTTCACAAAATTTAAATCAAATACTGCTTATGTAAACCTAAGTCACTGTACCAAATTTCGTTAAAATCGGTCCACATTTGACCATAGCTCCCATACAAACTCTTCTTTAAAAACGCACTAAATGAGACAAAAAATCACTAAAACGCTCGTAAATCTAAAGATAATGAACATTTTTAGTTTATTTTTTACATACATAATTTTTGTAACAACTGCAATCAATTTTCCAAATTTCGAGTTAATCGGTCCACATTTGACCCCAGCTCTCATATAAGTCCAAATGACGGAAACAGCTTAAATATATAAGTTTTAAGAAAATGTTTGTATGATGGCTTCCGTAAGTTTTTTATATGGGAGCTATGATCAAATGGTGACCAATTGTGACAAAATTTTGCACACTGGTTGGCATTGATATAAGACCTCATCGTGCTAAATTTAGTCTTTATATCTGTTATAGTTTTGGATTTATTGGCATTTAAGTGTATTTTAGGTGAAATTTTGGCTGTTTCCGTAGGTTTTTTGTATGGGAGCTATAACTTAATGTGAACCGATTTTGATGAAATTTTATATGTTGCCTAGGGCTTGTGTATAACTGCTATATGCTAAATTTTATCATCATAGCTGTTATAGTTTGTTATGTATTAGCAAATAAGCGATTAGCGTAGGCGAGGTTATATGGAAGCTATAGTCAAATGTTAACCGATTTTGCCCAATTTCAATACCAAAATTTTCTCATAGATGAAGAATGTTTTTACTAAGTTTCAGTGAGCTAGCTCTATTCATTTAGGCGCTATAGTGATTTCAACAGACAGACGGACAGACAGACGGACATCGCTCAATCGTCTTAGAATTTCATAAGGATTCAGAATATATATCGTTTTAAGAAAATTACAAACGGAATGACAATCTCAATATACCCCCCATTCTTTTTGATGGTGGGTAAAAAAATAATGAGAATTTAAAGTTTAGTTTTTGCTTACATAATAATTGTAGCAACTGTAATCAGTTTGCCAAATTTCGAGATAATCGATATACATTTGACCCTAGCTCCCATATAAGTCAAAATGACGGAAACAGCTTAAATATATTTATAAGTTTTGAGAAAATAATTGTATGTTGGCAAAATTTTGCA
The DNA here is from genome assembly GCA_933228675.1 of Stomorhina lunata. Classification (NCBI taxonomy): domain Eukaryota; kingdom Metazoa; phylum Arthropoda; class Insecta; order Diptera; family Rhiniidae; genus Stomorhina; species Stomorhina lunata. Next base: position 39,131,828 of record OW121740.1, on the reverse strand, counting down.
AATATTTTTCTTTATACAGGAAAAATAACAGATTTGACCTCAGTGGTGAAGGGTGTCATATGGTCGGTCTTGACCGACTATAGCACTTTCTTACTTGTTTCTTTTCTTAAGCTTTAATTACTTTTTTCATGACATCAAAATTATTTAGCCCTTCCACTTTAGAATTTCTAGTGCTCTATAACTTGTATCTCAATATTTTCTAGTAGTTCAAAATTAATGGACCCACCATAATACAGAAATAAAATGGGCTGGAAGGGGACGCTAAAGTTGCTTCGCAAAAATTCCCAACATGATCATTCAATGACAAGCAAATATTAACATTTCTAGTCATTTTTAAAAACTTTCCTTAATTTAACCCTCGGCGACTGACGTCGTTTTATAGCAGACACTTATAATGATTAAGTTTTGTTCTGAAATAAATTTTCTGGAAAAACCATGCCCATAAATCAATACATAACACGACTTTAAGCTTTGAAATAAATGTTGTCTACCACGTCAATATAATAGGAACAGTTTTTCACGTCAGTTGCAGAGGGTTAAAACTGTTGGGTTTTAATGTCTCATTTTGCTTCAAAAGTCCTATACACCGTTCAACATTTGAGTGTTCGCTTTCGGACTCATATGTAATCGTTTATTAATGTCATAATGCCAAAAGCAATGTTTTTCTTGCATTTCGAAATGTGTTTTTTTTTTTTTTTTTGTTTGCCAAATGCATAAAGTGTGAAAGATAGATGCGGGGCAAATATGGATGTGAAATTCGCGTTACGAATGTGAGTATTGAGGGAAATTTAAATGGGAAAGATAAACAAAAAGACGGACAGATATGCACAGTTAAGGAAACAAACGGACGGACCTAGAGGCTACATGAAACAACAACAAAAAAAAATTGTTTGTTAAACAAGACTAAGGTTGCAGGCAGGCAGACTGACGGACATACACACTTTAAAAATGATTGAATACAATGTTAATTCAAGTATGAGTATCAGCATGAACATTTTTTGTATGACTGTGAATGTTGATTTTTAATAAATAGAAAAAAACAAGTAAGAGTGGTATATTTGGCTTTGCCGAATCTTGGATACCCTTCACCAATGGTGTTGCAAAAGTACTTAATGTAATTCCTAGCAAAATTTGGTTATACTAGTATTATATGCAAAGAGTCTTTAAAATTAAGAGTCGGAAAAAGAAAAGCTTTTGGATGGCATCATCATCTAGAATAGTTATGCACCCAAAGGTTAGGTTGGGCAGGTGGCTGATGTCTAGGGAAGCTTCACTTGGGTTCTAAAGTGGTCCCTTTGTGAAAGATAATGATTACTAGACTACAAGTAGAGAATGCATATTTAAGCCAGCCAGTAGCTTCGAATTAAAATAGACACATATTTTGCGAACACTTAATAAAGTTCGATAGACCAGATAAACCATGCAGAAAAGATGCTTCAAAATGTAGATGCCCTTACATTTGCAATAGCACATCGATTTGATGAAGTTTAAGTATTCTGGCATGCAACCCAAAAACACAGTGCCCAGTGAGGGTTGTGCACTTTAATTCGTACAAATTATCCCACCAGTAAAAGTTCTTGATTAGTTATGTAAAACTCTGAAGTTAGCGGACTGATTTAGGTCAAAGCTTTAACAATGATAAGCCTTAAAATTATAGGGTATACACTCTTAGTTTTAGATACATACGTGAAATATATAGCTTTTGAATGGATGGATATCAGCTTTGTCGGAAAAGTTATTAAAGATTTACTTATTAATCTGAAGTTAGTTAATTAATTAAAATGAACACTTCATCAATAATATTTGGGATGTATTGACCTTTCGATCTGTCCGATGGATGATTGGAAAGTTTTGCTCAAGTCCTTGTGCAATTTTAATGTGATTTAATTTATCAACATTAAATCGATTCCCGGTCGGGGTTATATGGGAGATTTCACTAAATGTGAATAGAGCTCGCCCATTTTCAATATCGAACTTTTCAAGAGATCAGAAATACTTTTGTCAAATGTTGTCCCTCTAGAAAGTTTATTTTAGGCGCTATGGCCCTGAATATTACTATTGTACAACGTCTTTATGCTAAATGTCATCATCGTATCTTAGGCGAAGTTATACGGGAACAATTGTTAAACGTGAACGGATTTCTCCCAATTGAAATTAAAAAATTTAAATTTTCGTTGATATGTGAGATACTTACATACATATGTAGGTTTTGAACGGATATCATGTAATTAGCTGCATTTTTGTACTTCCTAGGAAGATTACCTATAATTTGATATATAATACATTCTAAAATGTTATCATAATGTTCAAAAGTCAGACACAAAATTAAGATTAATGCAGAGTGTCTGTCTGCTAAAATCAGATTTGTGGAGCTCCTGGATTTTACACAAAATTTTAGGATATTGTCCCACCCTGAATTTTATCATTGTCGATCAAAACACGCTAAATTATATCTACCACAAATTACCGAATGCATCAGGATTTAGGTAATCCCCTGCGAAGGACGCTATTAAATTTTATCAAAATAAACACCTGAGATATCGACAAAACAGGAGCTCCAAAAACTACAACAGAAAAAATTACAGACAGGTAGACGGACGGACAAAAAAACAGACGGACGGACAAACAAACAGACGGACAGACAGACAAACAGACGGACGGACGGACTGAGGTTGCGAAATCGATACTCCTGACGATTCTAAGTTGATCGGTACAATTTGAATGGTATTCGTAATCAGATTTCTGGAGTTTATATATCAGATTTAGAAAATCCTCACACAAAGAACAATGTCAAATTTCATCACAATCGGTCCATAAACACCTGAGATATCGCTGAAACAATACTTACAAAATGTAAACAAAATTTCTTAGACACGTACTTTGGGCAATTTGCTGTACATCAAATGTAGTGTTATGGCGATATCTCAATTGATTATGGACCGCTTTTGATAAAATTTAATAACGTGCTTGGCGGGGGAATTTCCTAAAATCTGATATAAAATTTATGTAGGTCTGTGCTAAAGGAGGATGGTTTTTTCTATTTCTGCATTTCATTTTTTCAACAAACATTCTCTAATGTGTACTTTGGGCAATTTGCGATACATCAAATTCAGTGTTTTGGCGATATCTCAGTTGTTTATGGACCGATTTTGATAACATTTTACAGAGTGCTTTGGGAAACTATTTCCTACAATCTGATATATAACATATTATCACATGTACACCAGGAGTATCTTTTTTCTCTTGTTATTTAAAAGTGTGTTTCAATCAAAAATTTTAAAATTTTCGTCTAATTTTTGGTATTTTTTCGATATTTTCGGTGTTAATAAACCGATTTTAATGAAATTTAATAGCGTTCATTGCGGGAGAATTTCCTAAAATCTGATATATAATTTATGTAAGTCCATCCTCCAGGGGCTTCAGAAACTTGATTTCAACAGACAGACAGACGGACGGACAGACAGACAGACAGACAGACGGACATCGCTTAATCGATTCTCCTCCCGATTCTGAGTCGATCGGTATAATTTTTATGGGGTCTACGATCACTCGTAAAAAAATTACAAACGGAGTCACAAACTTATAATACCCTTTCACCTATTGGTGAAGGGTATAAAAAATATGAAATAAAAAATTTAAATTATTTTTTGTCGTTGCTGTTGGTTTGGGTCGTGATAAGTAGTATTTTTCTGCCTGGTTGCATATTTTATAGCAATTGCTTTAGATAGTTGAAATTTTTTCGTAATAATGTTTGTAACTACGTTTGCCTCCATAAATTTCTGCCAGTCTTTTGTCCTCTATAAAATCTTACACTCATTCATTACATTTTATTTTATATTAAATCATTCAATCACTCTTGGTCCCCTCGTTCGTTCACTCACTCTGTGAGCCCGTCATTAATTCATTCATTCATTTATATCCAACATTTTATACATTCATTCGTTCATTCATACTACCAATCTTTTCAGGCATTTCCCCTGAATGTCAGTAGTCAGTTTTGTTATTTAATGAGTTTTAATGTAATAAAAAAAAAATATCATCATTATGTTGTCGTTTGTTAATGATTACACTGTGTGTCAATTAGAGAGTTGAACATTTAAATACCGTTCATTGCATATGTCTTACTCAATATTTCACCTTAGTTGAATGAGCTTTTGCCAATATCTGCAAAAACTCCCAGGGGATGCTCCTAATGTGCCATGAAATCTTATATTCTTAAACGAGCAATAATTGTATATATATATATATTTTATATATATATATATAGAATGGCTATCTCGAAAACGGCTCTAACGATTTTGATAAAATTTGCACAGTGGGTATCTTTTTTGATGTTTAGGTCGAAGAAGAAGGGACTTTTGGAACTTTTACCTCTAAGAGGGTAAAAACGGGTAAAAAGGGGAAAAAATCGAAAACGCTATGTCTCCTAAAGTAATAGGTATAGAAACAAAATTAAAATTACGTTTTAAACAGCTTTGAAAATAAGCGGACAGGTGTTTGGTACTTTTTTCAAACTATGTCCGATAGGGGGTAAAAAAGGGTGAAAATAGTTTTTTTGGCACCTTTTTAACCCACTCTTATATTTTAAACTAAAGAATATAGAAAGAAACTTGGTACTGCAATCAATAGATGTAAAAAAAATATGAAACACGTATTTGGTACTTTTTTGATTTTGGAGCAAAAATGGGTAAAAAAGGGATAAAATGATAACTTAACATCTCCAAAGTAATATGAATAGGAACATTATACATTATGTTAAATGCGTTTTAAAAAAATGTACCGAATTCAATTGGCACCAAAAAAGTACCAAATATACATATGGAACTTTTAGAAATTAGGGAATAAAAAGGGGGAAAAATTAGTATTATTTTAAACAAATGAATGTTTGTCTGTATGTATGTTCTTTATAGAATAGTAAACTGTGAATTTGATTGTGTTATGCTCTTTAGCGAAGATGTTGCGGATAAGCCGGCGAAGGTTTTAAAGTTGATAAGACTAATTTCCGACAGATGGCGCCACTGAAAATTACTAAAAATTAATTAAATCGTAAACTGTACATTTGATCATGCTATGATCTTTAGCAAAGTTGTAGCGCATGAGCCGACGAAGGCTTTTTTGTTGGTATGAATAATTTCCGACAGGTGGCGCTACAGAAACTTACTCAAAGTCAATTTAATCGTAATCTGTACATTTAATCATGCTACAATCTTTAGCAAAGTTGTTGCACATGAGCCGACGAAGGTTTCTTAGTTGGTATGAAGAAATTTCGACAGGTGGCGCTACTGAAATTTTCTCAAAGTCAATTTAATCGTATTCTGTACATTTAATCATGCTATAATCTTCAGCAAAGTTGTTACGGATAAGCCGAAGAAGGTTTATGAATTGGAATAAGCAGAGAGCGACAGGTGGCGCCACAGAAAACTACTCAAAATGAATTAAATCGTAAACTGTGCATTTGATCAGACTATAATCTCTAGCAAAGTTGTTGCGCATGAGTCGACAGAGGTTTCTGTTGGTATGAATAATTTCCAAAATTATTCAAAATGAGTTAAACTGTAAACTATGCAAACTATGTGTTGGTCGGACAAAATAAATCAAATAATTCAAAATTAACTGAATATTTCTACAATGTCTTTAGTCTAAATTTATTTTAGCACTTTATAATATAAAATATATAAAAACTTTAAAATTTTCCTCAAAATGCTTATCATAAAGCTCCGAGCAAGGCTCGGTCTACCAGGTACTATATTTGAATGACAATTCAGAGTTTGAAGTTTAAATATTATTGCGATAACAATTTTACTTATACTGGAATTATAGAATTTATGATGTGTCGCAAAAAGCTGAACTACTTATTTGCTTAGAGGTGGTTATTTAGTTCTAGTTATAATCAGGGTACCCCAAACAAAACCGCCGTGATATGGCAGGTTAGTAATCTGCCTAGCATACCAGAGGTCCCAAGTTCGATTCCCGGCCAGACCCACTTGAAAAATAAATTTTCAAATAAGCGGTAAACCTCATATGGCTATGTAAAACTACTCTAACTAATGCTTTTGCCGTTCGGAGCCGGAGTTAATATGTAGGTCCCTTTCAATGAGTCTAAAAATAGAATCGAATGCAGTTCATTGTCTGAAAGAAGGACCGACCCCTTGTCTCAATTTAAATGTCATGGGAATTATGTATGTATCCCAAACAATAAGCATGGGACAATAAACTGTCCCACGCTTGCAAATCTCATGCTTGTTTGTTTATTTTTTTGAATTTATTTACGCATACCCTCCAGTTTTTTTTTTCTTCTTTTGATCCCAATAATTGAAATATAAAATATTGTTGCGATCAGATAAAGTTTACGGATGATGTTGGGGATATTGGATACCAAGCAACGGCTCTGATTAGTCGTAACTTGGTACCCTCAGACTCATCTTGGTAATCCTTCATCTCAACTATGAACACTGACCTAGTCGTGAAATCAGTTGAAAAGCTACGTTAACACCCGTTAAAGTATCGAGCTAACATGTGCCGCGTAAGAACGATAAAAATATGGGTTAGGACGTCGGATTAGTAACACACTCCTGGAAAAAATAGCTAACTATGAAAAGGCAAAACGAGGAAGGAAGAATGAAAACGGCCCTCCTAAAGTTGACGACTATGGGAAACGAAAAAAGTACCATGATTTTAGGATCAGCACCTGAAACATCAGAACCCTTTACAGAGGAGGTGCTCTGATCCAGTTGATGGATGTTCTTGAGGAATATAAATGCGACTTCACTGTGACTTTCTAGGAAGTAATATGTAAGGCCACGACTTCGCCAAAAGGTGACCAATATTACAGCTGACATGAAAGTAGGTATGAATTTAGTAGCGGACTTATAGTTAGCAAAAAATGCGAATTCAGTCTCCAGATTTACTCCAGTTAACAGAAGACTAGCGACAATACGTGTCAAAGCAAAGACATTCATCTAATGTAGGGTTCATATAACTCAAGCGTCTGACGATTGAGTGAAATTTACATGTATTTTCTTTTTGTTACAATAACAAAACACATGTAAATTTCACTCAATCGTCAGACGCTTGAGTTATATGAACCCTACATAAGTTTAATTTGTGCTCATGCTTCCACAGAGGAGAAAGATGAAGATTTAAAAGAAGACTTTTATGAACAACTCCAGAAAGTTTACGATAATTTTCCCAATCATGACGTAAAAATAATACTGGGTGATTTTAACGCAAAGATTGGACGGGAAAGTTGCTCTGAGCCCAATGTTGGTAAATTCAGTCTCCACAATGTAACATCTGACAATAGTATGAGGCTAATCTCATTTTCGGCGGCTCGAAATGTGTTAGTGAGTAGCACCTGGTTTCAACACAGTGAAATACATAAAGCTACATGGGTGGCTCGCGAGCAAATAGCAAAAAATCGAATAGACTATATTTTAGTTGAGCGAAGGCACTCATCAAGTGCATTGGATGTGCGTACAATTCAGGGAGCCAATATGTACTCCGATCATAATTTTGTTGCAGCAAAATTGACAGTGCGTCTGAGTGTGTAGCGGAATATACAGACGGAAGCACAAAGAAAATTTAACATCACCAAGCTACAATGTCATCAAATTGCCACCGATTACTCGCAACGAACAGCTCAATTACTGGGAGAAAATATTTCTAGTTTCAACGACATCAGAAGTCTGTGGAAACATATTGCCACCTCCATGAAAACTGTTGCAAAATCTGTATTAGGGTTCCAAAATCCTCTACCTTAAAGCTCTTGGTATCACGAGGAGTGCCGCAATGCCTCTGCTAAGAAAAATGCAGCTTACAGGGCTTTAGAAAGATATGGCGAGAGAAGGAGGGAAGAGAGACACCTATTTCGAAGAAAACAGAAATATTCGAGGGAATTGAGTGGTTGTAATGAAATTTAAGCTTAAAGTTAAATTTTCGATCTGTTATTCCGTTTCAAATGTGCTAACTCATTTTAACCCACTTCCTCTTAACCGATTTGGCTCAAATTTAGGCCACAAATCAGTCTTGGATGACAATATAATATTTTATATTAGGATAAACCAAATGGTACAAAAATTTTAAATTTTAAAGTTGAATATCCTTAAAACCATAAGAGATGGAATATGCATGTCATGACATTTTTTTATAGATCTTGACTTGTTATATAATACGATTTTTATATAGTATGATTCTTGAGATGATGACAATTATATATCGTTTTAAGTGATTTATGAGTCTGAGGTGCCTTACTTTGGCGGCCGATTGTGCCGCCTAGTAAAAGCTATGCTTCCAAAGTTCAAGACTTAAGTGCTCTAACACTTCTGCTATATGAAAATATAGTTATTTTAAATCAGCCCAACGGTTTAGAAGTTGTGGACTTATTTCAATTCTATTTTTCCACCATCCCACTATGCAATTCTCAATGAGAGTTGCTATGCTCGCTTGCATGTCACTATGTCGGACTGTTTCTACGTATAATTTTCAGTTCTTACTGCGTGCAGCTCCTCTTGACTTAGAGGTGATTCGCCGTGCGGTCACCTATAAGATCAAGAAAGAGTTGCTTCTTCTTTCTGCAGATAATTTGGCTTAGAGGGATGTTAGGGAAATCAAGTTGCAGAGCAGAATGATTCTGAAGAACGCGCTTAACGAACATAACTAAGAGGTGGGTGAAGTATAAATTCATAAGTGACTCGACGTTTGTACGTGAACTCCCAGACTTTACCTTTGGTATGAGTTTGGCTTTTAAACTGACAGGAGATGGTTCACTCAATGTGTTTCTACACATGAGAAACCTGTCCGATACTCCAAACCGTGGTTGTGGGTTGGGACAAGAAGTATTTAGTAGTAGATTCCGGAGACATGAGTAGTGGAGGCGCCCTCTCACCGCTATTCCTAGATCGACATTAGCGAATAACGCCTTAGTGTCCGTCTGCAGTGGTTGAGTCATCTTTGTGGTTGGTTGTTGTCGATCCCGTTTGGGTGGCTGGTGTTGGCTCTGGTCGTAACAGCTGCTGGGGCGTCACTTACCTAAAACTCTTTTCAGGGGACTAGGTGGGAGATGTCACGGCGGGGTCTTACTCCAGCACACTTATACACCCCATTTGCATTTACCCTGGATGACGATTTGGATAATGTTTTGTATTTGGTGCTGAGTCACTTAATAGACCTGTGGTTTCCCATGAGGGTGATCTGTTTATTGTTGTTTTTTATAATGGTCGTTCGTACTGTCTCACTTTGTGTCCAAAGTGTTGCGCGTGAGTGTGGTTGTTAATTGTGATGTCTTCTTCTTGTCTTTTATTTGGAGTTCAACTAGTAGAAGTTGTTCTAGGGCTATGAATCCCGCCAAAGATTAACTGGTATCGCGGGAGTCATTAAGCCTCTGGATATTATCACCAGCCTGACTAGTGCTTGTTGTCGCTTTGTGGAGCATCGCGAGGGCTGTTGTTTAATATCCAAAGCGGGGATAATGTTCGATTCATTGTCTGTATCGTACGTTCTAATGTGGACTTGCATTGTAGCCGGGTGCCGTACCCATAGACCGGCAGGAGTTTAGATAGTCTCCGCTCCTGACCAAGGGCAAAATCATGACCAAACAACATGATTTCGAATTGGTACTCTTGAAGTAGTGCCCTTTGACGTTAACTCGTCTATTAACCAACCTTTTTAGCACCTTATACCATGCCGGTGAGTTTCCTATGTGTTAGAAGGTTGCTAATGTTATGCCAATACCCAAAATAGGTGAGGCTATCCACCCCGATTATTACAGCCCAATAGCAATTTGTACCGCGCTTTCCAAAATGATGGAAAATTTGGTAAACTATCATCTACTTAAATATTTGGAGTCTAATAACTTACTAAATGACCGGAGTATGGATTTCATAGGGGCCGCTCTACGGGTGATGTATTAGCCTTTTTATCGTAAAAATTATGCCGTGCTAATAACCGTTTTGGTGAAAGCAAAGTTATATCTCTCGATATTTCTAAGGCGTTCGATAGACTGTGGCACTTCTATCAAAACTTATTGCTTTTGGTGTAGGTAACAATTTCTCTCGGTTTATATCGAACTTTCTCAGAGATCGTACTATAAGAGTTGTTATAGACAGGATATCGACCGATGAGTTCAATATTAATTCGGGGGTACCACAAGGCTACTTTCTTTCTCCTACTCTTTTTCATATTTTTCTAAATTACCTTCTATTCCAATCTACCTTTGAATCCTATCTACTCTTTTGCAGATGGTAGCAACATTTGTCATTCGTATTCATTCAACTATAGGCCAAGCTTTTTGGAGATTGATTCCAACAGTTAAACCATGAATGATACGCTTAATTCAGACCTATCTACAATATTCAATTGGGGTCGTTGAAATAGGGTCGATTTCAACGCTTTGTGTTTGTGTTAACACACAAACACGTTACGGACCTGTAATTATGGGCGGTATAAATATTGAGGAATCAGAAACTCTTAATATTCTAGGCATGAAAATTGAGTGTGATGTCCGTTGGACTAAACAAGTTATTTTAGTGTCGAAAGAAGCATTCAAGTGTCTCGGCTTTCTAAAGCGGTGTAAGACATACTTCACTCTAAATAATATCCTTAATATCTATACCACTTACATATATTCGAATACAACTCTTATGTATGGGCCGGTGCTTCAAAGTCTATTTTGGAGCTTCTCGACCGTGTACAAGAGAGGGCGAAGGTGTTTATCGGTGACAGTAGGTTAGCCAAATCTATTGCCTCATTGGAGCATCGTCGTAATGTGGGTTGCGTTTCAATGTTCTATCGCTACTATAATGGCATGTGCTCAAACGAAATTAGGGATCTTATACCTGAAACCCGTACATTTCCTCGTAGCACACGCAACTTAACAAGGGTCTCATCCCTTTTTAGTCGATTTTCCAGTAGTTCGCCCTACGCACTATAGAGAAAGCTTGTTTTTTAACCTCACAGCACGAATGTGGAATAAACTTCCTGCATCAGTCTTCTCCTCTTATTATGATATCCAAAGGTTTTAATCGAATATCCACAAAAACTACTCTCTCTGTCCTCCTTCCTACAGGTCATCAACTGAGTGTGGGTCCAATACAAAAAAAAAAAAATGTGTAATGATCGGCTGTGTTTAAACTTATGTGAATATGATTTTAATCTTATAGAGCAACAAGGCCCCGGGCAATGACAATTTCTCAGCGGAGATGCTTTAATGTGATGACTATGACAACCATTTGTGCGTAAAATATGGGAAGAAGAAGCCAACCTCCTAAAATGAAGGTATACTAGTCAAAATACCCAAGAAAGGGTAACCCCACTGACTGCAATAACTACAGGGGTATAACACTTCTTCCAATACCGAGCAAAACACTAAGTCGAGTAATTTTGAATAGAAAGTCTGAAGAAGTTTCCGAACACTCAGCGAAATTCAGTGTGAGTCCCAATAGAATAGATCTTGTGTTGATGTAATCAACACAGAAAGAATAGTACTGGAGCAACGTAATGAATTCCGCACCCCCATTTACGTTGCGTTTATCGACTTTATGAAGATTTTTAGAAACTCGAAACATGCCAATGAAAATTCTGAACTTAATTCGGGCAATGTATTTGGACTTTAAATATCGGATTCTAAAGAAAGGTAATCCTTTCGAAGTTACTACTGGAGTAAGACAAGGATGTATCTTGTCACCTATACTTTTTATCCTTGTCATCGACGGCACTAAATGGTAGACGTGGTATCCAATGGACATCCTTTAAACAATTCGTGGAAACGCCGATGACGTATGTCTTCTAAGCCAAAGCTCAGGTAACCTTCAAGAATACACAAGCGCTATTACTGTGGAATATCAGGCAGCTGGGCTGGAAATCAATATCTCCAAGACAAAGATTATACCTGGAGGCTATGGCCCAAGCCCGTCGACACAGATCAATGTGAGTAACGAGGTTATTGGATGTGAAGGTACCTTTGGTAGTTTGGTATCTACAAAAGGTGGCACCGACAAGGATATTGAATCGGGTATTAATAAGGCAAAATCTGCATTCGGCATTCTTCGAGCTATTTGGAAATCTCGGAAAATATCAACAACAACTAAGCTAAGAATATATAACTCGAATGTCAAGTCTATCTTGTAGTACGGTTGCGAAACTTGGAAACGCACAAATGCCACTTTTACAAACAAAAGCTTGCGGCAGATCCTTAACATATGGTAGCTAAATCGCATAAGAAATGAAGATCTAATAAACGCTACAAACCAAAACCCTTCTTCAAAAGAGGTATGTCAACAGAAATGGCGGTGGATAGGCCACACACTTCGAAGGCCAAATACCAATATTGCTCGAAAAGCGCTTCGTTGGAATCCACAAGGAAGCGGCCGTCGTGTTGATGCAACTGCTAGAATGTGGAGAAGGTTAATTGATGCGGTGTTCTTCTTCTTCTTCTGTTATACTTGACTCCCAGTGGAGCATAGGGCCTCTTGGTTTCATTCATCAAGATGTTCTTGCATAGATTAGGCACCTCCAAAATACTTGTGCCAGCTGCCGTAGCAGGGGGATTTCTCGCTTGATTACCCCTTGAAGTAGTATATTCTATAATATTGTTTCTTTCCATGCTTAAAACATCGTAAGTGCTTAGTCGATGGATGATGAGTCCAAAGACAAGAGACACGTTTGTAAAGCGAGCCGCTCGGTCCGAGACAGACGCCCGCTCGTAGCCGCAACTAACATGTTGAACAGACGCTACAGTTCCGTACTTAACAAAGTACAATTATCTTAGACCCTTAGACCAAATACGTCGGAATGGCTCCAAGATAACTCCCTCTTACGTTGGCCCTGACCTAGAATCCCACTCGGATTGTTTACCGCATCTTCAACTAGGTTGCTCAGGTTTCCAGGATGTACCACTAGGAGGTGTGAGTAGGAATTGAATACAGTTATTACCTGTTTGCTGGAAACCCAGGCAACAACTGCATCCCATTTACGTCTCTTGATGCGGAGTTACAAGCAGCAAACTTTTCTATTATGTATGTCTAACATCTAACATCTCGAATAGTGAACCGCCGTGGTATAGCAGGTAAGTTATCCGCATGGCATACCAGAGGTCCCAAGTTCGATCCCTGGCCAGACCAACGTGAAAAAAAGAAATTTTCATAAAAAGCGGCTATTCATCTCATAACTCAGCCAGCCACTGGTTATTGAGTATTAGGCTATGTAAAACTTCTCTAACTAATGCATTTGCCATTCGGAGCCGAAGTTAAAAAGTAGGTCGCTTTCAATGAGTCTAAAAATAGATTAGATTGTCTGAGAGAAGTACCCCTTGTTCCAATTGAAATGTTGTCGGGGAATTATATAATTATATAACATCTCGCAATAGAGTTCGATATAAAAGGATGGTTGAGGCCCTATGCTCCACTGGGAGCCAATGACAACAGAAGAAGAATCTTATAGAGCATTGAAGGCAGTGTTGCCACTTTAGGTGTAATTACACATATCATGTGTAATTTTTATTTTCATGTGTAGACGATGTGTAACGGGCTGCATGTGTAACTCATGTGTAATTTAAATTTTTGTTAGCTATCGTAATATTTCTTAACTTTTTCAACACATGCATTTTAAAAAGTAAATATTTGTACGTCCTTTTCAAAATCGAAATAATTAATATAATGCAAACCTTTTAATGTAACTACATTCATAAAAATGGAGGTCTTAAAATCCCGATACTTATTGGAAAAAAATATGCTTCAAGATAGCCGAGAGTTTTATATCGTGGCAGTCAAAAGAGAATAGAAAGGACTTCTTTTGTAAATGTTCAAATCAATCAAAATAAACCTTTAATAATGGAAGTGTGGTATGATATTGAAATTTTCCGATTTCTCAGGAAATGTATGTTATTTTCATATAAAAACATTTTCATTCATGTTTTCTCTTAAAACTACTGTCTGGCATTTTCAGATATAAATTAATTGCTGAGATTTCAAAACCCACTTTTCTATATATTTTACAAAATTGTGATCTAACTATTCAGTTTTAAGTTTAATAAAATTTATAAATTTAAAAAAAAAATCATATAAAAATAGAAAATTTTTTAATAAATTTGATAATTTTCGTATAAAATTAAGAAAATTTTGAAAAATATCTTTTTTTTATAGGAAATTTTTCTAAAATTTCTTATTTCTATAGGAAATTTTTTTTAAATTTTCTTATTTTTATAAGAAATTTTTCAAAAATGTCTTTTTTATTGAAATTTTTTTTAAAAATTTCTTATTTTTAAAGGAAATTTTTCAAAAATTTCACATTTTATATTAAATTTTTCAATAATTTCTTATTTTTGTAGGAACTTTTTCAAAAATTTCTTATTTTTATAAAAATTTTTTCAAAAATTTCTTATTTTTAAAGGAAAATTTTCAAAAATTTCTTATTAAAAATATAAAATTTTTATAAGAATTGTTTTTAATCTTCTTATTTTTATAGGAAATTTTTAAAAAATTTTGTTTATTTTTATAAGAATTTTTCAAATATTTCTTATTTTTATAGGAGATTTTTCAAAAATTATAGGAAATTTTTCAAAAATTTCTTATTTTTATACTAAAGGAAATTTTTTTTAAAATTTCTTATTTTTATACTAAAGGAAATTTTTAAAAAATTTTATATTTTTATAGGAAATTTTTCAAAATTTCTTATTTTTTTTTTTATAAAATTTTCTTATTTTTATTTCAAAATTTTCGTATTTTGGTAGAAAATTAAAAAAAGAATTTATTTTTATTAAAATTTTACTCTTTCTATAAGAAATTTTTCAAAAGTTTCTTATTTTTATAGGAAATTTTTCAAAATTTTCTTACTTTTATAGGAAATTTTTCAAAATTTTCTTATTTTATAGGAAGTTTTTGAAAAATTTTTTATTTGTATAGAAAATTTTTCATATCGTGGCAGTCAAATTGAAAAAAAAAACATTTAATTTTAGTGACGATATTTATACAATTGAGGATATTGTGATCCCAAAATAGCAACTGCACTCTTAGATTTTGAAATTTTGGGCTTCACAGCAATTTCGAGCCAGAAGATTATTGGATAAAGGTTTCTGATTTAAAGAATACCTTGGAAGACAGATTGTTTCCTACTTTGTAAGAAGTTGTTGACTATATTTTAATTTCGCCGTATTTAAACGCTGCCAGGGAACTATTTTAACACTCGTTAATGTAATGAGCTATCATGTGTCGCGAGTTGTCCTATATGTTAGAAGGGGACGTCCAAAACATTGATAAAAAGACAATGCTCGGCCTTTGACCTTAATAAGTGTCGAAAGAAGCATTCAAGTGTCTCGGTTTTCTAAAGCGGTGTGAGACATACTTCACTCCAACTGATCTCCTTAATATCTATACCACATATATCCGACCGAAAATGGAATACAACTCTCATGTATGGACCGGTGCTTCAAAGTCTATTTTGGAGCTTCTCGACCGCGTACAAGAGAGGGCGAAGGTGCTTATCGGTGACAGTAGAGTAGCCAACTCTATTGCCTCATTGGAGCATCGTCGTAATGTGGGTTGCGTTTCACTGTTCTATCGCTACTATAATGGGATGTGCTCAAATGAAATTAGAGATCTTGTTCCTGAAACCCGTACATTTCTTCGTAGCACACGCAACTCTACAAGGGTCCATCCCTTTGTAGTCGATTTTCCAGTGGATCGCACGACGCACTATAGAGAAAACTCGTTTTTTAGCCGTACAGCGCGAATGTGGAATAAACTTCCTGCATCAGTCTTTCCCTCTAATTATGATATCCTAAGGTTCCTAGTTCCATCACAATGCATATGCATATGTAGGGGTCATCCCCTGAGTGTTGGTCCAATACAAAAAAAAAAAAAATATAGGCCAAGTAAGTAAGTATGTTATTTTGCCAAAAAAAATTCGGTGTGATACATGTGTAATTTAACATTTGGTTGGTGGCAACACTGATTGAAGGGCAGTACAATTACAAATAATATCTATAACAAGTAAGAGCCGAATCTTGGATACCCTTCACCAATGGTGTTCCAAAAGTAAAGTACAAAATCGTAAGAATTTATTAATAATTATATACTTATAGTTTCTGATTGATGACTTAGTTGAGCACAAAACACAAATTTTCTTTTGTTCATACTAAATGTAATTCCTAGCAATATTTGGTTATACTAGTATTATATGCAAAGAGTCTTTAAAATAATGGATCCAAAGGATAGGTTGGGCAGGTGGCTGATACCGAAGGCGGCGTCACTTGGGTTCTAAAGAGGTCCCTTTGTGAAAGATAATGATTACTATACTACAAGTAGAGAATACTTATTTAAGCCAGCCAGTAGCTTCGATATATGTGTCTATTTTACGAACATTAAATAAAGTTGGATAGATCAGACAAACCATGCAGAAAAGATGAATACAAATGTAGATGCCCTTAGATTTGCAAAAGCACATCGATTTGATGTAGATTAAGTATTCTGGCATGCAACTCAAAAACGTACGTATCATCCTACTAGCAAAAGTTCTTAATTAGTTATGTAAAACTCTGAAGGTAGCGGACCGATTTAGATCAAAGCTTTAACAATGATTGTTTTGTCAATGTATACAAGCCCTAGAATTATAGGGTATACACTCTTAGTTTTAGATACATCAGTTTTGTCGGAAAAGTTATTGAAGATTTACTTATTAATCTGAAGTTAGTTAACTAATTAAGATGAATACTTAATTAATAATATTTGGGATGTAGTTTTCTTCTGATCTGTCCGATGGACGTGTGAAAAGTTTTGCTCTAGTTCTTTGTGCAATTATAATGTGATTTAATTTATCAGCATCAAAGTGATTCCGGTTGGGGTTATGTGGGAGATTTCACTAAATGTGAACCGAGTTTCATTTCATTTTCAATACCGAACTTTTCAAGAGATCGGAAATACTTTTGTCAAATGTTGTCCCTCTAGAAAGTCTATTTTAAGCGCTATCGCGCTAAATAACGATATTCTACAACATATTTATACTAAATGTCATCATCGTATCTATTATAATTTGACATTTATTAGCTACTAAGAGATTGCCTTAGGCGAAGTTATACGGGAGCAATTGTCAAACGTGAACGGATTTCTCCCAATTACAATTAAAAAATTTAAATCTTCGTTGATATGTGAGGAACATACATACATATGTAGGTTTTGAACGCAAATCATGTACTTAGCTGCATTTTTGTACTTCCTAGGAATATAATACATTCTCAAATGTTATCATAATGTTTAAAAGTCAGACACAAAATTAAGATAAATGCAGTGTGTTTGTCTGCTAAAATCAGATTTGTGGAGCTCCTGAAAGGTATACCCATATGCACTTTACACAAAATTTTAGGATATCGTCCCACCCCGAATTTAATCATTGTCGATCAAAACATCTGAAATATCGCTTAAACACAAAATTATATCTAACACAAATTACCGAATGCATTAGAATTTATGTAATCCCCTGCGAAGTATGTTGTTAACTTTCATCAAAATAAACATCTGAGATATCGACAAAGCAGGAGCTCCAAAAACTTGACTACAACAGAAAAAAGGACAGACGGGAACGGACGGACGGACAGGCAGGTAGACGGACGGACGAACAGAAAAACAGACGGACGGACAGACAAACAGACAGACGGACGGACGTCGCGAAATCGATTCTCCTGCCGATTCTGAGTCGATCGGTACAATTTGAATGGTATTCATAATCAGATTTGTAGAGTTTATACATGAGATTTTAATAAATCCTCAAACAAAGAACGCTGTCAAATTTCATCACAATCGGTCCATAAGCACCTGAGATATCGCTAAAACAATACTTACAAAATGTCAACAAAATTTCTTAGACACGTACTTTGGGGAATTTGCTGCACATCACAAGTAGTGTTTTGGCGATATCTCAGTTGTTTATGGACTGCTTTTGATAAAATTTAATAACGTGCTTGGCGGGAGAATTTCCTAAAAACTGATATAAAAATTATGTATGTCCGTACTATTCCTATTTCCTATTTCTGCATTTCATTTTTTCAACAAAAATTCTCTAATGCGTACTTTGGGCAATTTGCAATACATCAAACTTGGTGTTTTGTCGATATCTCAGTGGTTAATGGACCGATTTTGATAAAATTTTACGGAGTGCTTTGGGAAACTATTTCTACAATCTGATATATAACATATTATCACATGTACACCAGGAGTATCTTTTTTCTCTTGTTATTTAAAAGTGTGTTTCAATAAAAAATTTTAAAATTTTCGTCTAATTTTTGGTATTTTTTCGATATTTTCGGTGTTTATAAACCGATTTTAATGAAATTTAATAGCGTTTATTGCGGGAGAATTTCCTAAAATCTGATATATAATTTATGAGTGTCCATCCTCCAGGATGTCACTCCGTCTGTCTGTCAACAGACAGACAGACGGACATCGCTTAATCGATTCTCCTCCCGATCCTGAGTCGATCGGTATAATTTTTATGGGGTCTACGATCACTAATAAAAAAATTACAAACGGAATCACAAACTTATAATACCCTTTCACCTATTGGTGAAGGGTATAAAAAGAACAGACGGGAACGGACGGACGGACAGACAGGTAGACGGACGGACGAACAGAAAAACAGACGGACGGACAGACAAACAGACAGACGGACGGACGTCGCGAAATCGATTCTCCTGCCGATTCTGAGTCGATCGGTACAATTTGAATGGTATTCATAATCAGATTTGTAGAGTTTATACATGAGATTTTAATAAATCCTCAAACAAAGAACGCCGTCAAATTTCATCACAATCGGTCTATAAGCACCTGAGATATCGCTGAAACAATACTTACAAAATGTCAACAAAATTTCTTAGACACGTACTTTGGGGAATTTGCTGCACATCACAAGTAGTGTTTTGGCGATATCTCAGTTGTTTATGAACCGCTTTTGATAAAATTTAATAACGTGCTTGGCGGGAGAATTTCCTAAAATCTGATATAAAAGTTATGTATGTCCGTGCTAAAGGAGGATGGTTTTTCCTATTTCTGCATTTCTTTTTTTCAACAAACATTCTCTAATGCGTACTTTAGGCAATTTGCAATACATCAAATTTGGTGTTTTGTCGATATCTCAGTGGTTAATTGACCGATTTTGATAAAATTTTACAGAGTGCTTTGGGGAACCATTTCCTACAGTCTGATATATAATATATTATCACATGTACACCAGGAGTATCTTTTTTCTCTTGTTATTTAAAAGTGTGTTTCAATCAAAAATTTTAAAATTTTCGTCTAATTTTTAGTATTTTTTCGATATTTTCGGTGTTTATAAACCGATTTTAATGAAATTTAATTTTAATGAAATTTAATAACGGGATTTCCTAAAATCTGATATATAATTTATGTATGTAGGCTTTAGAAACTTGATTTCAGACAGACGGACAGACAGACTGACATCGCTTAATCGATTCTCCTCCCGATTCTGAGTCGATCGGTATAATTTTTATGGGGTCTACGATCACTAATCACAAACTTATAATACCCTTTCACCTATTGGTGAAGGGTATAAACACAACAATTCTATCCAATGGTGATGAGAAACCAGAAACTGTGCCCTTCGCTGTTTTAGAGTTTTACACTTGATCACGTCTAACCTTCCATCATTTCTCTAAAACGATTCATCTTCTCAAAATAAAGAAATATTGCCAAATAAAATATAATGAAAGTTAGTAGATGTTAGATATTGTTAATCTAAAATTTTCTCATTTTTCCGAACTTTCCACAGAAATTTCAATACGTGAAAGTGATATTCCCATAATCAACTTTATTTTCAATTAAAATCATTATAAAATGATCAATGTAAATCTTTTTCTGCTACAATTACAACTTCACGAAATTATATTTTTTTGATCAATTTTTAATTTCAATTGCCCTTAAGTGTAGAGCTCGTGATTTAATAATTATATACAAATTTTAATTCCATTTGATTTTTTTTTTTGTAAAACAATTATCCTTTTCTTTTGGTTAACAATTATTACTTCAAGCAAATCATCTTCAAAGCTTTTTCTTTCTTTCCATTTTTTTAAGTTTGTAAGTGGTTAATAGTAGTTTTGCTCTGATCTTAAATTATAACCTGACAGTCAAACACGATAGACTGACAGTCAGTCATGATTTTTGTTTGTTGGAAAGTATCTTCGAACATTTGTTTCAAGTGTTTCCAACTTTAAAAAACAAAAGCATTGGTACTCGTATTTAAGTGATTGTTACAGTTATTGCATTTTTAGATATAATTTATTTTTAAAGCCATTTTCAGGGAAATTGTATTTTTGTCCGTCTGTGACGCCTTCCGTTCGTCTGTCCCTTTTAACCAACAGTTATCTTCTTTTTTTTCGTCTAACCACCAAAGGCAATTTATTTTGTATTTATGGGAGCTACAAGAGTTTGTAGGGATAAATTTTATTTTTTTTTTTTATCATTTATTGTATTTTTTGTGTTTTGAGAACTGACAACTGCCAACTCTGGTTGGCGGAAGTTCACACATGTTCGCCTACGGCTCTTGTAATTCATTTAGGTTTTTTGCTTTTGTTATTTTTTCATTTTATTACTTGCAACATTATGTTGCCGTTGTTGCTGCTGTTGTTGTGATTTAATCAAGCATTTGAGTTATTCATTCCCTTTTTTTGTTTCCATTTCATGTAGACAATCCATCCATCCATCTACATCTATCTGATGTTCACCTTAACTTACCATCCATCCATCCATCCTTGCTTCCATTGATCCATCTGTCTTGGAAGAATTGATAAAAATAATTTATTTTTGATAGATAAGGTAGAGAATAAAAATCGAAAAATTAAGCAAATTTATAGGCAAGTTTTTTGGTGTAGAGGGCATGTACTCGTATAATCATGTTACATTTTTGTGTGTTTTCTTGGTTCCCCTAGAACAAAAACACCAGATACATAGAATTTTTTTTCTAAAATTTAGGATTTTTGTGTAGGACGTCTCAGTTAGTTCCCCATATCTTGAAAACAACTTGTCCAATTTTACTAAAAAGTACATTAATGGATTAAAAACACAATTGGCCTGAAGTGGTACTAATACAAGATTTTTGTATCATTAACGGTTTTCGAGTTGTTCACAACGAAATTAAAAAAAAAAAATTTTTTTTTGCAAAACCGAAAAAAATCTTTAGTTTTTCAAAATTATACCATATGTTGAAAACCGCGTGTCCAATTTTACCAAGAAATACCTCAATACATTGAAAACACAATTGGTCTGAAGACATGCCAACACCATATTTTTGTGCGATAAACGGTTTTGGAGTTATTCATATCACAAGTTAAAAAAAAATTTTTTTTTGCAAAGTCGAAAAAAAACATTAGTTTTGAAAAAATTGTACCATATCTTGAAAATCATTAATTCAATTTTCCTATAAAGTACATTA
Source organism: Stomorhina lunata (assembly GCA_933228675.1). Classification (NCBI taxonomy): domain Eukaryota; kingdom Metazoa; phylum Arthropoda; class Insecta; order Diptera; family Rhiniidae; genus Stomorhina; species Stomorhina lunata. The sequence continues at coordinate 39,110,402 of OW121740.1, read as the reverse complement.
ATGGATTAAAAACAAAATTGACCTGAAGATGTACTAAAACAAGATTTCGATGTGATCAATGGTTTTCGAGTTATTCACATCGAAAAAAACACATTTTATTTTGAAAATCGAAAAAACATTAGTTTTTAAAATTTTTGTATCATATCTTGAAAGCCATTTGTCCGATTTTACTAAAAAATACTTCAGTGGATTAAGAGTAAAATTGACCTGAAGTTGTGCTAACACAAGATTTTTGTCTGATTAATGGTTTTGGAGTTATTTGCATCGCAATGTAAAAAATATGATTTTTTGTACTAAATCGAAAAAATTATTTTCGAAATTTCACAATTTTAGAGAAAAAATTTTACACTGGTCAACAGAAAAAATTATATTTTAGTTAAAATATTTTTGTTGTGTGTGAAATGGTCCCTTAAGTACAAAAGTCTTCTATAGAACAATTTTTGCTAAAAAAAAATTTCTATAGAAAAATTTTTGCTAAAAAAAATTTTCTATAGAAATATTTCTCTATAGAAAAAAAATTTTTCTATAAAAAAAAAAAAAAAAAAAAATTAACAAAAATTTTTCTATAGAAAAATATTTTTTAACAAAAATTTTTCTATAGAAAAATATTTTTAACAAAAATTTTTCTATAGAAAAATATTTTTTAACAAAAATTTTTCTATAGAAAAATATTTTTTAACAAAAATTTTTCTATAGAAAAATATTTTTTAACAAAAATTTTTCTATAGAAAAATATTTTTTAACAAAAATTTTTCTATAGAAAAATATTTTTTAACAAAAATTTTTCTATAGAAAAATATTTTTTAACAAAAATTTTTCTATAGAAAAATATTTTTTAACAAAAATTTTTCTATAGAAAAATATTTTTTAACAAAAATTTTTCTATAGAAAAATATTTTTTAACAAAAATTTTTCTATAGAAAAATATTTTTTAACAAAAATTTTTCTATAGAAAAATATTTTTTAAAAAAAATTTTTCTATTGAAAAATATTTTTTAACAAAAATTTTTCTATAGAAAAATATTTTTTAACAAAAATTTTTCTATAGAAAAATATTTTTTAACAAAAATTTTTCTATAGAAAAATATTTTTTAACAAAAATTTTTCTATAGAAAAATATTTTTTAACAAAAATTTTTCTATAGAAAAATATTTTTTAACAAAAATTTTTCTATAGAAAAATATTTTTTAACAAAAATTTTTCTATAGAAAAATATTTTTTAACAAAAATTTTTCTATAGAAAAATATTTTTTAACAAAAATTTTTCTATAGAAAAATATTTTTTAACAAAAATTTTTCTATAGAAAAATATTTTTTAACAAAAATTTTTCTATAGAAAAATATTTTTTAACAAAAATTTTTCTATAGAAAAATAATTTTTATATATTTTCTATAGAAAAATTTTTGATAAAAAAATTTTTCTATAGAAAAATTTTTGATAAAAAAATTTTTGATAAAAAAAATTTTCTATAGAAAAATTTTTGATAAAAAAAAAAAAAAATTTTTTTTTTTATCAAAAATTTTTCTATACAAAATTTTTTTTATCAAAAATTTTTCTAAAGAAAATTTTTTTATCAAAAATTTTTCTATAGAAATTTTTTTTTTATCAAAAATTTTTCTATAGAAAAATTTTTTTTATCAAAAATTTTTCTATAGAAAATTTTTTTTTAACAAAAATTTTTCTATACAAAAATTTTTTTATCAAAAATTTTTCTATAAAAAAATTTTTCTATAGAAAAATTTTTGTTAAAAAATATTTTTCTATAGAAAAATTTTTGTTAAAAAATATTTTTCTATAGAAAAATTTTTGTTAAAAAATATTTTTCTATAGAAAAATTTTTGTTAAAAAATATATTTTTCTATAGAAAATTTTTTTTTATCAAAAATTTTTCTATAGAAAAATTTTTTTTATCAAAAATTTTTCTATAGAAAAATTTTTTTTAACAAAAATTTTTCTATACAAAAATTTTTTTATCAAAAATTTTTCTATAAAAAAATTTTTCTATAGAAAAATTTTTGTTAAAAAATATTTTTCTATAGAAAAATTTTTGTTAAAAAAAATTTTTCTATAGAAAAATTTTTGTTAAAAAATATTTTTCTATAGAAAAATTTTTGTTAAAAAATATTTTTCTATAGAAAAATTTTTGTTAAAAAATATTTTTCTATAGAAAAATTTTTGTTAAAAAATATTTTTCGATAGAAAAATTTTTGTTAAAAAATATTTTTCGATAGAAAAATTTTTGTTAAAAAATATTTTTCTATAGAAAAATTTTTGTTAAAAAATATTTTTCTATAGAAAAATTTTTGTTAAAAAATATTTTTCTATAGAAAAATTTTTGTTAAAAAATATTTTTCTATAGAAAAATTTTTGTTAAAAAATATTTTTCTATAGAAAAATTTTTGTTAAAAAATATTTTTCTATAGAAAAATTTTTGTTAAAAAATATTTTTCTATAGAAAAATTTTTGTTAAAAAATATTTTTCTATAGAAAAATTTTTGTTAAAAAATATTTTTCTATAGAAAAATTTTTGTTAAAAAATATTTTTCTATAGAAAAATTTTTGTTAAAAAATATTTTTCTATAGAAAAATTTTTGTTAAAAAATATTTTTCTATAGAAAAATTTTTGTTAAAAAATATTTTTCTATAGAAAAATTTTTGTTAAAAAATATTTTTCTATAGAAAAATTTTTGTTAAAAAATATTTTTCTATAGAAAAATTTTTGTTAAAAAATATTTTTCTATAGAAAAATTTTTGTTAAAAAATATTTTTCTATAGAAAAATTTTTGTTAAAAAATATTTTTCTATAGAAAAATTTTTGTTAAAAAATATTTTTCTATAGAAAAATTTTTGTTAAAAAATATTTTTCTATAGAAAAATTTTTGATAAAAAATATTTTTCTACAGAAAAATGTTTGATAAAAAAATGTTTCTATAGAAAAATTTTTGATAAAAATTTTTTTATGAGACGTGGCATAAAATATTTTTTTGCTAAACCAAAAGAAAATCGTATGTGGTGCCCTCCTAAGCAATTTTCTTCCCGAAACATAGTTTTACGTTCCTCAAAGCCACAAATTTGCTTATATCTTTATGAAATTTGGCACAGAAATTTATTTTAGCTATAAGGTTACTTTTGTTTGGAAATAAGTCGAAATCAGCCTTATTTTCAGGTACCTCCCATAGGTCTCACTTTCCTGAATTGAGATTTTGACCGTAACATTCAGCTAATTTTTATAAAATTTAGAGAAAATATTTCTTATATAAACAAAAATCACTGTACTAAATTTTGTTGAAATCGTTCCATATTTGACCATAGCCCCCATACAAGACTTTCTCACAAAAGCCATTTAAGGGCCTTAAAAATTAGAAAAACGCTTCAAACTTTGAATATAATAACAGTTATATATTTCTTTGTTGAATTCATAATTTTTGTATAACTTGTAATTAAATTACAAAATCTCGAAAAAATGGGTCCACATTTGACCCTAGCTTCCATATAAGACAAAATGACCGAAATGGCTTAACTACAAAATTTGATATGTTCTCTTCATTTGCTTTATTGCTAATAAAATCATCATTTATTTTAGGAAATATTTTTATTTTTAGGAAATAAGGCTTGTATCGGTTTTAGGATCATAAAAGTATTACATTTCTTTTCAATTTCGATTTTTATGAGTTTTTAAAAAGTAAAAAAAAAATAATTTTTCATAAAAAAATATTATATTTCTAGTTTCAAGTGCAAATAACTCCGAATCTGTTGCACCTATAAAAATTTTATTTTAAAAGACTTAAAGTAAATTTTATCTACTTTTCTATTCTGTGAGCTCTAAAAAAATCGCATAACCCGTTCTAAAGATATGATAAAATCAATGGCTCAACCTTTTCAAAAATGACAAATTTGATATATTTTTTTTAGTTCAACAAATTTAAAGAAAATTTAATTTCGACCGTTTTTTGAAACAGATCTGTCAGATTTATTAAAATAAAACCATAACTTTTTAATTTTAAAATTTTTCCATGTTTGCCCTAATATTTAAAGGAAGACTTTTAAATATTTTCAATTTAATATTTCCTTAGTTTTTCTACTTCAAAAGAATGTTAAAGAAAGTTGATTGAAAAAAACCCTTTCAAAATCATTATAAATGAAAAACTGTAATTAAATTTTCCTATCCAGCAAAACTAAAGTAAAGAAAAGCAAACAAACAAACAAACAAATAACACAGGAAAAAAATTATAAGAATCCTTATAAAAGTAAATCCTTGACAACATTTGAACAGGACAAACTCAAGTAATTACAATTTTTTCCTCAAATAGTAAAAACTAAAGAGAGCCTGAAACACCCAAGTTGAATCCTTCACTTATCCTTATAATTTCAAAAAAAAAATTTCATAAGAATAAAGGGAAAAACTGTGTGTCTTTCTTAAAAAAAAAGTAGACGGGGAAGAAATAATAAATTTCACAATTAATTGAAGGAAATTTTATAATGCTAAAGTCAGCAAAAGAAAATTAAAGAAAAAAACTACAGGAAAAATATTTACTTTTGTGTTTGAGTATGAGTATAAGTGTCTGTGTGTGTGTGTTTGTGTGTGTGTGGGAGAGTTTAAATAAGGCATGAATTCATTTGTAAGGAAAAGTAAAATGTGCCATAACATGCCTACACTTTAATTGGCCCCAAAGGGAATGATGCCAGCAATATTTTTACAACCCACTCCAAATGTATAGCAGAAGATGATGATGATGACAACGGCAACTACTTTACACCATTAATGTCAGAATTCGAATAAAGAATGTGAAAGAATGGCAACGAATGAGTGCACATACAGATATTTCAAAATAAACAGGATAGAGATGAAGCTTATAAGAAATTAACCCGTTTAGTACCAGACTGGTACTACCAGTTCTCATCAAAATGCACAAATTGCAAGACTGGCAACGAATGGGTGTACTCACATACTCCTATTTCAAAATAAACAGGATAGAGATAGAGACTTATAAGAAATTAACCCTTTCAGTACCAGATTGGTACTAACAGTTCTCATCAAAATGCACAAATTGCAAGACTGGCAACGAATGGGTGTACTCACATACTCATATTTCAAAATAAACAGGATAGAGATAGAGACTTATAAGAAATTAACCCTTTCAGTACCAGATTGGTACTAACAGTTCTCATCAAAATGCACAAATTGCAAGACTTTCAACGAATAAGCAGGCACATACTCATATTTCAAAGTAAACAGGAAAGAGATAGAGACTTATAAGAAATTTACCCTTTCAGTACTACCAGTTCCCATCAAAATGCACAAATTGCAAGACTGGCAACGAATGGGTGTACTCACATACAGATATTTCAAAATAAATAGGATAGAGATAGAGACTTATAAGAAATTAACCCTTTCAGTACCAGATTGGTACTAACAGTTCTCATCAAAATGCACAAATTGATAATTTTTCAAATTTTATCCGCTGTTCATGGTGTAAGACACTGGAACCTGTTTTTATGCGGTTACTAGGGACCTCACGCAAAATTTTTTTCCCAAAATTAAAAAAAGTTAAAATTTTAGGCTAAGATATTTCCTGTACAAATTTCATCTCTGTACCTTTTATAGTTTATATTGGGCTGATGAATCAGTCAGTAGCATTAAATAAATGATTTAAACCATACAATTTTACCCCCGCATTTACCCTTTATTACCCTGTACAGGAAAAAAGTACATATATTTTGAAATTGTGATGTTTTTATTCCCTAAAAAGTAAAATTGGGAAAATCGGTTACTTAATATCTCCAAAACGAGAAGAGATATATCATTAATTTAAATTACATCGGAAAAATATTTGGTAAAACAAGTAAGAATGCTATATTCGGCTGTGCCGAATCTTATATGTCCACCATCAAATTAAATTTAGAAAAATATCTACGAGGGAGCATATAATTCCAAATGTGCACCAAATTTGGTAAAATGTATAAAATCTTTGGATCAAATTCGTCCAACATTTAAAAGTATCTAAGTGGTTTCTCTATTTACTTTGCACAAAATTTGGTCTCATAACCGGGTATAGTTTTATATTAATAAAATATGTAGATAGTATAAATATGTTGATAGTTATACGGCAGCTCCATAGATTTTGTTTAGAGTTCCTAATGCATGGGCACTGCTACAATCTATAAAGTAGCTTGTCGAGGTACTCCACAAGGGGGTGTACTATCACCTCTTCTGTGGAAACTTGCCATTAACAATAAATAATACCCAGCTTTACCCTTCCAAAATTAAATAAGGTTGAACTTATGCTCACTGACCATGCCAAATATCTGGGGGTAATTCTGGACTCTAAACTGTCCTGGAGCCTGAACACCCAATAAAGGGTGTCTAAAGCGTCTATTGCACTCTATTCATGCAGAGGGGTCATTAGCGAAACCTGGGGGGCTAAATCCTATCAACACTGCCTGGCTCTTCGACATGGTGGTTAAGCTTGGTGGCCTGCACTTACCAAGGCAAACCAAAGGGACTATTTTAACAAAAATTTTAAGATCTTCCGCTCTAATGATTACCGGTGCCTTAAGAACTACTCCATCTAAGGCGCTCTTCACTATGCTCAACTGGCTCCCAGCCGAACTAATGGCAATGCAAATTGCTCTTAACTCGGCTGCCCGTCTGAGCACAATTGAAACCTGGTCCCACTCACAAACCGGACATTCCACTATCCTGGACAAAATCACAAATATCCCTGACCATATAGATTACTGCATATTCACTCTTATCTTCGACAAATCTTTCACTGTGACTATCTCTGGAGAACCCCCATCTTCAGATGACGGCTGTCTGGAGGTTTACACTGATGAATCGAAGTCAAAAATAAGCGTAGGGGGGGGGGGGCTTCTTCATCCCACTTCTAGGGAAGGAAATTAGCTTTATGCTCCCTGATCAATGTAGTGTCCTACAATCCGAGATATCGGCTATTCACAAAGCAGTCAAATGGTTTAGATGCCACAGAGTATACGACAGGGATATTCGTTTCTGTATCGACAGTCAGGCTGCAATAAAATCCCTATCTAATGTCCATACGACATCTGTTCTTACCCGCGAATGTCGGGCACGGCATTTGGCGAGACATCACAAGATCGAACGCTTCTGGGTACCCGGGCACAACAACATACCTGGTAACTCCACCGCGGACAAACTTGCTAAATCCGGTGCTCTCCTGAATCAGGACAACGTCGACCAATTTAGGGGCTTACCTCCATCTGCGTGCAAATCAATAATTAGGCAATTATTTTTCGCGTCAGCGCAGAGCGAGTGGTCTTCGGAAACCACTTCTTCCATATCTAGGCAAGCATGGCCCACCTACAACACTAAACGTAGCTTTACCCCGTCACAGACTCCGCAACCTTATCTCAACCCTAACAGGTCATTGCGTTTTTAGGCTCCATGCCAGAAGACTTAATCTTCAATTCTATGACTACTGTCGTAGTTGTCATAACATAGAAGAGGAGGAGACAGTGACTCATTTTCTTTGTCTCTGCCCCGCCCTCTCGACTTCAAGGGCTCTCAATCTGGGGGCACCTTTTCCGTAGGATTTATCGGATCTAGCGAGTATTGACATTCGTAGACTCATTTATTAGGGCTTCAGGATGGCTTGATTATCCTCTCATTGATAGCCTGGAGTAATTATTTTTGTTTTTTTCTTCCAGCCTATCCCTTGCAGGTAACACAAAGGGACCGCTTTCCAGGACCCAAGTGACGCTGACCTACATCGGCTGCCTGTCTAACCTAACCTAACCTAGGTTCAATTAACAAGCATATAATAAAATTATGACCAAAAACTGACATTTTCGCGAAATTCTAAAATTTCAAATCATAGGTACGGCGAAACGGTTCAAGATATCGACACCATTTTTTCTGTGTTTTATTCTTTAATTTGTTTGCTTAATGAGCATGAAATAACTGTTAATCATGTCTTACTTTGGATTTTTTTATTTAAAGGTATTAATTATGTTATCTACAATCAAACTAATAAATCAGCGGCCAAATCGTTGAAACATTTGTGTAGCATACTTTTAGGACAATCTAAATATATAACAAGTAAGAAAAGCTACAGTCGGTCAATACCCTTCACTACTAAGGTCAAATATGGACCAACAATTTAACAAGTTTTTATTGTGTCTTAGAGACATACATACATATACTATGAGTTATTTTTTCAAAATTTCGAGATTTATGCCATTTCCGGCTAAGGGCCTGATATGAAAGCTAGGGTCAATTGTGGACCGCTTGTTACCAAATTTTGGTTATTGATTTATATAATCAAAATATTTATCTGTGCAAAGTTTTAGTAATCAAATGCATTTATCTTTAGAGTTATAAACGTTTTTGTGCTTTTATGTGTACATGAACGTCTTTTGAGAATGTGTCTTATATGGGAGGTATAGTCAAATATTGGCTGATCCCTACAAAATTAGTTACACTGATTAAGGTAATCATAGACAATATTTGCGCTGAATATTATTTAAATAAAAGTAAATTTGTGGCTGTAAAGTACCAAAACCTGTATTCCGGGAAGGCATCCCTATGGGAGGTACCCGAAATAGTAATCCGATTTTGCTCAAATTATCTTCAAAGTAGAGTCCTAGACCTGTAGAGTGATAAAAAGCCTACATGGATAACTGGCCAACCAGGACATCGTTAAAACAACTCAGGGAGTGATTCTAAGCCGATTGGTATACTAAAAGGTGGTTCTCAGACCAATATTTCTATGCGTTACAAACATCAGCACAAACCCAATATACCCTTTCCACCTATGGCGATGAAGGGTATAAAAACTGGAGGGTATGCATATCAGGAGCCATTAGTCGCATTCGAAATCTGTCAAATGTAAGACAGATTTTTAACAAATGTTTTGTCAAACAAACGCACATGTCTAGATTTCAAATTTTATTAAAGTTTTTGAAAAGTAGATAATTTATCCCTAAAGTATGTTACACAATCTTTGCTTAAAACTCTAAGTTTTCGATCGATATCAAATGCGGCGATTTGGCCAGATCTTCTGTGTTTGTTGTGGCTTTATATGATTAAGGTAGAGAAACTCTCAAAGGGTTAATATTAAAATGACTGACTAAGAAGACTGCCAAAATTTAAATTACGATAAAAGGCTAAAACTTAGGTAATCAATATTCTGTATTCAAAAATCTATCTTTTATAAGTATTTCACTTATACACCAAACATTTTCCATGAGAATACTTTCAAAAGACAAACAATCACGTTCGAATGAACATAAATGAAGGTGGAGCATGTTGTCAGGGGGATAACCATACAAAACTCAAAGGAAGGCTTAGTCATTGCTTATACTTACATACAAATTTATCCATTCAACCCGTTTACAAAACATTACAATATCTTTCAATAAATGTTCGCTAAGAACCCCCATATGTCTAATCATTTCTCATTGCCACCAGGAAACGTACGCTTGCCGGCTTCGTCATGGCTGTTACAGATAAGATTTATATGTGTATGGGTATATGAGGATAAATGGAAGGAGATTAGAAGCAGTACCTTCATGTCTTAGTTGCGTAAATAATCTTGTGTGTATTTGGCAGTAAATTTTTAGTTTAAAAGCAAATATTTATGCTCGTTTTCTTTTCATTTTATTTCTAAATTCTTGAGTTTTTGGAAACACACGATTTTCGTTTTTGATGTTACATCAATGAATTGCTATGATGTCTGCATCTACACCATATGATGACATTTCCCATGGCAGTCATGTGTAAATAATTTACAAAATTTTTTTTACAAAAAAAACTTTAAAGCTTAACGAAATTATGTTTAAAGAATATTTACTCGAATGAAATTGAAAATTGCATGAAGTCATACAGTGCCAGTGAGAACACAGTGGGATATATGGATAAAAAGTTTGGAAAAAAATATCAGCAGGAACTGTGTGAAGCAGAACCTATTGAAAATAAGTTGAAATAATTAAAGCTCAACATATAAACATGAAATCGATACTATTAGTTTCGAACAATTTGCTCAAGAACCCTTTTCAAAGACGTCTTCCTAAAATTCTTATCCTACTTATACCCATCCAACTTCGATACATTACACTTCCTTTCTTCAATTTTGTGTGCACATTTTGGTGATAGGATGTAATATCATCATTTACATTTCTTAAAGGAAACGTATTTTTTCTTCCGTTAACACTTCCTTCCGATTGGGGGAGTTCAAAGGGAGTAGAGTTCACATTTTGAAAACATACAAAATATTGAAAAAGAAACACTATCAAGAGGAAATAAGAACGAACAAGCAATATAAAATCCATTTAATATTAAAAAAAATACAATTTTATTTGCCAGTTTACGATTGTCAAATACTTAATATACATTTTAATGGGAAAATAAGCAACAGCAGAGACGACAACGGCAACACCGGCGACAAAAATTTTACAAACAACTCAAATTATACACAAACTTAGTCAAAGATACTTAATGTTCATGTTCCTACTCAGAGAAGGATACCCAGCAATTACTAGACTATGACTAGACTATGACTAGACTATGACTAGACTATGACTAGACTATGACTAGACTATGACTAGACTATGACTAGACTATGACTAGACTATGACTAGACTATGACTAGACTATGACTAGACTATGACTAGACTATGACTAGACTATGACTAGACTATGACTAGACTATGACTAGACTATGACTAGACTATGACTAGACTATGACTAGACTATGACTAGACTATGACTAGACTATGACTAGACTATGACTAGACTATGACTAGACTATGACTAGACTATGACTAGACTATGACTAGACTATGACTAGACTATGACTAGACTATGACTAGACTATGACTAGACTATGACTAGACTATGACTAGACTATGACTAGACTATGACTAGACTATGACTAGACTATGACTAGACTATGACTAGACTATGACTAGACTATGACTAGACTATGACTAGACTATGACTAGACTATGACTAGACTATGACTAGACTATGACTAGACTATGACTAGACTATGACTAGACTATGACTAGACTATGACTAGACTATGACTAGACTATGACTAGACTATGACTAGACTATGACTAGACTATGACTAGACTATGACTAGACTATGACTAGACTATGACTAGACTATGACTAGACTATGACTAGACTATGACTAGACTATGACTAGACTATGACTAGACTATGACTAGACTATGACTAGACTATGACTAGACTATGACTAGACTATGACTAGACTATGACTAGACTATGACTAGACTATGACTAGACTATGACTAGACTATGACTAGACTATGACTAGACTATGACTAGACTATGACTAGACTATGACTAGACTATGACTAGACTATGACTAGACTATGACTAGACTATGACTAGACTATGACTAGACTATGACTAGACTATGACTAGACTATGACTAGACTATGACTAGACTATGACTAGACTATGACTAGACTATGACTAGACTATGACTAGACTATGACTAGACTATGACTAGACTATGACTAGACTATGACTAGACTATGACTAGACTATGACTAGACTATGACTAGACTATGACTAGACTATGACTAGACTATGACTAGACTATGACTAGACTATGACTAGACTATGACTAGACTATGACTAGACTATGACTAGACTATGACTAGACTATGACTAGACTATGACTAGACTATGACTAGACTATGACTAGACTATGACTAGACTATGACTAGACTATGACTAGACTATGACTAGACTATGACTAGACTATGACTAGACTATGACTAGACTATGACTAGACTATGACTAGACTATGACTAGACTATGACTAGACTATGACTAGACTATGACTAGACTATGACTAGACTATGACTAGACTATGACTAGACTATGACTAGACTATGACTAGACTATGACTAGACTATGACTAGACTATGACTAGACTATGACTAGACTATGACTAGACTATGACTAGACTATGACTAGACTATGACTAGACTATGACTAGACTATGACTAGACTATGACTAGACTATGACTAGACTATGACTAGACTATGACTAGACTATGACTAGACTATGACTAGACTATGACTAGACTATGACTAGACTATGACTAGACTATGACTAGACTATGACTAGACTATGACTAGACTATGACTAGACTATGACTAGACTATGACTAGACTATGACTAGACTATGACTAGACTATGACTAGACTATGACTAGACTATGACTAGACTATGACTAGACTATGACTAGACTATGACTAGACTATGACTAGACTATGACTAGACTATGACTAGACTATGACTAGACTATGACTAGACTATGACTAGACTATGACTAGACTATGACTAGACTATGACTAGACTATGACTAGACTATGACTAGACTATGACTAGACTATGACTAGACTATGACTAGACTATGACTAGACTATGACTAGACTATGACTAGACTATGACTAGACTATGACTAGACTATGACTAGACTATGACTAGACTATGACTAGACTATGACTAGACTATGACTAGACTATGACTAGACTATGACTAGACTATGACTAGACTATGACTAGACTATGACTAGACTATGACTAGACTATGACTAGACTATGACTAGACTATGACTAGACTATGACTAGACTATGACTAGACTATGACTAGACTATGACTAGACTATGACTAGACTATGACTAGACTATGACTAGACTATGACTAGACTATGACTAGACTATGACTAGACTATGACTAGACTATGACTAGACTATGACTAGACTATGACTAGACTATGACTAGACTATGACTAGACTATGACTAGACTATGACTAGACTATGACTAGACTATGACTAGACTATGACTAGACTATGACTAGACTATGACTAGACTATGACTAGACTATGACTAGACTATGACTAGATTATGATTAGAAATTATTTTGATAACTACCGACTGGGGTTAGAAAGTATTAATATGACCATGACCAGACAACATGACATATGAATCTAAGGATGCTGATTGCTTGTCAAGAAATATGAGTGTTTGAATATGTGTGTAAAAATGTTTGTTTGTCTTGAAACTAGAGTGTACGAATGTATGGATGTATTGAATTACTCCTTGAACATTTTGTTGGTAAACATTAAATTCAAGTGCGTGTGTTACTTGTCCTATAAAATACAAAAAATTTTACTTAACAAATATATTTTGAAAAATCATTATCATCTCATTTCTCAATGTTTTTCTCATCATCTTTAATTTTATCTTTTGGCAGCATCAAAACGTTTTTTGTTTATAAAGAGTCTGTCCGGCCTTCGCATACGCTAGTCCGTCCTTCCCATCGTCTGTCTGTCATTGAGTATTGAAATGATTTTAAAAATTTGGCAGCTGATGTTGTAAAAATACATTTCATACTTTCATACCCTCTAGTACTTCTTTCTTAACACTTCAAATACATTTTAAAACGGAAATGAAACTTTTATGTTTTTGTCATCATTTTTGCTGGTATTTACTTACATTAAAATAAAATAAAAGAACAGAAAAAAGATGATTTTGTCGGATCCATACCTTAAGAAATGAAAAGAAAATATATATATCTTAAGAAAAATAAAAAAAAAAAATAAAATCTGTATTAAAAGTAAGTAAAAGAATTTACGGAGATTATTTATAGAATAATAAAATTGCTGACGACAACGACGACAATGATGCTGTTGCTGCTGCCGTTACAACTGTCGCTAACAGTTACCGACGATGACGACATTAAGATAATGATGGGAAAGAAATATCTTGTGTAATTTTTATTACATATTAAATAATTTTATTTTATTTTCTTTTTATGGCAACTGGTTTCAAGAAATCACGTTAAACATTGATTTTTTGTTAAGTAAACGACCTGTAACGACTTGTATTAGAAAGATAAATGGTTTTAACGACCCAAAAATTATAATGCCTGAGGTTAAATCAGATTAAATGGTTGTTTTTTAATTATTGTAGCTAAAAAAGTATCATGGGAAAGCAATTGAGATAACAAATATTATTACTTATGTTTAATTTTACATCTTATATATATATAGGTACAGTGGGATAAGTTAGTTCATATATCTGTGGCTTGGTGCTAAATGTTTCAATGTCAATTTTTTGCTGTTTTGAGTTAATCGTTGCATTCGATTCCCTTTTTTACAGTCTTTTATTTGGCTCCAACAGCAAATCTTTGACGTAACTCTGAACAGATTTAAGAGGGGCTTTCTGGGCAACGTTACTATGAAATTGCATGGAAAATAAAAACATTAAATCAAATTTTCTCAAAACTAGTTTTATTGACATTGGCCCTTTTAGCATCAAGCCACAGATATGTTCTCCAACTTACAATATTAATATAATAGTTTGTCAATGAAATGTTTGTTATACTTTAAATTCAATACTTCTTAATTTCGTAGACGAAATTTTGAAAGACTTTCTTCTACTTAGTTTTTCCATCGAAGTTTTAGAAGTTCTCTTTGGGATCACTTTCGATGGATTATTTTCATTAATTCGCACAACAAATCCTAGCCAACGCGGCTGCTGCTGCGTTTTACTATGTCGATGTCTTCGTAAATCTCAAACAGGTAATGGTTCATTCGATGTCGATATAAACTGCTGCCAAAGGCAAATCCGAGTACCTTGGATCTTCTCCAGGATTTGACTTAGTGTCAAGATTTGGTTAGTAAACTTATCTGGTCTTAAGTCATATTGGTAGGACCTAATTAGTTTCTTAACTTTGGACTTAAGCCATTTAGATAGTCGAATCCGATTGCATCTCTTCTTTTTGTACTGTGACTTCAGTCGTCGGGCATAATGGACATATAACAAATCCATTATTGATTTGGTCAGCCGTATAGTCTTGGTAGCATTCGTTTGATACAGGCAATTTGATACTTCCATAATTTCAGTACGCTTTCGGTATCTGATCAAGATACAATTACAAAAAGACTTTTTGGTAAAATTTACGTCCTTCATTTCGAATTTTATACATCATAATTTTCTTAAATTTGTTACTTTTTTGAAATAGACGTTTCTCTTCCCTCCTTTTCTTCTTCGTCATACCCAGAGTTTTTAGGAAGGAAGGTTCAATGTCCTTGAAATGTTTTCTCTGATGCTTTTTGTTGAGATTGTAGCTTTGTACCGTCAAAATTTCATTTGCTCTTTCATCTGTATGTTCCGCGACATTATTAAACGTATTCGTGCTGTAATAAGGTATTGATCTGAGTTTCTCGAAACGAACGTACATCCAATGATGTGTGTCCATTCGTTAAGTACAATATGGTCCATCTTATTCTTTGTCATTTGACCGTTGGGTACCCAAGTCGCTTTGTAGGTTTTAAGGTGAAGAAACCTGGTGCTGCTCATTACTATATTGCATGCCATTGCCAGTCATTAGATTTTCCCGCCCTATCTATAAAAAGCTTCTTCTTTACATCATAGTCTTTATTCTTTACATCATAATTTTTCGAGCGTGAGCACAAATCAGATTCAGATAACTTTACTTAGCTGTGACGAGTACTTTTGTTTACTGGGGTTAACCAGTAATTGTACTCCCCAGTGCAGGTCACCTTTTGCTGTCTTGGCGACTTAGTGAACTCTCATATCATGGATAGAAGTCACATCACATTTATATATATCCATCAACTTGATCATAGCCAAGACTCTATAATAGAAAGTTGTTGCACTTCCATACATTGATTTGCCGAATGGTAGTTTTGAAAAGTCTCATAAAACTGAGAGTAGTCTTATTCGGAAACAACTAACAAAGACGATTATCCAATCAAAGAAAGATAAGGCACACACACATGCTCATGAAATGTGTGCTTGACTGTGTGTTTATAAATTTTTCATTGTTTATCTACTTAAATTTCACTTTTGACAGAGTAAAATAAACGTTTACAGAGTGAGATAAACGAGTACAGAGTGAAATAAACGTATATTATAGCTCCACTGCTCGAAAAAAATAAAAGTCAAAAAAAAATTTTATTTTTGCTCGAAAAAATAAAAGTTAAAAATTACTATTATTTTTGCTCAAAAAAATAAAAATCAAAAATACTGTTATTTTTTTTTTCTAAAAAATAAAAAGCATCGCATTTTATGAAAATTTGGTCCAAGACTTTCAAAATGGTATACTTGGTTTTATTCTCTGGCATTTCCTTGAGGTTGATTTTTTTAATCACAAATTAAAAAATTACAGATATTTTCGGTCCCTGCCGTAGACAGTAGAGACAAAGGATAGACCATGATAAGTTTGGACTTACAAAGTTGTGACCAATGAGCACCGTTACATAGTATCCAATATCAACTACATTAATTTTTTTCCTTAGCTTTCTTTGTTACCTCTATATTAAATTTTTCCTAGCTCTTTTGGTTTAGGCGCTATCATGCTTTCAAATGACCGACAAACTATACTCTTTTTGGTAATAAGGCTTTTTCCGTAAGTTATTTATATATGTATAAGTTAAGTTCAGATATGAATCGCCCAATTTAAATATCAAACTTTTCCAAGAAATGAGTAATATTCTTACAAAATTTTGTTACCCTAGCACTCCTTTTGTTCAGTTCCAATCGTATTTTTTTAACAGTAAATGCAGCTGTTTTTTTTAACAGCTTCGCATTGATGGGCTCATTTTAGAGCATTTTTCTTAATATCCTTCACAATTTTTGGCTGTAGCGTTCAAATATCTGCTAAAATGTTTGCCTTAATTTTAATGGCTGTCTTTAGCTTCTTCACATATACTCGATTCTTGAAATAACCGCAAAGAAAATAGTAGGGTCTAATGATCGCGCTGGCCAAATAATGTTCGATTTTCTGGAAATTCAACTTAAAAGTGGCATTGTGTTTCGGGCAGTGTGGGTAGTGGCTCCGTCCTGATGAAACCACATACAAGTTCACTTTTCAAGAGCTGGATGTAAAAAAATTTCTATCATAAACCGATACCGTTCTCCATTTTTGGTTGCAGCACTTCAATTTTCATTTTCGAAGAAGTAAGGCCCAATAATATTATTTTTGATATTTGTTCGCATTTTACTGGTTTCCGAAGATGAATTTATAACACAGTACGACAAAATCAATTTTTTTGAGTACACATGAGTAATAAGAAATACCTGTCTCGGCGTTGTGCTGTAGCACGTCAGAATTTTAAGAAAATCGATTTTAATGAGTCGAAGTACCGTGGAGGTTCATTTGTAATGTAATACTATTGTAAAAAGTTCTATAAAAATAGAATGGGTGAACCGATTTAAATGCTTGAGTCAGTTTTGAAAAGGAAATTAAATTTTGCTACGGCAAAACGCCGAGACACGTACTTCTTTATTTTAAGTCTATTTTCATATTCTGTTAACATTTTTAATGTGTACCAACCACTGTCGTACTGTGTAATAAAGCTATGGTCAAATGCGAATCTACTTCCATAAAATTTGAGTTGCATAAAACTTCTCTGCATTAAATTTACAGAGTTTCTCGGGGTCGGAATTATAAGGGAGCTTTAATCAACTGTGAACGGATTTAGTCTAATTTCAATATAAATTTTCTTTGCTCTAGCTCTTTTTGCTTAGAAGCTACTATTATTTTAACTGACGGATAAACGGATATAAACGACGTTATCGTGATTTCAACAGACAGACAGACAGACGTACGGACGGACAGACGGACAGACAGACGGACATAGCTCAATCGTCTTAGGATTTCATAAGGATTCAGAATATATATCGTTTTTGATTTTTGAGCCAATATTAAGGAAATTACAAACAGAATGACAATCTCAATATACCCCCCATTCTTTTTGATGGTGGGTATAAAAAGAAGCAACAAATTGGCTTTTAATGTCATTTGAAAATCAGCTACAAGTTTTACATTAAATTTAAAACTATCATCAAGGTTTAAGTTTCCAAACAAAACCATACACTTTAGCTGCAACTACAAGTGTCTGGTACTTAATACTACCCTCATATTTTCTCAAAACAATTTAAAATGTTTCACTTGTTCCAAACACAAAAACTGATGGCCTGACAGCAATTGATTTAGTCAGTTATAATTATTGTCGTATATACGACCGTTTTGTGTATGTTTTGTCTGTCTGTCCGTCCGTTTATCACTGATGTTTTAAATTACATTACGAAAAGCATGAGTTTGTTAAAAGTTTAGATATTGGTTTGTCTGTCTGTCTATCCCCTGTATCTATTTCTTTGTGTCGGTCTCTAATTTATAAGTTTTCTATAATTTCTAAACAATTTAAGGGTCGCCTCTTTCACTGTCCGTCCTTCGCTTTAACCCTCGAACCATTCAAACATTTATTTCACTATCTAAATGTCTTCTTCTGTATCTGATGGTTCTTTTTTTTGTTGAATTCGTTGTTTTTTTACTGTAAATAAGTAGAAGTTGTTTGTGACGCCTCATGTCACATTTCCATTTAGTTGAATATACGAGTAGTATCTGTATCTCTTGGGTTTTATTCCTTTTGTAACTTGTGCTGGCTGTTTGTGTCCGTCTGTCTGTCCCTTCATCTGTGTGTGTCTTTCTGTCTATCTTTTGCTTGTCTTAGGGGTTCTTCTGTGTTAAGTTTTGTATAAAATTTTTTTCCCTTTCAATTTTATTACAATTCTTTTGTGGTTTTAATAGATGTTTGAATTGTGTTTTGAATGTATTTGATTGCATCTTGGTTTTTGGGAAATTTTATCTTCTAACTTCTTACAGAGTCACACAACACATACGGGGTCTTAAATGATGTCTAGGTTTTAATGTAAATGCCAGAGATTTGTGTGTCTGTCTTCAAATTTTGGGAAGTAATTTATGTTTTTTTTTCGCAGCATATGTGAATCATTAATGATTGTCTGTTAATTTTTTTGTTATCATAAAACCTACAAAATACATATAAAGATGGAAAAAATTGATTATCATAATGATCACAACAGTTTTATTTTGCTTTGGTAATTTTTTTTTATTAATGTCATTTGGAAAGATTGTACGCTACACAATTTTTAGAAAAATTTTCATTACAAAATTTTTCTATAGAAAAATTTTCAGTAGAAAAATTTTTTTATAGAAAAATTTTTCTTTAGAAAAATTTTCACTAGAAAAATTTTTCTTTAGAAAAATTTTCACTAGAAAAATTTTTCTTTAGAAAAATTTTCACTAGAAAAATTTTTCTTTAGAAAAATTTTCACTAGAAAAATTTTTCTATAGAAAAATTTTCACTAGAAAAATTTTTCTATAGAAAAATTTTCACTAGAAAAATTTTTCTATAGAAAAATTTTCACTAGAAAAATTTTCATTAGAAAAATTTTCACTAGAAAAATTTTTCTATAGAAAAATTTTCACTAGAAAAATTTTTCTATAGAAAAATTTTCACTAGAAAAATTTTTCTATAGAAAAATTTTCACTAGAAAAATTTTCACTAGAAAAATTTTTCTATAGAAAAATTTTCACTAGAAAAATTTTTCTATAGAAAAATTTTCACTAGAAAAATTTTTCTATAGAAAAATTTTCACTAGAAAAATTTTTCTATAGAAAAATTTTCACTAGAAAAATTTTTCTATAGAAAAATTTTCACTAGAAAAATTTTTCTATAGAAAAATTTTCACTAGAAAAATTTTCACTAGAAAAATTTTTCTATAGAAAAATTTTCACTAGAAATATTTTTCTATAGAAAAATTTTCACCAGAAAAATTTTTCTATAGAAAAATTTTCACCAGAAAAATTTTTCTATAAAAAAATTTTCACTAGAAAAATTTTTCTATAGAAATATTTTCACTAGAAAAATTTTTCTATAGAAATATTTTCACTAGAAAAATTTTTCTATAGAAAAATTTTCACTAGAAAAATTTTTCTATAGAAAAATTTTCACTAGAAAAATTTTTCTATAGAAAAATTTTCACTAGAAAAATTTTTCTTTAAAAAAATTTTCACTAGAAAAATTTTTCTTTAGAAAAATTTTCACTAGAAAAATTTTTCTTTAGAAAAATTTTCACTAGAAAAATTTTTCTATAGAAAAATGTTCACTAGAAAAATGTTTCTATAGAAAAATTTTCACTAGAAAAATGTTTCTATAGAAAAATTTTCACTAGAAAAATTTTTCTATAGAAAAATTTTCACTAGAAAAATTTTTCTATAGAAAAATTTTCACTAGAAAAATTTTCACTAGAAAAATTTTTCTATAGAAAAATTTTCACTAGAAAAATTTTTCTATAGAAAAATTTTCACTAGAAAAATTTTTCTATAGAAAAATTTTCACTAGAAAAATTTTCACTAGAAATATTTTTCTATAGAAAAATTTTCACCAGAAAAATTTTTCTATAAAAAAATTTTCACTAGAAAAATTTTTCTATAGAAAAATTTTCACTAGAAAAATTTTTCTTTAGAAAAATTTTCATTATAAAAAATTTTTCTATGGAAAGATTTTCATTATAAAATTTTTTTCTAAATTTCATTATAAAATTGTTTCAATAGAAAAAAATTCATTATAAAATTTTATAAAAGAAAAAATTGCATTATAAATTTTTTTCTATAGAAAAAATACATTATAAATTTTTTCTATAGAAAAAATTTCATTATTAAATTTTTTCTATAGAAAAAATTTCATTATTAAATTTTTTTCTATAGAAAAAATTTCATTATTAAATTTTTTCTATAGAAAAAATTTCATTATTAAATTTTTTCTGTAGAAAAAATTTCATTATTAAATTTTTTCTATAGAAAAAATTTCATTATTAAATTTTTTCTATAGAAAAAATTTCATTATTAAATTTTTTCTATAGAAAAAATTTCATTATTAAATTTTTTCTATAGAAAAAATTTCATTATTAAATTTTTTCTATAGAAAAAATTTCATTATTAAAAAATTTAATTTTATTTTAATTTTATTTTAATTTTTAATTTTAATTTTTAGAAAAAATTTCATTTTAAAATTTTTTCATTGTAAAATTTTTTCTATAGAAAAAATTTCATTATAAAATTTTTTCTTATAACATTTTTTCTATAGAAAAAATTTAATTTTAAAATTTTTTTCAATAGAAAAAATTTCATTTTAAAATTTTTTCTAACGGAAAAATTTCATTATAAATTTTTTTCTATAGAAAAATTTCATTTTAAAATTTCTTCTATAGAAAAAATTTCATTTTAAAATTTTTTCTATAGAAAAAATTTCATTTTAAAATTTTTTCATTATAAAATTTTTTCTATCGAAAAAAATTCATTATAAAATTTTTTCTATAGAAAAAATTTCATTTTAAAATTTTTTCTATAGAAAAAATTTTATTTTAAAATTTTTTTCTGTAGAAAAAATTTCATTTTAAAATTTTTTCTATAGAAAAAATTTCATTTTAAAATTTTTCTATAGAAAAAAATTCATTTTAAAATTTTTTTTATAGAAAAAATTTCATTTTAATATTTTTTTATAGAAAAAATTTCATTTTAAAATTTTTTCTATAGAAAAAATTTCATTGTAAAATTTTTTCTATAGAAAAAATTTCATTGTAAAATTTTTTCTATAGAAAAAATTTCATTGTAAAATTTTTTCTATAGAAAAAATTTCATTGTAAAATTTTTTCTAAAGAAAAAATTTCATTATAAAATTTTTTCTATAGAAAAAATTTCATTATAAAATTTTTTCTATAGAAAACATTTAATTATAAAATTTTTTCTATAGAAAAAATTTCATTTTAAAATTTTTTCTATAAAAAAAATTTCATTCTAAAATTTTTCTATAGAAAAAATTTTATTTTAAAATTTTTTCTTTAGAAAAAATTTCATTGTAAAATTGTTTCTATAGACAAAATTTCATTTTAAAATTTTTTCTATTTGAAAATCAAATTTTTTCTATAGAAAAAATTTCATTTTAAAGTTTTTTCTATAGAAAAAATTTAATTTTAAAGTTTTTTCTATAGAAAAAATTTCATTTTAAAGTTTTTTCTATAGAAAAAATTTCATTTTAAATTTTTTTCTATAAAAAAAAATTCATTCTAAAATTTTTCTATAGAAAAAATTTCATTTTAAAATTTTTTCTTTAGAAAAAATTTCATTTTAAAATTTTTTCTTTAGAAAAAATTTAGTTTTAAAATTTTTTCTATAGAAAAAATTTCATTTTAAAATTTTTTCTATAGAAAAAATTTCATTTTAAAATTTTTTCTATAGAAAAAAATTTCATTTTAAAATTTTTTCTAAAGAAAAAATTTCATTTTAAAATTTTTTCTATAGAAAAAATTTAATTTTAAAATTTTTTCTTTAGAAAAAATTTCATTTTAAAATTTTTTCTTTAGAAAAAATTTCATTTTTAAATTTTTTCTTTAGAAAAAATTTAGTTTTAAAATTTTTTCTATAAAAAAATTTAGTTTTAAAATTTTTTCTATAAAAAAATTTAATTTTTAAATTTTTTTTATAGAAAAAAATTTCATTTTAAAATTTTTTCTATAGAAAAAATTTCATTTTAAAATTTTTCTATAGAAAAAATTTCATTTTAAAATTTTTTCTATAGAAAAAATTTCATTTTAAATTTTTTTTTATAGGAGAAATTTAATTTTAAATTTTTTTTATAGAAAAGTTTTCATTATAAAATTTATAGTGTCTTTGTCGGTCGGTTCTGGCCTATTAGTTTTGTTTTTTTTTCTTAGCCTTTTTTGTTACTATTTTTGTATGTTAATGATTTTTCTTGATGACAATATTAGTTTTGCCCATTAAATTTTTCAGTTTAGGGATTTTTTTATTCTTCTTTTTATTTGTGGGCCGATTACTTTTGTGAGATTGCACATGTCGTAAATGATTTTGGGATTTTTATCTGGCGATTCATTGATGAGTCGTTGTCGGTTTTTTTTTATCTTGAAATGTTAATTTAAGTAGAAATAATTAAATGACTCAGTTGAAAAACTTGTACTAAATTGTGGTCAGATTTAATGTCATTTGATAGAGATTTTTTGTTTTGGCTCAGATTTCAAGAAATTACATCATTAACAAGTTATAGAGAATTAAAAGTTATATACAAAAATTTAGGTTTTTTTATTTGGAAATAAAATTAATGGGATTTTTTATATAAAAATATAAAATTCATTAAAAATGTTTGTTTGTTTGTTAAGGGGACTAAGTTATGAGTCTACAGAAACTAAAATAGTTTTTTTATTCTTATATAGTTCTATACCACCTCTAAAATTAATGCTGTGCCATTCGAAATGTCTTGAACATGTTCTCAAGCTGCGTTCTTTTGAACATGCGACGACAATAAGTCGTCATCGCTGTCGTCATTATTTGAAGTCCTGCAACGAATTTCTAATTCAATAAAATTCTACTGAAACACACAAGAACTCCCATAAAAATGGGCGTTATTTGTAATAAAACATCCTTTTGTTTCCTGTACTTTTCCCCTCCCTCCAAGCATTTATACATATTGTTTTTTTCAGTTTAATATTATTACAAACATTATCGCCTTGTACTTACTGCGACACTAAACGCCATTCAAGGATATTAACAGCAGAAAGGAAAGAAAACGCCTTAAGCTTTTTCTTTCTTTTCCTTTCGACAAGTTTTATGCCTTTATTCCTCCTTATTTCAGTTGGATATTATATGACGTTTTTTTTCTATGTTTTTTTTTTAAAAACATTGTAGAAAGGAAATTGCAAAGTATTTTTCTGCCATTTCCTGTCTGATAATTACAAATTCTTTTATTTCAATTTTTATATTTTTTTGGTCTTTTGTTTTAAGCTTTTTGTGATTTTCTGAATTGAATGATTTTTAAAAAATAAACCAAAAGACTTTATGTTTGAGTTGAAAAACAAGTAAGAAAGTGCTATAGTCGGTCAAGCCCGACAATACGATACCCTTCACCACTAGAGTCAAAGTTGTACTTTTTCATCTATAAAATAAATATTTCCTAAATTTTGTGAAAATACGAACATTTTCTTAAGGATTATAAATTTAAGCTGTTTTTGTCATTTAGACTTATATGGGGGCTAGGGTCAAATGTGAACCGATCATCTTGAAATTTAGCAAATTGATTACAGTTTTTGCAAAACTGTAAGTGTCCAAAAAATAGAGTTAAAATTGTCATAATTTTCGGATTTATGAGCGTTTTAGTGATTTTTGTCTCATTAAGTGCGTTTTTAAAGAAGAGTTTGTACTGGAGCTATGGTCAAATGTGGACGGATTTTAACGAAATTTGGCACAGTGATTTAAGTTTACATATGCAGTATCTGTTTTAAATTTCATGAAAAAATATTGATATTTGTGGCCAATATATCAATTCCGGGAAATGTGACCTATGAGAGGTACCATAAATAATGGACCGATTTTGACGAATTTTAATAGCCGTGGTTCCATTATCAAAAAAAATGATCTCTGCCAAATTTCATCAAATTATCTTTAGAACTCCGACCTGTAGTTTGATTACAAGGTTTAGATGGGGGACCAGCCAGCCAGCCGGACGGACGGACATCGCTAAATCGACTCAGAAAGTGATTCGAAGCCTATTGGTATACTAAAAGGTGAGTCTAAAACAAATATTTCTATGTGTTACAAACATCAGCACAAACTTATAATACCCTTTCCACCTATGGTGGTGAAGGGTATAAAAAGAAATTATTGCATTTTTCTGTTCCGCCTAAAAAGGACTTAAGATGCATAAACATTGTCGTTTCAATTGTTTTTAAAATGCATTTAAATTGAAGGCAAACATATAAATAGAATTAAAATTAAAGTGTAATAATATTATTATACCCTTCATATATGCTGATGTATGTAACGCATAGAAATATTTGTATTTGACCTACCTTTTAGTATACCAATAGGATAAGAATCACTTTCTGAGTCGATTTAGCGATGTCCGTCCGTCCGTCTGGCTAGCTGGCTATACCCCCATGTAAACCTTGTAATCAAACTACAGAATTCTAAAGATAATTTGATGAAATTTGGCACAGATCATTTTTTTGATAATAGGGCCATGGCTATTGAAATTGGTTAAAATCGATCCATTATTTATGGTACCTCCCATAGGTCCCACTTCCCGGAATCGACATATTGTCCACAAATATCAATATTTCTTGAGGAAATTTAAAACAAATACTACTTATATAAACTAAAATCACTGTACCAAATTTCGTCCATCGGTCCACATTTGACCATAGCTCCCATACAAACTCTTCTGTAAAAACGCACTAAATGAGACAAAAAATCACTAAAACGCTCGTAAATCTAAAGGTAATAAAAATTTTGAGTTTATTTGCTAAATTTCGCTCCACATTTGACCTTAGCTCTTATGTACAGTGGTTCAAACGTATAATCGGACATCGGTATAACACTTAGTTTAAGTGCTTTTATAACAAGATCTTTTTCAATAAAAAATTCTTTTTGATGAATTTCGCTATAAAAATTTTTTTATTTGTCTATAAAACCAAAAAAGAGAAAAAACAAACAATTTATTTCATAAAAAACAAACGAATAATCGGACATAATAATAAATACAGACCATAGGTGGAAAGGGCATTATAAGTTTGTGCTGATGTATGTAACGCATAGAAATATTTGTCTTAGACCCACCTTTTAGTATACCAATAGGCTTAGAATCACTTTCTGAGTCGATTTAGCGATGTCCGTCCGTCCGTCCGTCTGGCTGGCTGTCTGTCTGGACCCCCATGTAAACCTGGTAATCAAACTACAGAATTCTAAAGATAATTTGATGAAATTTGGCACAGATCATTTTTTTCATAATAGGGCCATGGCTATTGAAATTGGTCAAAATCGGTCCATTATTTATGGTACCTCCCATAGGTCCCACTTCCCGGAATCGACATATTGGCCATAAATATCAATATTTTTTCAGGAAATTTAAAACAAATACTGCTTAGATAAACTAAAATCACTGTACCAAATTTCGTTGAAATCGGTCCACATTTGACCATAGCTCCCATGCAAACTCTTCTATAAAAACGCACTAAATGAGACAAAAAATCACTAAAACGCTCGTAAATCTAAAGATAATAAAAATTTTGAGTTTATTTGCCAAATTTCGGTCCACATTTGACCCTAGCTCTCATGTAAGTCCAAATGACGGAAACAGGTTAACACCTTTGACCTTAGCGGTAAAGGGTATCGTATGGTCGAGCTTGACCGACTATAGCGCTTTCTTACTTGTTTTTTACTTGAAAATAATTAATTTTATTTGAACGAAATTTTAAGTAGAAGGTCCTTAGTTCGAATCGAGCTTAGATAAATGTATTTGATTATTAAAACTTTACACAGTTAAATATTTTGTAATTATAAACCTATAACCGAAATTTGGTAACAGTCGATCCACATTTAGCCCTAGCTTCCAAGCCATAAAGTCGGGCCGACTATAGCTTTTCTTACTTGTTTTAAATATACGTGACGGATTATACATTTGTAGGGATTTTGATGTAAATATAGATATCTTTGCACAGTTTTCCGATAATATTAGCCCATCGATTGTGCTATCGAATGGCATTTGTTAATTTTTTTTTACTTGTTTTGGAGGAAAAAGCTATTGGCTTTTAAAGTGCAGTGACGGACACTACAAAAAATGGAAGTGAGTTTTTTTCAACACGTGTTTCTACAATTTTCATCAAATCAGTCATAGTAATAGAAAAATTGTAAATACAATAAAGATAGAGGAAAATCAGAGGATTACAAAAAAAAAATCAAGTTTCCAGTTTCACCAAAAATCCTTAAATGAACTGTTGCGGACGCTACGTGCCGTTAAAAAATAACTTTTATTTCTGCTCGAAAAAATAAAAGTCAAAAAATAAATTTTATTCATGCTCGTTAAAATGAAAGTCAAAAATAACTGTTATTTTTGCTCGAAAAAATAAAAGTTAAAAAATAACTTTTATTTTTGCTCGAAAAAATAAAAATCAAAAATAACTGTTATTTCAAAGAAATAAAAGTCAAAAAATAACTTTTTTTTCTGCTCGAAGAAATAGAAGTAAAAAAATAACTTTTATTTTCTGTCTTTTACGATAAAAGTTATATAAAAGTTATATTATACAAATCAGGGACCATAACAGTGGTCCCTGATTTGTTTATCCGCTATAATTCGTATTTATTCTGTCTTACAAATTAGATATAAACCGGTATGTGATGGAAATCGACCATTTTGAAATCGATTGATTTTTGATATATTTTTAATTCCCAAAATAATTTCTGGGATAATTTTCTGTTATTTCCCCCCAAAAAGAATGAAAATTTGGGCTTTCATCCTTCTGACTTATATCTTATCTTTCATTTGGTTTCAATTTTTTGTGGAAATTCGCAAAATTATCTCAAAAATATATCTGAAATCGATCGATTATCATCACATACCGGAATGCTTTTCCTTCGATCTGTCTAGAATTAGGAATACTCCTGCTGATGATGATGCCCTAAACAACCATCAATTTGTCATCATATTGACAATCTGTCCGCAGTGGAGCAGGGTATCATATGGTCATGTTCGACTATTTTCTTAATTGTTTCAATTGTAGTTATGTAGTAGATTTTGTAGTATTTCCATATAAATTATTTTTTTTATGATAATTCCCAACAAATTTAATATAAATCCCTTAAGGATTTCAGGCCTGCAACTTTTTAAAATATTTTTGCTGGACTTCATAACTAAATACTAGAACATACTTGAAAATTAATTAAAAAAATTTAATTTCATATTTTTCATCTTCAATGTTGCATGCCACATCTGCTGCTGCCTTCAAAAGAACACATACAAAAATTCTAAAACTTAATTAGAATTACAATCAGAAAACCCGAAATGAATTCCGGGCAAAAAAAATTAACAAATAAAAAAAAGATTAAAATAAAAAGAAACCTCATGCCATAAAACTGGTCAAACAATTTCAAACTCGAGTTCGTGATAAAAAAATCCCTAAAACAAAACCCAAACCCCAACAAAAGATAAAATTTATGCTAAAGGAAGCAAAAGCAGCCAAATAAAATAAATGAAAAAAAAAATCATATTTTTAAACACTCGAGTATAGAAAAAAAAAATGAAAAATAAAATAAAAGAATAAATTTTAATATGCAAATAAAATACAATGGCTCTCATAAAGTTATAAAAACGAAATCATAAATTATGCATAAAATAATTTTTTTATATATAAAAAATAATAAAACTGAAGCAAAAAAATATGCATAAGGAATAAAGCCAACAGCCAGAATAAATAATAAAAAATATAAAACTGAAATAAATTTGAATTTTTAATACTCGTACATGCCTATACCTATACGAGTCTTAAATATATACTCACAGGATATTTGCCTACAAAAAAAACCTCTCCTTATACTTAAATGTATATTTGCATATGCTAATATATGTACGTGTATGTGAGTGAATGAATGTGTGAAGATGTATGAAGATGAGTGTGCTTGTGTTCAGGCATATCCTTTAGGATTTTATATTAGTTTGAGTTTTATTCTTAATATATTACTTTTAAAGTTGTTTCTTTTGTTATTCAAGGAGCACAATAACATCCTTTTGTTGGCTTTTACTCTTACTCTAGAATAAGCCTTAGAAGGTTTTCTTAAACACAAGGGTCCTGTAATAACTGATGAACAGTGGGTTTTTTTTAAATATTTACATAAGAATAGGTCTAAAGCCAGGATTACCTAATCTCCAAACTCTGTCATCACTTATCCTAGATTCCTGGATAATGATTATAGCAGTTCTTCTTGCTTCAGAAGGAGTTTAATAAATGCAAATTTATGCTGGAGGAAATTTGTTTTAAGAATCCCAAGGGAATCCTCTGTGGATATCTCGGGCGCTCAAATCGATTCCAGAGATGGGACCCTGAAAATCTACTCGGACGGATCCAAATCGGTGGGGGCTTCTTCATTCCACTTTTTGGGAAAAAAAGTAAAATTCAAGCATTCAAAATAATGCAGTATTCTTCAAGCTGAAATCTCAGCTATATATAAAGCGAGCAAGTGGCTTACGTACCACCGAATATATTATAACGATATTCGTTTCTGTACGGATTGTCTTGCCATCCCCTCACTCGTATTCGATCAATATTTCCCTGTAGATATCTCGGGGGCTCAAATCGATTCCAGAGATGGGACCCTGAAAATCTACCCGGACGGATCCAAATCGGTGAGGGCTTCTTCATCCCACTTTTTGGGAAAAATCAAGCTTCCAAAACAATGCAGTATTCTTCAAGCTGAAATCTCAGCTATATATAGAGCGAGCAAGTGGCTTACGTACCACCAAATATATTATAACGATATCAGTTTCTGTACGGATAGTCTTGCCATCTCCTCATCCGTATTCGATCAATATTTCTCTGTGGATATCTCGGGGGCTCAAATCGATTTCAGAGATGGGACCATGGGAATCGACGGATCCAAATCGGTGGGGGCTTCTTCATCCCACTTTTTGGAAAAAATTCAAGCATCCAAAAGAATGCAGTATTCTTCAAGCTGAAATCTCAGCGATATATTAAGCGAGCAAGTGGCTTGCGTACCACCGAATATATTATAACGATATTCGTTTCTGTACGGATTGTCTTGCCATCCCCTCATCCGCATTCGATCAATCTTCCTCTGTGGATATCTCGTGGGCTCAAATCGATTCCAGAGATGGGACCCTGAAAATCTACCCGGACGGATCCAAATCGGTGAGGGCTTCTTCATCCCACTTTTTGGGAAAAATCAAGCTTCCAAAACAATGCAGTATTCTTCTTGCCATCTCCTCATCCGCATTCGATCAATCTTCCTCTGTGGATATCTCGGGGGCTCAAATCGATTTTAGAGATGGGACCCTGAAAATCTACTCGGACGGATCCAAATCGGTGAGGGCTTCTTCATCCCACGTTTTGGGAAAAATCAAGCATCCAAAACAATGCAATATTCTTCAAGCTGAAATCTCAACTATATATAAAGCGAGCAAGTGGCTTACGTACCACCGAATACATTATAACAATATTCGTTTCTGTACGGATTGTCTTGCCATCCCCTCACCCGTATTCGATCAATCTTTCTCTGTAGATATCTCGGGGGCTCAAATCGATTCCAGAGATGGGACCGTGGAAATCGACTTGGACGGATCCAAATCGGTGGGGGCTTCTTCATCTCACTTTTTGGGAAAAAAAGTAAAATTCAAGCTTCCAAAACAATGCAGTATTCTTCAAGCTGAAATCTCAGCAATATATAAAGCGAGCAAGTGGCTTACGTACCACCGAATATATTATAACGATATTCGTTTCTGAACGGATAGTCTTGCCGCCATTCATTCTTTGTCATCGGTTTACACATTTGTCTTCTAAGCCAAAGCTCAGGTCATCTTCAAGAAAACACTAGCGCTGTTACTGTTGAATCTCGGGCAACTGTGATGAAAATCAATATTTCCAAGACAAAGATTATGCCAGGAGGCTATGGCGCAAACTCATCGCCACACATCAATGTGGATAACGAGGTTATTGGATGTGTAAGTACCTTTAATTATCTTGGTAGTTTGGTATCTACAAAAGGTGGCGCCGACGAGGATATTGAGTCGCGTATTAATAGGCAAAATCTGCATTCGACTAAGTTACGAATATATAACTCGAATGTCAAGTCCATCTTGTATTACGGTTGCGAAACTTAAAAAAGCACAAATGCCATCGATAAGCGCATAAGAAATGAAGATGTACTAAACGCTACAAACCAAATCCTTTCTTCTACAGAGGTTTGTCCACGGAAATGGCGATGGATAGCCCACACACTTCGAAGGTCAAATACTAACATTGCTCGACAAGCGCTTCGTTGGAATCCACAAGGAAGCGGCCGTCGTGTTGGTGTACCTGCTCAAACGTGGAGAAGGTCAATTGAAGTTACAAGCATCAAACTATTCATGGAATGATGTATGCCTAACATCTCGCAGTAGAGTTCGATATAAATGGACGGTTGAGGTCCTATGCTCGACTGGGAGTCAAGGATAATAGAAGAAGAATCAGTCTACACGTGAATGCCCGGCATCCCTAAATGAGATGGCGGGACATTCTAACATTGAACTTTTCTGGGTACGCAAGATGTAACCTGGTACAACAATGTACTAGGTAACATCATTGCACATAATCTTGCAATGCATAGGTATACCACTACCAGCCTAAAAACTACTCACTGGTCCACAGAAACGACTTGTTTAATCTGTAGACTTACATGGTCAACTTACGACAATAAGCATTCTGCAATCTTTGTCCCTTTCCGCGCCATAAACTTCGCATACTAGATGACTTAATTTTCAAAACATCGACTACAATGTTGAGGAGGAAGAAACCGTCACTCATCTCCTCTGTCACTTCCCAGCCCTTGCTGATATTAGGACTCTCCATCTGGAATACCCGTTTTTGTACGATCTATCTGAGATCTCGAACATGAATATTCGTCAAATAGGCTCTTTTATTGTTGCATCCGGCTGGCTCTAGCTTAGCCTTCTAAATAAGGTAGACCAATGCACGAATGCAGGAAGCACAAAGGGACCTCATCATGGACCCAAGTGACACAGACTTTATGGTCCGCCTCCTGCTCAACCTAACCTAACCATCCGAAGTGCATCAGATTTTTCAATTTTCGTCATGTCTGTATTTTATGAGATTCTAAGAAAACCTCTTCTTTACAAAACCCTTTGCTTTTTGCAGGACAAGTCTCTTTCAGATGCTCTCAAGGCGGCAAAAGCTTTTCATCATAGAGTTCTTTACTTGACTTTTTATTCATTCTTACTCCACAATCTTATCACAAAAATAGCTTTTTTGATATGGTACCGAATATGAAAAAAAAGTGTACTTTTTAGATCACATTAACATGGTAACATTTTTTATACAGAATATAAATATTATATTTAAAATTGAACATATCGGCTTCAAAACACGATTCATTTGACGGGCATCGAAATTCGAAACTATGAAATAGATCTTATTTGTTTCCTTTTAGCCCGAAAATATCTTAAAGTTCAAAAATTTAAGTTCATAATAAAGTCCCTGTTAAAAAATGTTCCGTAAAATAGGAATTTCGAGCAATGAAGATGGGTATTAATATCTTCCAATTGAAAAAAATCGACTTATTCTGTATTATTATTATTATTATTAAATTGCATCAAAAAAAGTACAATTCTGGCAAGTTTGCCATCCCTGTCGTCAAGTCTGCATTATCATGAGTTTTTATACCCTCACCACCATAGGTGGAAAGGGTATTATAAGTTTGTGCTGATGTTTGTAACGCATAGAAATATTTGTCTTAGACCCACCTTTTAGTATACCAATAGGCTTAGAATCACTTTCTGAGTCGATTTAGCGATGTCCGTCCGTCCGTCCGTCTGGCTGGCTGTAAACCTTGTAATCAAACTACAGGTCGCAATTCTAAAGATAATTTGATGAAATTTGGCGCAGATCATTTTTTTGATAATGGGACCATGGCTATTGAAATTGGTCAAAATCGGTCCATTATTTATGGTACCTCCCATAGGTCCCACTTCCCGGAATTGCTATATTGGCCACAAATATCAATATTTTTTCATGAAATTTAAAACAAATACTGCTTATGTAAACTTAAATCACTGTACCAAATTTCGTTGAAATCGGTCCACATTTGACCATAGCTCCCATACAAATTCTTCTTTAAAAACGCACTAAATGAGACATAAAATCACTAAAACGCTCGTAAATCTAAAGATAATGGAAATTTTGAGTCTATTTTTTGCATACATAATCAATCTGCCAAATTTCGAGATAATCGGTCCACATTTGACCCTAGCTCTCATATAAGTCCAAATTGCGGAAACAGGTTGAATATATAAGTTTTGAGAAAATGTTTGTATGATGGCAAAATTTAGCAAATATTTGATTTTACACAGGAAAAATAACACCTTTGACCTTAGTGGTGAAGGGTATCGTATGGTCGGCTTGACCGACTATAGCGCTTTCTTACTTGTTGAGCTTAGTTTTGTGATAAAGAGATTTGAACGCGCCTAAGTGCATTATAAATTTACGAAACTCTAATGTTTTTCAGAAGCTCTACAGTATTCAGAAGCTCTTCTTTATACAGCTTTATTTGCCTCGGTTTAAGTTCCCTGTAATTTAAAATAAAGAGTTACGAACACTTTAAGGTAAGCCCTGACTGCAAGTAGTAGAGATCTAGATAATGGGTCCAAGTAAACACGGAACCTATAGAAGTTTGTTTGAAAATCATGATACGATACTACCTACCAATTAGTAAGGATTTTATGATTTTCCTTTTAACACCAATTATTTGAAAGCATTGCCTTATTAGAAACCTGGAATGGAGCCCTCTACAACTTACAGTTTTTGCAAAATAATGAGTATACCGTGGCTTTGTTGGTTAGCACGTCGCCAACTAAGGATAACATATCACATTGTGCCTGGGTTCGATACCCGGTCACGACAACATCAATTTCTGTAATAATTTCAATTAAAATTATTAATTGCCACAGCATCCTCCATTGGCGAGTGAGCCTACAGCAATAACACGCTGTCGATGTAAAATAAATAAAACAGGCTTTAGAACAATAAACTTAAATAATGTATCTAAATAACGATAATTGGCGCAACTTTACTGTTATAAAAATAGACATGACGTGCAATTAAAGTGTCAAATAATATATATAAGGCTCTCCTTCCTGTCTTATCTTTCTGCTATCCTCTTTTCAAAGAAAGTAACGCAATTCGTATATACAATTATATATGCAGTACTTGTCTGACTTTTACTTCTCTTTAAAAAAATATATTATCGCAATTGTTTTTTATAGTTCCCTGAGAGATTCAATTAATAATTGTCTCCGATTTTGTATATTACTCAGAAGATACTTAAATATAAAAGATCTTTTCGTCTTTATGACCTGAACCTGTCTGTCCGTTCGTTCGTTGGTGTTGATGACCTAGATTTGTTTGTCCGTCCTTTGGTATTTGTGATCTGTCCGTCCCTTCTTTATCCCCTTCAGCTTGCCTTCTAATCCTCATAAACTCAATATCTTTTCAAAATTACCCCTCAACTATAGTTTCTCGCCCTTTATTTTTTTGTAAATTCATATAATGACATTTTTTCACACTTAAATTTATTTTAGGGAAAACAAAAAAAAACCGAAACAATATAAAAACCTGAACAAAAATATTAAATTACATGCTTTGAAACCAGGTCATTAGCAACACTCTCTCTCATTCTACATCGACTTTGCCGCTGTTGTTTACTTTTCCCAACACCAACAAAAAAATCACACATTTTACCCTTAAAACGAAAAACGAGCCAAATGAAAAACAGCAGAAGAATCATAAAAATTGCATAAAATCCCACTTAATATACGAGCGAACGACCGTTGGACGGACGTACAGACAGACAGACGGACACAGAGATAGACCACCGACTATTTATAGTTTGTAACTACTAACGCTTAACGCTTTAATTTTAGCTCAAATTACTTTGGGTTCATACTTTACACTCGTATGGATAGAGTGTGATTTTATGGCTGCCGTAGATTGTTAAGCTGTCGTAGATGTGCAGCAGGATATTTTGTAGAGATAGAAAGGTGCCCCTCGTCATTCAGCCATTCAAAGTTGTAATCTTTTAACCCCGTTGAGTTTAGGAATACAACTGACAAACACAGAATATAAATAAGAAGGAAAGAATTTAAAAATAGATTTTAATATTCCGCACACAGGGTTTTGCAAAAAGCGAGGTACACTCAACCAAAAAACTTCGTAAATACTGAAAAATGGCATGTAACATTAAAGAAAAGTAGGTTATTATACAGCTAACAGAACTTTTATTTAATTTAATGGATTTATTTTTTAATTTCGTAAATGTGTTGTTTTAAATAAATTTTCTTTATTTCTACTGAATATATTTGTTATTTTTTTTAGATAATTTTTACGAAATTTTGTAAAGCTAAAGAAAAAAACTGTTGAATATATACATATTTTTTTGTTAATTTTTATTTACAATGAAGAATTTTCTTCAAACCAACCACAAATTTCTGCAGAATTTTATTAATATTGAAGATTTTTTATTAAAATGAACTGCCAACTTTACCTGCTGTTTATTCATATTAAATAAATTATTCCTTAAAAAAACAATTTTTTTTTGTGGTATTAAACATCTTTTATTTATATATGATTATGTATATTATTAAATATCTAAAAATATTATTCTAATACAAAAAATATTAAAAAATTAAGACATAAAAAGCCATAAATAATGAAGCGAGAAAATATTACACAGTTTTTAACTTTCTCTGGTGCTGCCAGTACAATCACAAGTGATACACGTGTTAGACCCTTCACTGCCTCAATACGATCTTCCAAAATAGCATTGTTGACCAAACTCGATATAATTCGAACGCAGATTCTTAGCTGATGGGTAATGATGTTTAAACTCTATAAATATCTGTAAAAATATAAAAAATGTCAACAAGATCAATGCTTATTTAAAAAAAAAATGCTGTAAAAATATTTTTATAGGAAATTTTTAAGAATTTGATATAAAAATACGAAATTTTTCAAAAACTTCCTATTTTTATAGGAAAATTTTCAAAAATTTCCCATTTTTATAGGAAATTTTTCAAAAATTTCCTATTTTTATAGGAAATTTTTCAAAAATTTCCTATTTTTATAGGAAATTTTTCAAAAATTTCCTATTTTTATAGGAAATTTTTCAAAAATTTCCTATTTTTAAAGGAAATTTTTCAAAAATTTCCTATTTTTATAGGAAATTTTTCAAAAATTTAATATTTTTATAGGAAATTTTTCAAAATTTTCCTATTTTTATAAAATTTTCTATTTTTATAGGAAATTTTTCAAAAATTTCTTTTTTTTATAGGAAATTTTTCAAAAATTTCCTATTTTTATAGGAAATTTTTCAAAAATTTCCTATTTTTATAGGAAATTTTTCAAAAATTTCCTATTTTTATAGGAAATTTTTCAAAAATTTCCTATTTTTATAGGAAATTTTTCAAAAATTTCCTATTTTTATAGGAAATTTTTCAAAAATTTCCTATAAAAATAGGAAATTTTTGAAAAATTTCCTAATTTTATAGGAAATTTTTCAAAAATTTCCTATTTTTATAGGAAATTTTTCAAAAATTTCCTATTTTTATAGGAAATTTTTCAAAAATTTCCTATTTTTATAGGAAATTTTTCAAAAGTTTCCTATTTTTGTAGGAAATTTTTCAAAAATTTCCTATTTTTATAGGAAATTTTTCAAAAATTTCCTATTTTTATAGGAAATTTTTCAAAAATTTCCTATTTTTATAGGAAATTTTTCAAAAATTTCCTATTTTTATAGGAAATTTTTCAAAAATTTCCTATTTTTATAGGAAATTTTTCAAAAATTTCCTATTTTTATAGGAAATTTTTCAAAAATTTCCTATTTTTATAGGAAATTTTTCAAAAATTTCCTATTTTTATAGGAAATTTTTCAAAAATTTCCTATTTTTATAGGAAATTTTTCAAAAATTTCCTATTTTTATAGGAAATTTTTCAAAAATTTCCTATTTTTATAGGAAATTTTTCAAAAATTTCCTATTTTTATAGGAAATTTTTCAAAAATTTCCTATTTTTATAGGAAATTTTTCAAAAATTTCCTATTTTTATAGGAAATTTTTCAAAAATTTCCTATTTTTATAGGAAATTTTTCAAAAATTTCCTATTTTTATAGGAAATTTTTCAAAAATTTCCTATTTTTATAGGAAATTTTTCAAAAACTTCCTATTTTTATAGGAAATTTTTCAAAAATTTCCTAATTTTATAGGAAATTTTTCAAAAATTTCCTATTTTTATAGGAAATTTTTCAAAAATTTCCTATTTTTATAGGAAATTTTTCAAAAATTTCCTATTTTTATAGGAAATTTTTCAAAAATTTCCTATTTTTATAGGAAATTTTTCAAAAATTTCCTATTTTTATAGGAAATTTTTCAAAAATGTCCTATTTTTATAGGAAATTTTTCAAAAATTTCCTATTTTTATAGGAAATTTTTCAAAAATTTCCTATTTTTATAGGAAATTTTTCAAAAATTTCCTATTGTTATAGGAAATTTTTCAAAAATTTCCTATTGTTATAGGAAAATTTCCTATTGTTATAGGAAATTTTTCAAAAGTTTCCTATTTTTATAGGAATTTAAAAAAAAAAAATTTCAAAACTTTCCAATTTTTATAGGAAATTTTTAAAAATTTTCCTATTTTTATAGGAAATCTTTGGAAAATGCCTTTATTTAAATGCATTTGCTAAAAAATCTCTTATTTTTAAAGAAAAATTACAAAAAATGGTTGTAAAAAAAACTACGGTCAGCTTATGAATTTTTCAAAACAATTTTCTTTAACTTAGATTTACTTACCTTTGTGGTGAATCCTTTTTATTTATTTTTGTTAATTTGTTAATTTTCAGCGAATCTCAATAAAAATTTTAACACTAAACATTTTAAACACATTTTTTTGAGTCTTGTCAATTTTTTCAACAAAATTAACGAAAAATTATTAATCTAATAAAAATATTTTTGTTGAAAGAATCTTTTGGAATACACATATTTTTCCAACAACAAAATTATAGAAATTTTATCAATCTTACAAAATTATTTATTTGAAAAAATCTATAATATCTATTGATATACTTGATAATTTAAATTAAATAATTTTCTTTAGATGAACGAAAATATTTTTTTGTTTAAACATCTTTAGGCAGGTATATTTAAAGAATTTTATGTGTAGATTTTTTTTACGAATATTTACTACATTTTTAAAAAAATTTCATTGTTTTAAATAATTTTGGTCATTTTATAACGAAATTGTATTAAATGGAACGAATTATTTTTGTTAAGTTTTAACTCAAATAATTTCTGTATATTTGAAAAAAAAAATGTTCTTCTGAATAATTTTTTATTAGAATCGAAAAAAATCTATTGATTTAACAATATATTTTCGTTAAGGGTCTACGAATTTTTTTCGTTAATATTGCTGAGTTTTTTTGGTTGAGTGTAGGAGGATTTCCTTTAAAAAAGGACATACATAAATACTGTTGCAGCCAGGATTTTACTGAAGTATGAAATGATTTTGATTTTACGTTAATTTAGTGTTGATGTTTGTAACGCTGAGCATTTTTCACTTAAAATCCCACCAAATTGATCAACTGACTCAGAACCACTTTCTTAGTCTTATTAACCCTCATACTTCTTCTTCTGTTATCCTTGACTCCCAGTGGAGGGAGTCATTGGTTTCATTCATCAGGATGTTCTTGCATAGATTAGGCACCTCCAAAATCCTTGTGCCAGCTGCCGTAGCAGGGGGATTTCTCGCATGATTACCCCTTGGAGTAGTATATTCTGTTATGTTGTTTCTTTCCATGCTTAAAACATCGTAAGTGTTAAGTCGATGGATGATGAGTCCAAAGACAAGAGCCACGTTTGTAAAGCAAGTCGCTCGATCCGAAACAAACACCCGCTTGTAGCCGCAACTAACATGTTGAACAGACGCTACAGTTCCATACTTTACAAAGTACAATTATCTTAGACCCTTAGACCAAATACGTCGGAATGGCTCCAAGATAACTCCCTCTCACGTTGGCCCTGACCTAGAATCCCACTCGGGTTATTTACCGCATCTTCAACTAGGTTGCTCAGGTTTCCAGGATGTACCACTAGGAGATGTGAGTAGGCATTGAATACAGTTATTACCTGTTGGCAGGAAACCCAGGCAACAACTGCATCCCATTTACATCCCTCATACTATGTTAGAAAAAAATTATACATGTGATGTTCGGGTCATATTTTGACCCCACATTTTTTTAATTGAGAAATTTCTAATTTTGTACATTTCAAAAATATTTTTAAGGCTTGTGATCAATACAATATGTGGTAGTTAGAGTAATTGTGTGTCGGTGTAACGGAGAAACAGGTTTTTTTTGCAAGTTATGCACTCAATAAAGGTCATTATTGACGCTTAAAATTTGTCTTCTTCTTCTGTTATCCTTGACTCCTAGTGGAGCATAGGGCCTCAACCATCCTTTTATATCGAACTCTATTGCGAGATGTTAGGCATACATCATTCCATGAATAGTTTGCTGCTTGTAACTCCGCATCAATTGACCATCTCCACGTTCTAGCAGGTGCACCAACACGACGGCCACTTCCTTGTGGATTTCAAAGAAGTGCTTGTCGAGCAATGTTGGCATTTGGCCTTCGTAGTGTGTGGCCTATCCATCGCCATTTCCGTTGACATACCTCTATAGAAGAAGGGATTTGGTTTGTAGCGTTTAGTGGATCTTCATTTCCTATGCGATTTGGCCACCATATATTAAGGATTTGCCGCAAGCATTTGTTTGCAAAGGTTTGTAGGCGCTTATAGATGACATTTGAGCGTTTCCAGGTTTCGAAGGCGTAATACAAGATGGACTTGACATTCGAGTTATATATTCGTAACTTAGTTGTTGTTGATATTTGCCGAGATTTCCAAATAGCTCAGAGAATGCCGAATGCAGATTTTGCCTTATTAACACTAAACTCAATATCCTCATCGGCGCCACCTTTTGTAGATACCAAACTACCAAGATAATTAAAGGTACCTACACATCCAATAACCTCGTTATCCACATTGATATGTGGTGACGGGTTTGCGCCATAGCCTCCAGGCATAATCTTTGTCTTGGAAATATTGATTTCCAGCCCAGTTGCCCGAGATTCAACAGTAATCGCGCTAGTGCTTTCTTGAAGGTGACCTGAGCTTTGGCTTAGAAGACATACGTCATCGGCGTATTTTAAGTCCTCGAGTTGTTTAAAGGGTGTCCATTGGATACCACGTCTACCATTCAGTGCCGCGCGCATTATATTATCGATGACAAGGATAAAAAGTATGGGTGATAAGATACATCTTTGTCTGATTCCAGTAGTAACTTCGAACGGATTAGACAATTTACCTTTATGTAGAACCCGGCATTTAAAGTCCACGTACATTGCCCGAATTAAGTTCAGAGTTTTCGTTGGCATGTTACGGTTCTCTAAAATTCTCCATAGATAGCTCCTATTGACACTGTCGAAGGCCTTCATAAAGTCGATAAACGCTAGGTAAATAGGGGTGCGGAATTCATTACATTGTTCCAGTACTATTCTTACTGTGTTGATAAGATCAACACAAGATCTATTCTCTCGGAACCCAAACTTCCTCCTCCCATATTTTACATACAAATGGGTGCCACAGTCTTGCCTTACTGAAGATCAATAAATGAAATTTTACAAATTATTAGGACCATGTTTCCTTGTGTCTAGGTCAAAACAATTTCAGAAATGTATTTGGAAGTGATATCAACCGGACAACCCACTTATTGACCCAAACAAAATCCCGGATGATAACGATTTCGGAGTTACGAAAAGCATTAGCAGAGAAATGATTAAAGCTGTATCCTCATTGGATTTGTCCTCAGACCATTAGCCTACCATTATAACCCTTTATAATGGTAGGACAATGGAATTCCATCCCCACGTTAAAATATATCATTAGTAAGCACAAAAGTAAATTGGCTGAAGATATATCGTAGCACCCACTGCTCACATAATACACCCCTATGTATAACGGAAGACATTGATTTCGCTATTACAGCTTTCGAAAACAATATTAAATTGGTTATTTACCATGCTACATTACCCCCAAACAACATGCTTCATCAGCCCTCTGTCAACATGCTTCACTAAATCCCCGGCAACTTGCCGAACTAGCCTCCACAAAACATGCTACCTTACTCCATTAATATGCAACACTACCCCCTAGTCAACATGCTAAATTTTTCTCAATCCAACATGCTGCACTCCACTCGACAACAGCTTACTTTATCTTCCGTCCATGTGCAACATTGTGCAGAAGTAACCCCCCAAATAAGTCCTCCGTTATTACCCCGTCAACAAATGGATGGATTGTTGTAAATTTTTCAACGAAGGGGGATAAAAACGGGTAAAAAGGGGAAACAAATCTAGTTATAGAAACAAAATTAAAGCTACATTTGAAAAGCTATACAAATAAGCTGACAGGTGTTTGGTACTTTTTTGAAACTATGCCCAATAGGGGGTAAGAAGGGGTGAAAAAAGTTTTTTTTGTACATTTTTAATCCACTCTTATCTTTTGACCCAAAGTACATAGAAAGGAACTTTGTACTTCAATCAATAGATATGAAAATATAACGAAGACGTATTTGGTACTTTTTTAATTTCGCTGAGCAAAATGGGTAAAAAGGGATAAAATGATAACTTAACATCTCATAAAGTAATATGAATAAAAACAAAATGTTTACTGTGTTTTAGTAAAAAGTACCGAATTCAATTGATACCAAAGAAGTACCAAATATATATATGGAACTTTTTGAAATTAGGGGATAAAAAGGCATAAATATTGGTAATGTTCTAACTTTTAAACAAAAGAATGTTTGTTTGTCAGTATGTCCTTTATAGAAAAGTAAACTATGCATTTGATCATATTATGCTCTTTAGCAAAGTTGTTGCGCATAAGCCGGCGAAGGTTTCTTAGTTGGAATTACCAATTCCCGACAGATGGCGTCACTGAAAATTACTCAAAGTGAAGTAGATCGTAAGCTGTGCATTTGATCATGCTATGGTCTCAAGCAAAATTGTTGCGAATGAGCCGACGAAGGTTTCTTAGTTGGTATACAAACAATTTTCGACAGATGGCGCCACTGAAATTTACTCAAAATAAATTAAGTCGTAAACTGTGCATTTGAACATGCTACTTTCCTTAGAAAAGTTATTTCGCATGAGCCGACGAAGGTTTCTCAGTTAGTAAAATAAACTTACGACAGGTGGCGACACTGAAAATTACTCAAAATTAATTAAATCGTAAACTGCGCATTTGATCATGCTGTGATCTTTAGCAAAGTTGTTGCGCATGGGCCCACGAAGGTTTCTAGGTGGTAGGACTTTAGGTGGCGCTACTGAAAAAAAGAATTAAATCGTAAACACTGCACTTGATCAGGCTATGATCTTTAGCAAAGTTCTTGAGCATAAGTCGACAGAGGTTTTTAAGGTATTATGACCAATTTCCAAAATTATTTAAAATAAATTGAATTGTATTTGATCATGATCATTTGATTCATTGGACAAAGTGAATAAAACGATTTAAAACGAAATGCCCCGAGCAAGGCTTGGTCAACCAGTTACTAGAATCTTTATATCGCCTATTTCTTTAGGAGATTTAGCGTGACTTGCTTGTTAGTCTATCCACGCAGGCATCATTAGCCTATATTTATTTAAAAATTTTGACGGTATAAAAATTACCGTAAATGGACACACCTTTTGCACCATGATAACCAATTTTTTTGTGCCCGCTCTTCATGATTTTGTTGTGAACTATGTATGGTTTTAAAAGGATATTGAAACATG
Organism: Stomorhina lunata; assembly: GCA_933228675.1. Classification (NCBI taxonomy): domain Eukaryota; kingdom Metazoa; phylum Arthropoda; class Insecta; order Diptera; family Rhiniidae; genus Stomorhina; species Stomorhina lunata. The sequence goes on along the minus strand of OW121740.1, from coordinate 39,068,039 downwards.
CGTCAGACGTTTAATGGCCTTTTTTGATCGAAATAGTAAAGTCAATAGGCAACCAAAAAGCTGTGATTTGACACTGTTGAACTATTTTCTGTGGAACGCCGTTAAATTCAATTGTTATGCCGCAGGATTTGCCCATATGTACTTATAAAAAATTAAAAATTTTAAAATGCTACAGATATTTTAAAGTTGATCCTTTCTTTGTTCAGTTGATAACAGCCCTTTTTTAATCCCTTAATTCCAAAACAAATTCCCTTATAATTATAGGGGAATTGTTTTATAATTAACAGCTGTTACCAAAACTCCAACAATATGCCCTACAAAAAATATGGAAAATACACCTCCTCTAAAAACAACCTGTAAAAATAGAAAATTTTCCTGGGAGGGCCAGAGACAAACAACAAATGTTGCGCTTCATTAGTTGTTGAGAAAAATGTTGCAACTACTAATTTAGAATCTTCGTCTGACGTTCACAGTGTAACGACAAAAATTGTATTTTTTTTTTTAACTATTATCTACTTTAGAGTATAATTATTCTTCCTGTCTTTTACACTTAAACCGTTATTTGCAGTTACATGTTAAATTGTTGCTATTGCTTTGTTTCTGGACTCAATGGCAGGTGTGACCTGTTAGAGGTAGATTTACTTGGAACATTATAAATTATTGTTTTCAACTATTGTTAATGTTGTTGCTAGTTTTGTAAATTTTTCTTTTATACTGTCAAGTCTTATTAGTTAAACGGATTTAACAGATGAGGGCAAAAAATAGTTTTAATTTTAGGTAAGTTCTAGTTAGATCGTTCTGAAAAAACTTATGAATTTAGCAGATATAAAAACTTGGGAGATACTTCAAAAAGTTTGCTAAGAATCGGATGATATGTGCCGATTTTTGATCAAAATTTTTCTATCGAAAATTTTTTATCAAAATTTTTCTATAGAAAATTTTTGATCAAAATTTTTCTATAGAAAATTTTTCATAAAAATTTTTCTATAGAAAATTTTTCATAAAAATTTTTCTATAGAAAATTTTTCATAAAAATTTTTCTATAGAAAATTTTTCATAAAAATTTTTCTATAGAAAATTTTTCATAAAAATTTTTCTATAGAAAATTTTTCATAAAAATTTTTCTATAGAAAATTTTTCATAAAAATTTTTCTATAGAAAATTTTTCATAAAAATTTTTCTATAGAAAATTTTTCATAAACATTTTTCTATAGAAAATTTTTCATAAAAATTTTTCTATAGAAAATTTTTCATAAAAATTTTTCTATAGAAAATTTTTGATAAAAATTTTTCTATAGAAAATTTTTGATAAAAATTTTTCTATAGAAAATTTTTGATAAAAATTTTTCTATAGAAAATTTTTGATAAAAATTTTTCTATAGAAAATTTTTGATAAAAATTTTTCTATAGAAAATTTTTGATAAAAATTTTCCTATAGAAAATTTTTGATAAAAATTTTTCTATAGAAAAGTTTTCATAAAAATTTTTCTATAGAAAATTTTTCATAAAAATTTTTCTATAGAAAATTTTTCATAAAAATTTTTCTATAAAAAATTTTTCATAAAAATTTTTCTATAGAAAATTTTTCATAAAAATTTTTCTATAGAAAATTTTTCTATAGAAAATTTTTCATAAAAATTTTTCTATAGAAAATTTTTCATAAACATTTTTCTATAGAAAATTTTTCATAAACATTTTTCTATAGAAAATTTTTCATAAACATTTTTCTATAGAAAATTTTTCATAAAAATTTTTCTATAGAAAATTTTTCATAAAAATTTTTCTATAGAAAATTTTTGATAAAAATTTTTCTATAGAAAATTTTTGATAAAAATTTTTCTATAGAAAATTTTTGATAAAAATTTTTCTATAGAAAATTTTTGATAAAAATTTTTCTATAGAAAATTTTTGATAAAAATTTTCCTATAGAAAATTTTTGATAAAAATTTTTCTATAGAAAAGTTTTCATAAAAATTTTTCTATAGAAAATTTTTCATAAAAATTTTTCTATAGAAAATTTTTCATAAAAATTTTTCTATAGAAAATTTTTCATAAAAATTTTTCTATAGAAAATTTTTCATAAAAATTTTTCTATAGAAAATTTTTCATAAAAATTTTTCTATAGAAAATTTTTCATAAAAATTTTTCTATAGAAAATTTTTCATAAAAATTTTTCTATAGAAAATTTTTCATAAAAATTTTTCTATAGAAAATTTTTCATAAAAATTTTTCTATAGAAAATTTTTCATAAAAATTTTTCTATAGAAAATTTTTCATAAAAATTTTTCTATAGCAAATTTTTCATAAAAATTTTTCTATAGAAAATTTTTCATAAAAGTTTTTCTATAGAAAATTTTTCATAAAAATTTTTCTATAGAAAATTTTTCGTAAAAATTTTTCTTTAGAAAATTTTTCATAAAAATTTTTCTATAGAAAATTTTTCATAAAAAGTTTTCTATAGAAAATTTTTCATTGAAAAATTAGGTTTTTATCAGGCTTGAGTTCATTTAATTTTCAAATTATTAATTTTGAAAATTTTCATAAAAATTTTTCTATAGAAAATTTTTGATAAAAATTTTTTTATAGAAAATTTTTGATACAAATTTTTCTGTAGAAAATTTTTGGTACAAATTTTTCTATAGAAAATTTTTGATAAAAATTTTTCTATAGAGAATTTTTGATAAAAATTTTTCTATATAAAGTTTTTGATAAAAATTTTTCTATAGAATATTTTTGATAAAAATTTTTCTATAGAAAATTTTTGATAAAAATTTTTCTATAGAAAATTTTTGATAAAAATTTTTCTATAGAAAATTTTTGATAAAAATTTTTCTATAGAAAATTTTTGATAAAAAATTTTCTATAGAAAATTTTTGAAAAAAATTTTTCTATAGAGAATTTTTAATAAAAATTTTTATATAGAGAATTTTTAATAAAAATTTTTATATAGAGAATTTTTAATAAAAATTTTTATATAGAAAATTTTTGATAAAAATTTTTCTATAGAAAATTTTTGATAAAAATTTTTCTATGGAAAATTTTTGATAAAAATTTTTCTATAGAAAATTTTTGATAAAAATGTTTCTATAGAAAATTTTTGATAAAAATTTTTCTATAGAAAATTTTTGATAAAAATTTTTCTATAGGAAATTTTTGATTTCGAGACCGATTTCGGCTGGGTTTCGGGTATTTTATATAGTGTTATTCTATTGCTTTTGTATTTTCTATATAGTCTTATATTAGAGGTAATCCTGGTCTTTTATACCATCTTGAATCCGATGTTATCGTGGTCTTTTATTTCTGATATAATCGTGGTCTTTTATATAGTCATATTTCTGATATAATCGTGGACTTGTATATAGTCCTATTTCTGATATAATCGTGGTCTTGTATATAGTCCTATTTCTGATATAATCGTGGTCTTGTATATAGTCCTATTTCTGATATAATCGTGGTCTTGTATATAGTCCTATTTCTGGTATAATCTTTTATATAGTCCTATTTCTGATATAAACGTGGACTTGTATATAGTCCTATTTCTGATATAATCGTAGTCTTGTATATAGTCCTATTTCTGATATAAACGTGGTCTTTTATATAGTCGTACTTTTGATATAATCGTGGTCTTTTATATAGTAGTATTTCTGATAAATCCCTGGTCTTGTATATAGTAGTATTTCTGATATATTCATGGTCTTTTATATAGTCATATTTCTGATATAATCGTGGTCTTTTATATAGTCCTATTTCTAATGTAATCGTGGTCTTTTATATAGTCCTATTTCTGATATAATCGTGGTCTTTTATATAGTCCAATTGTTGATGTATCCCTGGTCTTTTATATAGTCCTATTTTTGATGTATCCCTGGTCTTGTATATAGTAGTCTTTCTGATATATTCGTGGTCTTTTATATAGTCCTATTTTTGGAGTATACCTGGTCTTGTATATAGTCCTATTTCTGATATAAACGTGGTCTTTTATATAGTCGTACTTTTGATATAATCGTGGTCTTTTATATAGTAGTATTTCTGATAAGTCCCTGGTCTTGTATAAAGTAGTATTTCTGATATATTCATGGTCTTTTATATAGTCCTATTTCTGATATAATCGTGGTCATTTATACAGTCCTATTTCTGATATAATCGTGGTCTTTTATATAGTCCTATTTCTGATATAATCATGGTCATTTATATAGTCCTATTTCTGATATAATCGTGGTCATTTATATAGTCCTATTTCTGATATAATCGCAGTCATTTACATAGTCCTATTTCTGATGTAATAGTGGTCTTTTATATAGTCCTATTTCTGATATAATCGTGGTCTTTTATATAGGCCTATTTCTGATATAATCGTGGTCCTTGATATAGGCCTATTTCTGATATAATCGTGGTCTTTTATATAGTCCTATTTCAGATATAATTGTGGTCTTTTGTATAGTCCTATTTCAGATATAATCGTGTCCTATTTCAGATATAATCGTAATCTATTACGATGTAATCGCGGTCTTATATATAGTCCTATTTCAGATGTAAACGAGGTCTTTTATATAGACTTCAGATTTAATCGTGGTCCTATATATAGTCCTATTTTGGATGTAAACAAGGTCTTTTATATAGAATTCAGATGAAATCATGGCCCTATATATAGTCCTATTTTAGATGTAAACGAGGTCTTTTATATAGAATTCAAATGAAATCATGGCCCTATATTTAGTCTCATTTCAGATGTAATCGAGGTCTTTTATATAGAATTCATTTGTAATCGTGGCCCTTTATATAGTCCGAATTCGTCTTAATTTCATCTCAAGTGGTAGTCCTATATATAGTTGATTTCATCTTATATCGTTGTCTATTGTATATAGTTAGATTTCGTCTTAAATCGTGGTCTTATATTTAGCCCGATTTCGTTTTATTTCGTGGTCTTATATATAGTCCGATTTCGTATTGAATCGTGGTCTTATATATAGTCCGATTTCGTCTTAAATCATGGTCTTATATATAGTATGATTTCGTCTTTAATCATGGTTTCATATTATAGTCTGATTTCGTTTTAAATCTTGGTCTTATATATAGTACGATTTCTTCTTGAATCATGGTTTTACAGTTAGTTCGATTTCATCTTAAATCGTGGTCTTATATATAGTCCGGTTTCGTCTTAAATCGTGGTCTTATATACAGTACGATTTCGTCTTAAATCGTGGTCTTATATAAGTACGATTTCGCCTTAAATCGTGGTCTTATATATAGTCCGATATCGTCTTTAGTCATGGTTTTATATAAAGTACGATTTCGTCTTAAACCGCGACCTAATAAATAGTACGATTTCGTCTTAAATCATGTTGTTATATATAGACTGATTTTGGTTAAAATCATAGTTTTATGTAGACCTATTTCAGCTGTGAACCCCCGTGGTATAGTAGCTTAATCATCCGCCTAGCATACCAGAGGTCCCAAGTTCTAGTTTTATATAGACCCATTTTAGCAGTAATCGGCGTCAAATCAAAATCAAATTAATTTTAAAGAGGTTACCCCTATGTGGATCGTGACACGACTATTTTTACTTCAACGGGTACGAATCCACAGCCAAGTTTGAGTTGGTCTTATTTTTTTTTGGAAAGAGAAGAAACTCTCAGGAAAATATACTGTAATTGCACGTCATGTCCATTTTTAGAATAGTGAAGTTGAACCATTTGCTCTACAGCCTATTTTATTTATTTTACATCGGCAACGTGTTATTTTTTTGCTTATTAAAGCCGATGGAGAATGCTATAGTAATTCAACATTTTAATAGGAGTTTATAATTACAGAAATTGATGTTGATGCGACTGGGGTTCGAATGCAGGCTCAATGTGACATGTTCTGCTTAGTAGCCGAAGTGCCATCCTACAGCAGCCACTTTTGGTGAGTTTCAGGTTATGTTCTAGGTTCGATTATACATTAAGTTGTAGGTTTAGTTCTGGCTGTAGTCTTAGGCTAATTTTTGGCTGCTGTTTTAGGTTTTGTATTACTTTCAATTCTAGTTAATTTTGAAATACATATTGTAATTATTGCTTTCTTGTGCTATTTAAATAACCCCAACTGTTTGGCTGTAACCTGATTCCAAAGCTAAGTCCTTTTTTGTAAATTTTTTGCGTTTTATTGTTTTTAATTCAATTTTATTTGAATCTTTTTCTTCTTTTATAAAATCGCAGATTATTTTCTATTTATTTTAAGGTAACGACCATGCATGAAATCGTCTTTCCATGGTTGGAGGGACGATTTCATGTGCGTCTTTCTATCTTTTCGTCTGTCTGTCTTTTTGGGTGCTTGTGCTTCCTTTAATAAAGGATCTACGTTTATTGTTGTATTTAAGGTCCTCAAACGAAATCTGTTGAAAACAATCTATTGCAAAATTTATTTGAAATCCTGAAAAACAAATAGAAAATCTTCTAGGATTTGTGTGTGTGTTTGTGTATTTTATGTATGTTTGTACGTTCGCTCGTCCGATGAGCATGTGCTGGTAATAAAACAATTTCAAAAAATTAATACTTTCAATCTCGTCCCTAAAACCCTGATTTTGCTATTAATATTTCTACTATTCCTGTTTGTGTAGTTAAGAGTATGTGTTTCAATACGAGACGTGCCTGTGGGTTAAGCTATTGCTGTTACTGCTGCTGTTGTCGTTAAAGTAAATCCTTTACATTTTTCTATTGCTGTTGTTATTGTTCGTCCTTCTAAATCCTTTGACAAATGTCATAAAAATTACATACATTTGTTTAAATTATTATGATGTCATTAATAAGCGTTTTTGTTTAAATTGTAGAGATTAAATTGTCATTTTATGACAAAAAAAAACACACTAAAGAGATTATAAAATATTTTGTAGATTTTCAAATTTAAGCCATAAATGGAATAAATTTGAATTATATTTTTTGCACATGCCCATTATGGGTCCGGCAAAAGTAATTGGATTGTGAAATTTATGTATTTTGTTTGAATAGAAGGATTAAGATAAAAAGGATTTCTATGAATAATTTAGCACGTTTTATTGACATTTATTTAATATCGAATTGGATAAGAAATGTGACATAGACAAGGCAAATTTAATTCATATAAATAAACTAGAGCGTCCCAGAAAAACTAAAAAATTTTTCTATAGAAAAATATGTAGAAAAATATTCTATAGAAAAAATTTCGGTAGAAATATTTTTCTATAGAAAAAATTTCGATAGAAATATTTTTCTATAGAAACAATTTCAAAAGAAATATTTTTCTATAGAAAAAATTTCAAAAGAAATATTTTTCTATAGAAAAAATTTCAAAAGAAATATTTTTCTATAGAAAAAATTTCAATAGAAATATTTTTCTATAGAAAAAATTTCGATAGAAATATTTTTCTATAGAAAAAATTTCGATAGAAATATTTTTCTATAGAAAAAATTTCGATAGAAATATTTTTCTATAGAAAAAATTTCGATAGAAATATTTTTCCATAGAAAAAATTTCGATAGAAATATTTTTCTATAGAAAAAATTTCGATAGAAATATTTTTCTATAGAACAAATTTCGATAGAAATATTTTTCCATAGAAAAAATTTCGATAGAAATATTTTTCTATAGAAAAAGTTTCGATAGAAATATTTTTCTATAGAAAAAATTTCGATAGAAATATTTTTCTATAGAAAAAATTTCGATAGAAATATATTTCTATAGAAAAAATTTCGATAGAAATATTTTTCTATAGAAAAAATTTCGATAGAAATATTTTTCTATAGAAAAAATTTCGATAGAAATATTTTTCTATAGAAAAAATTTCGATAGAAATATTTTTCTATAGAAAAAATTTCGATAGAAATATTTTTCTATAGAAAAAATGTCGTTAGAAATATTTTTCTATAGAAAAAATGTCGTTAGAAATATTTTTCTATAGAAAAAATTTCGATAGAAATATTTTTCTATAGAAAAAATTTCGATAGAAATATTTTTCTATAGAAAAAATTTCGATAGAAATATTTTTCTATAGAAAAAATTTCGATAGAAACATTTTTCTATAGAAAAAATTTCGATAGAAATATTTTTCTATAGAAAAAATTTCGATAGAAATATTTTTCTATAGAAAAAATTTCGATAGAAATATTTTTCTATAGAAAAAATTTCGATAGAAATATTTTTCTATAGAAAAAATTTCGATAGAAATATTTTTCTATAGAAAAAATTTCGATAGAAATATTTTTCTTTAGAAAAAATTTCGATAGAAATATTTTTCTATAGAAAAAATTTCGATAGAAATATTTTTCTATAGAAAAAATTTCGATAGAAATATTTTTCTATAGAAAAAATTTCGATAGAAATATTTTTCTATAGAAAAAATTTCGATAGAAATATTTTTCTATAGAAAAAATTTCGATAGAAATATTTTTCTATAGAAAAAATTTCGATAGAAATATTTTTCTATAGAAAAAATTTCGATAGAAATATTTTTCTATAGAAAAAATTTCGATAGAAATATTTTTCTATAGAAAAAATTTCAATAGAAATATTTTTCTATAGAAAAAATTTCGATAGAAATATTTTTCCATAAAAAAAATTGCGATAGAAATATTTTTCCATAAAAAAAATTGCGATAGAAATATTTTTCTATAGAAAAAATTTCGATAGAAATATTTTTCTATAGAAAAAATTTCGATAGAAATATTTTTCTATAGAAAAAATTTCGATAGAAATATTTTTCTATAGAAAAAATTTCGATAGAAATATTTTTCTATAGAAAAAATTTCGATAGAAATATTTTTCTATAGAAAAAATTTCGATAGAAATATTTTTCTATAGAAAAAATTTCGATAGAAATATTTTTCTATAGAAAAAATTTCGATAGAAATATTTTTCTATAGAAAAAATTTCGATAGAAATATTTTTCTATAGAAAAAATTTCGATAGAAATATTTTTCTATAGAAAAAATTTCGATAGAAATATTTTTCTATAGAAAAAATTTCGATAGAAATATTTTTCTATAGAAAAAATTTCGATAGAAATATTTTTCTATAGAAAAAATTTCGATAGAAATATTTTTCTATAGAAAAAATTTCGATAGAAATATTTTTCTATAGAAAAAATTTCGATAGAAATATTTTTCTATAGAAAAAATTTCGATAGAAATATTTTTCTATAGAAAAAATTTCGATAGAAATATTTTTCTATAGAAAAAGTTTCGAATGAAATATTTTTCTATAGACAAAATTTCGATAGAAATATTTTTCTATAGAAAAAATTTCGATAGAAATATTTTTCTATAGAAAAAAATTCGATAGAAATATTCTTCTATAGAAAAAATTTCGATAGAAATATTTTTCTATAGAAAAAATTTCAATAGAAATATTTTTCTATAGAAAAAATTTCGATAGAAATATTTTTCTATAGAAAAAATTTCGATAGAAATATTTTTCTATAGAAAAAATTTCGATAGAAATATTTTTCTATAGAAAAAATTTCGATAGAAATATTTTTCTATAGAAAAAATTTCAATAGAAATATTTTTCTATAGAAAAAATTTCGATAGAAATATTTTTCCATAAAAAAAATTTCGATAGAAATATTTTTCTATAGAAAAAATTTCGATAGAAATATTTTTCTATAGAAAAAATTTCGATAGAAATATTTTTCTATAGAAAAAATTTCGATAGAAATATTTTTCTATAGAAAAAATTTCGATAGAAATATTTTTCTATAGAAAAAATTTCGATAGAAATATTTTTCTATAGAAAAAATTTCGATAGAAATATTTTTCTATAGAAAAAGTTTCGATAGAAATATTTTTCTATAGACAAAATTTCGATAGAAATATTTTTCTATAGACAAAATTTCGATAGAAATATTTTTCTATAGAAAAAATTTCGATAGAAATATTTTTCTATAGAAAAAATTTCAATAGAAATATTTTTCTATAGAAAAAATTTCGATAGAAATATTTTTCTATAGAAAAAATTTCGATAGAAATATTTTGCTATAGAAAAAATTTCGATAGAAATATTTTTCTATGGAAAAAATTTCGATAGAAATATTTTTCTATAGAAAAAATTTCGATAGAAATATTTTTCTATAGAAAAAATTTCGATAGAAATATTTTTCTATTGAAAAATTTTCGTTAGAAATATTTTTCTATAGAAAAATTTTCGTTAGAAATATTTTTCTATAGAAAAATTTTCGTTAGAAATATTTTTCTATAGAAAAATTTTCGTTAGAAATATTTTTCTATAGAAAAATTTTCGTTAGAAATATTTTTCTATAGAAAAATTTTCGTTAGAAATATTTTTCTATAGAAAAATTTTCGTTAGAAATATTTTTCTATAGAAAAATTTTCGTTAGAAATATTTTTCTATAGAAAAATTTTCGTTAGAAATATTTTTCTATAGAAAAATTTTCGTTAGAAATATTTTTCTATAGAAAAATTTTCGTTAGAAATATTTTTCTATAGAAAAATTTTCGTTAGAAATATTTTTCTATAGAAAAATTTTCGTTAGAAATATTTTTCTATAGAAAAATTTTCGTTAGAAATATTTTTCTATAGAAAAATTTTCGTTAGAAATATTTTTCTATAGAAAAATTTTCGTTAGAAATATTTTTCTATAGAAAAATTTTCGTTAGAAATATTTTTCTATAGAAAAATTTTCGTTAGAAATATTTTTCTATAGAAAAATTTTCGTTAGAAATATTTTTCTATAGAAAAATTTTCGTTAGAAATATTTTTCTATAGAAAAATTTTCGTTAGAAATATTTTTCTGTAGAAAAATTTTCGTTAGAAATATTTTTCTATAGAAAAACAAGTAAGAAATCGCTATAGTCGGTCAAGCCCGACCATACGATACCCTTCACCACTAAGGTCAAAGGTGTTATTTTTCCTGTATAAAGACAAATATTTGCTAAATTTTGCCATCATACAAACATTTTCTCAAAACTTATATGAGAGCTAGGGTCAAATGTAGACCGATTATCTCGAAATTTGGCAAAATGATTGCAGTTGTTACAAAAGTTATGTGTGCAAAAAATAAACTTGAAGTTCTCATTATCTTTAGATTTACGAGCGTTTTAGTGATTTTTGTCTCATTTAGTGCGTCTTTAAAGAAGAGTTCGTATGGGAGCTATGGTCAAATGTGGACCGATTTCAAATTTGAAATTTGGTACAGTGATTTGAATTTATATAAGCAGTATTCGTTTTAAATTTCATGAAAAAATATTTATATTTATGGCCAATATATCAATTCCGGGAAGTGGGACCTATGGGAGGTACCATAAATAATGGACCGATTTCGATCAATTTCAATAGCCATGGTCCGATTATAAAAAAAATGATCTGTACCAAATTTCATCAAATTATCTTTAGAATTACGACCTGCAGTTTGATTACAAGGTTTACATGGGGGTCCAGCCAGCCAGACGGACGGACGGACGGACATCGCTAAATCGACTCAGGAAGTGATTCTAAGCCTATTGGTATACTAAAAGGTGGGTCTAAGACAAATATTTCTATGCGTTACATACATCAGCACTAACTTATAATACCCTTTCCACCTATGGTGGTGAATTGTATAATGACAATCTTAATATACCCCCCATTCTTTTTGTTAATGGGTATAAAAATACTCTTCGAGATCACTGTGCAATTAGTTTTTGTATAAAAATTCTAAATTGAACTTAAATTTACTTTAATCACTAACGGAAACATTATTTAAGTATTTTGCAAACAAGTTTGGACAATTCCCCCTTCCCTGACATATGACTCAAACCAAAAATCTTTCCCTTTTTTTGATAATAAATGAGTGAAAATACAAGTAATTAGCATTTTTTAAGTAACAAGCTTTATGGTTTTATTTATGTTTTTTTGGCTGAATTATAAAGAGTCGTTAAGAAAAAAATAAAAACATCATAAATTACTTCTTTTTTTAGTGGGTTGGAACCAAAAAACCATCAATGTGTAACATGTTTTTCTAAACGACCCTTTTGCTGTATTTTTCATACCAAAATTCGGGTAGTTATGAAAAAAAATCAAACAAATTAGTCTTTTTCTTTATGTTAAAAAAAACAGACAGACCTTAAATTAATGCCGATAGTTTCAAATCATTTGATATTTTTTTTTTCAGAAACAAATTCGTTACACATAAAATTTACAATTTTCTCAATTCGTTACTTTTTTCATGCCACCGCCATAAAAAATTGAAGAAAATTAATGCAGAAAAAACTTTGAACGTTTAGGTAACGAACTAATGTCAATATAGAAAATAAAAATTAACATGAAATTGAATTTCAAATTTAAACGTCAATCATTTTCATTGTTCGTTCATTTAATTTGTGAGTGAAATTTTCATCACAAGGGGTCATTTTTAAAAGATTCTTTTGGGCTAAAGTCAAATTTATCAGATATTGTCTTTTAGGTTAAGTTACCTCCTCCTTTTTTCTGTAGTTATTTATTTAGTTAAATTATAATTTTTACATTGTTGACGAAGTTACTAAATTTAATGGTAATTTTTTAGAGTTAGTCATGCAGAAACATGTTTAATAATGAATGTGACAAAAATGATATGAAATTTTTACCATAACAGGGGCGTTGTTTACTTCTGATATTAATAATAATTTAAAATGTAGATTTTGTATATAATCTTGTACATTTACTTTTAAGCCAGAGTCGAAGACTTAGTGTATTATGAGTTATTAAAACCGGCTGTCTGTCTGATGTCTGTCTGTCTGTCTGTCTGTCCGTCTGTCTGTCTGTCTGTCTGTCTGTCTGTCTGTCTGTCTGTCTGTCTGTCTGTCTGTCTGTCTGTCTGTCTGTCTGTCTGTCTGTCTGTCTGTCTGTCTGTCTGTCTGTCTGTCTGTCTGTCTGTCTGCCTGTCTGTCTGTCTGTCTGCCTGTCTGTCTGTCTGTCTGTCTGTCTGTCTGTCTGTCTGTCTGCCTATCTGTCTGTCTGTCTGATAGGCATCAATCAATGTTCAGCCTAGACTTTATACATAATGAATGCATTAGGAACTCCTAACGAAATATATGGACCTGCCGTTTACTATTAACGTGTTTAGCCTAACTACATATTAACGAAAAGTATTTAACAATTTATTAATGTAAAACTATACCCGGTTATGAGACCGAATTTTGATCAAAGTAAATACTTAGGAAACCACTAAAATATTTTTAAATGTTGAACTATAGAGCTACGGCAACCGAATTTAGTCCAAAGGTTTTACCAACAGTACCAATTAGCTTAGCGATTTTTTCAGTTTTGGTCCAGATTTTGAATTAGCTGCACCCTGTTTCTGAATTTAACACAACTTGATGGTGGGTATATAAGATACAATACATCGAGAGACATGTCTGTCTGTCTGTCTGTCTGTCTGTCTGTCTGTCTGTCTGTCTGTCTGTCTGTCTGTCTGTCTGTCTGTCTGTCTGTCTGTCTGTCTATCTGTCTGTCTGTCTGTCTGTCTGTCTGTCTGTCTGTCTGTCTGTCTTTTTGTCTTTCTGTCTGTCTGTCTGTCTGTCTGTCTGTCTGTCTGTCTGTCTGTCTTCCTGTCTGTCTGTCTGTCTGTCTGTCTGTCTGTCTGTCTGTCTGTCCGTCTGTCTTTCTTTCTGTCTGTTTTTCGGTCTGTTTTTCTGTCTGTCTGTCTGTCTGTCTGTCTGTCGGTCTGTCTGTCTGTCTGTCTGTCTGTCTGTCTGTCTGTCTGTCTGTCTGTCTGTCTGTCTGTCTATCTGTTTTTCTGTCTGTCTGTTTTTCTGTCTGTCTGACTTTCTGTCTGTCTGTCAATGAACGTCACTGAAATTGTCACAAATTAATTTCTTCGAAAATTTTGGTATTCAAATTGGACAAAATCGGTTTACATTTAACCATAGCTTCCGTACAATCACGCCTAGACTTATCGCTTATTTGCTAAAAAATGGCAAAATTATAATAGATATGATGATAAAATTTAGCACAAAAACATTTTTTTTCATCGTTATTGAGCGTGTACAGTCTCATCGAAGTCGGTCCACATTTAACCATAGCTCCCATACAAAATACTTACGAAACAGCCTAAATTCCACCTAAAACACGCTTAAAAGCGAATAAGTGATAAAATATACTAGCTGTGGCCACTAAATATTGTACAAGGAAGTCTTATGTCAATGCTAGCCAGTGTGCAAAATTGTGTCATAATCGGTCGCCATTTGACAATATCTCCCATATAAAAACTTACGGAAACATAAAAATACCAAAAAAAAATAGGGGTTTGTGTCCGTCTGTCTATCAAATAAAAGCACGAAAAAAGAGCTAGAGGGACTACATTTATAAAAGTATTTTACATATATTGACAAAGTTATGTATTGAAAATGGGCTTACGTTTAGTAAGAGCTCCCATATAACCCCGTCTGGGAATCCCATTGATGCTGATAAATTGAATACAATTGCAATAGCTATGACGACTAAATTTGTAAAAGAGAAGTTATATGTAACTATTGGTCAGTATATCAAATTTTATAGGAATCGGTTCATATTGGGCTATGACTTTCATATAAAACCCACTCCCGTAAACCACTAAAATGCTACAAACTCCAGTTAAAAGCTATTAAATAATTAACTATGACAGCTATAGCTACTAAATTTTGCATAAATAACCTTTATTTAAATACCAGAAAATATATATAAATTTGTGACAATCGGTCAACAGTTGGCTATAGTTCTTATATATATAACATCCTCTTTATCTACGATCAAAAAGATTTGAGGGTATAGTCCGTCCGTGTAACGATTTAATAAAAGTACAGGTCGCATTTATAAAGACATTTTAATGAAATTTTGCTGGACTATGGCTATTGAAATTCGTCAAAACTGGTCCATTATTTATGGTACCTTCCATATGTAATATAAACCTAAATCACAGTACTAAATTTCGTTGAAATTAGTCCACATTTGACCATAGCTCCCATACAAACTCTTTTGTCAAAACGCACAAAATGAGACAAATGTAACTAAACGCTCGTTAATCTGAAGATAATGAGAAATTTAAGTTTATTTTTTGCATACATAATTTTTGTAACAACTATAATAAATTTACCAAATTTCGAGATAATCGGTCAACAATAATCTTAGCTCTCATTAAAGTCCCAAAGACGGAAAAAGCTTTAAAATATAAGTTTTGAGAAAATGTTTGTATGATGGCAAAATTTAGCAAATATTTGTCTTTATACAGGAAAAAGAACACCTTTGACCTTAGTGGTGAAGGGTATCGTTTGGTCGGGCTTGACCGACTATAGCACTTTCTTACTTGTTAAAAAAAAAACTGTTTTACCACAGATCGACTATATTATCCTATTTTAAATAAAAATTATCGATAAAGGTAAGTAAAACCCCCATATGAAGATTTTTGTAGATAAAGCTTTGTCCCTAAGCGTAAAATAGGCTATGTTTCAAAACCTGGGACGGAAAGTGTCTACATAAAAGTTAAATAGGGCAGTATTTATTATTTATCATGGAATACTTAACAATTTAGAAAAGCTTTAAAAAAAAGATGTTCTTTAGGTTAGAGCAGAAGAGGGTCCCTCACTCTTTACACAAATATTACAACTAAACGGGTTGAAGATAAAGTTATAACCACAAGTTCCAATAGTTAATGCATATTTATTTTAAAACCTGGGACCAAATTACGGCATTCGATAACGATTGAAATCTTAGACATTTTCAAAACATTTGTATAGCATACTTTAAGGATAATCAAAATTGTTTAAAAGATGCACAGTTTACTATATATTTTTGAAGTAATTTGCCAAAAGATGAATAACTCTTTCAATTGAACTATATGTTTTTAAACACGAATCAAAATGGATACCAAATTTGAATAAACTTTTTGCATCGAAATAACTTTTAACATCCCTAAAGTATACTTCACAATATTCGCTTAAAAGTTTGAGTTTTTGATCTTGAGTTTTTGATTTGGCCCCTGGGGCCAAATTACCTCATTCGATAACGATCGACATCTTAGACATTTTCAAAACATTTGTATAGCATACTTTCAGGATAATCAAAATTATTTAAAAGATGCACAGTTTGCTATATTTTTTTTTAAGTTATTTGCCAAAAGATGAACAATAGTAAAAGAGTTTTAATTGAACTATATATTTTTAAAAACGAATCAAAATGGATACCAAATTTCAGTAAACTTTTTGCATCTAAGTAACTTTGAATATCCCAGAAGTATACTTCACAATATTCGCTTAAAAGTCTGAGTTTTCGAATGCGGTAATTTGGCCCCTGGTCATTGAAGAGTTCTTAGCAGAGGATCGAATAGGGCTGCATTTATTGTTAATTATTAAATATGTGATGCCTGACACTCACTGATTTTTCTTAGTCTATTAGTTAGTCGCTATGAAAAGGAAGGGAACTCTAACCCATTCCCTAACCATTTCTTCTTTTTTATAATACAGGTGTAGTATTCTTCATCCTTTTGGCTGTGAGTGTGTTAACAGAAGTTTATTGAAAAGTAATGAAACTAGTTAAAAAAATATAGTAAATCGACATTTAAAATTCCATTTCCTTTCAATTATTTATTCATTTCCGTTTAAAATTATACAAACACAAATAGTTTTAGTGTTTGTGTTATTTCCTTTTTTTGTGATAGTTATTAACTTTTCCTAAGTTTAATTTTGAAAAAGCCTCAAAGACTTACATTTCAGCACCCCAATTTGAAACATGTGTCAAGGAAATGCTAAAAAGGACTCTATAGAAAGGTAAGGTGGAATTATTTAACACTTGATTGGTTATGGAAATTATAAATTTTTGTTATTGTAAATATATGCACGTGGATATAAAAATAAACTAGTATTTAATATTTTTAACCCTTAAAAGATATGGTTTTAAACGGAATATCTTTTAATATTATTGTCATTAATTTAGCAGGGAATATTTTAGAGTGGATTTTCTTAATATTAGTGTTTAAAATAATTATTGTGGTCTATATTAACCCTCTGCGACTGACGTGTAACCTAGCAGACACCAACAAAGTCAAAGTTTTCTACACAAATTTAATGATATAAAATTTCTAAAGAAAATCTTTTCTATATTAAAAAAAATTGTCATGAAAATTTTTCTGTGTAAAATATTTCTATAAAAACAATTTCTCTATAAATCTTTTCCTTATAAAAAATTTCTATAAAAAAAAAAATTTCTATATTTTTTCTTTACAAAAATTAGTATTTTTATGTACAAAATTTCTATAGAAAATTTTTCTTTACAAAAAATTTTTATAAAAAATTTTTCTGTAGAAAATTTTTCTATATAAAATATTTCTATAAAAAAATTTTCTACATAAAAATTCTATAAAGAATCTACATAAGAAATTTTTCTATATAAAAAATTTCTATAGAAAATCTTTCTACATAATTAGTTGCCATAGAAAATTTTTCTATTGAAAAAAATTCTACTGAAAATTTTTCTACATAAAAAATTTCTATAGCAAATTGTTCTATATAAAAAAAAAATTATAGCAAATTTAAAAAATCTATAAAGAAACCATATAGAAAATTTGTCTATGTAAAAATATCTATAAAATAATTTTCTATATAAAAAATGTCTATAGAAAATTTATTTTATATAAAAAATTTCTACAGAAAGTTTTTTCTATATAAAAAATTTCTATAGAAAATTTTTTCTATATAAAAAATTTGTATAGAAAATTTTTCTATATAAAAATTGTTTATAGAAAATTTTTCTATATAAAAAATTTCTATAGAATATTTTTCCATATAAAAAATGTCTATAGAATATTTTTATGGACAATTTTTCTGCATAAACAATTTCTATAAAAAATTTCTACAGTTTAGTTTATATAGAACAGTTTTTTCTATAGAAAGTTTTATATAGAAAACATTTTTTTAGAAAATTTTTCTACATTCAAATTTTCTACAGAAAATTTTTCTTTATAAAAAATTTGTCTATAGAAAATTTTTCTATATAAAATTTTTTTTTTTTTAGATGAAAACTGAAAAATATTTGTTTTTGTTCAGTCGATAATCTACGCTTTTACTTTTGGTTTATGAACATAATTCTTAATAGTTATGTTTGTAAATTTAGTAATAATGCGAGGTTTTCGATCTGTCTAAATTGGGGATAATCCTCCTGAAGAGATGGCTTAACCAACCATCGAAACGCGTCGAGGAATTTGGTTTCTCCGCAAACATTTTTTGGCTTTTTATCAATAAATTGATCTGTTACTTTAATAAATAAATGTAACAGGTTTGGGATCAAATGCAAATACACTTCTTTTTGAGTAAAAAATTTTTCTATAAAAAATTTTTCCATATGGAAAATTTTTCTATACTATAGAAAATTTTTCTACGTAAAAGAAATCTGTAAAAAATTGTTCTATATAAAAATTTTCTATAGAAAATTATCTATATATATAAAACTCTAACGTGACTGACTGACTGACTGACTGATTGACTGACTCATCATCGCACAGCCCAAACGGCTAAAGGTAGAGAGCTGAAATTTTGACAGCTGGTACCTTTTTCAAAGTATAGATCCACTAAGACGGGATTTTTGGAAATTCGGCCTCTAAGGGGGTAAAAAGGGGTAAAAAAGGGAAAAATTAGTAATGCTGTATCTCCGGAAGTAAACGTCACAGGCTCAAAATTGAAATTGCGTTGGGATCAACTGCAAAAATAAGTAGACACGTGTTTGGTACTTTTTAGCAGATGGGACAAATAGAGGGTAAAAAGGGAAAAAATAAAATGTTGGTACTTTTTTAAACCCATGTGTATCTTTTGAACCAATCAACAGAGTAACAAAATTCAAAACGGAGCCGGTAAACAAGAAAAAAATATTAGACACGTGTTTGGTACTTTTTTGATTCAGGGTTCAAAAAGGGGGAAAAGCGGGGAAAAAAATTTAGGGTAGGTCCATTTTTCTTTTTCTTTGTATTTCACTTGAACCAATAAAGCTAGAAATAAAATTTATAGGGAGGTCGATTGCCCAGTACAAAATATTAAATACGTGTTTGGTACTTTTTTCAATTAAAAGGGTAAAAAAGGGAAAAATCGGTAACATTATATCTCCTTAACTAACAGCGATAGAAGCGAAGATTAAATTGGCTTGAGATTAGCACTAAAAATTAAGGGACACGTGTTCGGTACTTTTTTGAAAATCGGTCGCCTAGCGGGCAAAACAGGGTAGAAAAGGGAGAAATTAGTAACATCATATCTCCGAAACCAACATAGACAGAAACAATGTTGAAATTGGATTTGAATCGCCTAGAAAAATAAGGGGACACGTGTTTGGTACTTTTTTGAAAATGACACTAATAAGGATAAAAAAGGGTAAAAACTATATTTTGGTACTTTTTTTAACCCATATGTATCTTTTAAACTAATAAACATAGAAACATATTTTATATCGCAACCGATCGATATTAAAAAGGAACTAAATACGTATTTGGTACTTTTGCGATTAATGGGGTACAAAAGGGTAAAAAAAAGGAAAATATTCAAGGATAGGTTTTTTGGTTTTTAGCCATGGATATCTTTAAGGCTAATGAAGCCAGAAGTATAATTTATTGACTGGTCGATGGACATTGAAAAAAATAAACTACGAGTTTGGTACTTTTTTTTAATTTTGGGGGTAAAAATCTGTAAAGTATATCTTCTAAACCAAAAGCGATAGAAACAAAAACTAAATTGGTCTGAGATCGGCACTTAAAACCAAGGGACACGTGTTCGGTACTTTTATGAAATTCAACCTCCTAGAAGGTAAAACAGGGTAGAAAAGGGAGAAATCAGTAACATCATATCTCCGAAACCAATACAGATAGAAACAAAGTTGAAATTGGATTTAAATCGGCTAGAAAAATAAGGGGACACGTGTTTGGTACTTTTTTGAAAATGGCAACAATAAGAATGAAAAAGGGTAAAAACTATATTTTGGTACTTTTTTTAACCCATATGTATTTTTTGAACTAATAAACATAGAAACATATTTTATATCGCAACCGATAGATATTAAAAAAGAACTAAATACGTATTTGGTAATTTTGCGATTAATGGGGTACAAAAGGGTAAAAAGGGAAAATATTCAAGGATAGGTTTTTTGCTTTTTAGCCATGGATATCTTTTAGGCTAATGAAGTTAGAAGTATAATTTATTGACTGGTAGATTTACATTGAAAAGAAATAAGCTACGTGTTTGGTACTTTTTTTTTAATTTTGGGGGTAAAAATCGGTAAAGTGTATCTTCTAAACCAAAAGTGATAGAAACAAAAACTAAATTGGTCTGAGATTGGCACTTAAAATTAAGGAACACATGTTCGGTACTTTTTTGAAATTCAACCTCTTAGAAGGTAAAACAGGGTAGAAAAGGGAGAAATTAGTAACATCATATCTCCGAAACCAACATCGATGCAAACAAAGTTGAAATTGGATTTGAATCGGCTAGGAAAATAAGGAGACACGTGCTTGGTACTTTTTTGGAAATGGCACTAAAAGGGTAAAAACTATATTTTGGTACTTTTTTCAACTAATATGTATCTTTTGAACTAATAAACATAGAAACATAATTTATATCGCAACAGATAGATATTAAAAAGCAATTAAATACGTATTTGGTACTTTTGCGATTAATGGGGTACAAAAGGGAAAATATTTAAGGGTAGGTTTTTTGTTTTTACCTATGGATATCTTTTAGGCTAATGAAGCCAGAAGTATAATTTATTGACTGGTCGATTGACAGAGAAAAAATAAAATACATTTTTGGTACTTTTTTTAATTTTGGGGGTAAAAATATATCTTCTAAATCAAAAGTGATAGAAACAAAAACTAAATTAGTCTGAGATCAGTACTAAAAATTAAGGGACACGTGTTCGGTACTTTTTTTGAAATTCGACCTTTTAAAGGGTAAAACAGGGTAGAAAAGGGAGAAATTAATAACATAATATCTCCGAAACTAACACCGATGCAAACGAAGTTTAAATTGGATTTGAATCGGATAAAAAAATGAATAGTCACGTATTTAATACTATTTCAAAAATGATACTAATAAGAATAAAAAAGGGTAAAAACTGTATTTTGGTACTTTTTTAACCCATATATATCTTTTGAACTAATAAACATAGAAACATAATTTATATCGCAACTGATAGGCATTAAAAAACTATTAAAGACGTATTTGGTACGTTTTTTGCTTTTTAGCTAAGAATATCTTTTCGTCTAATGAAGCCAGAAGCATAATTTATTGGCTGGTAAATTGACACTGAAAAAAGTAAAATAAGTGTCTGGTGCTTTTTTAATTTTGGGGTAAAATCGGTAAAAATATATCTTAGCCAAAAGTGATAGAAACAAAAACTAAATCGGTCTAAAATCGGCACTTTAAATTAAGGGACATGTATTCGATACTTTTTTCTTTAATTCGGCCGTTTTGCGGTTAAAACAGGGAAAAAATGGGAAATATTAGTAACGTCATATTTCCGAAATTCAAAACGATAGGAATAGAGTTGAAATTCGCTTCGGATGGGCTGAAAAAAAAACGAGAAACGTATTTGGTACTTTTTTGAATATGGTACTAATAAGGGTAAAAAAAGCAAAAACTATATTTTGGTACTTTTTTTGAACCCATACGTATCTTTTGAAATAACAAACATAGAGAAACAGTAAACGTCACAATTGATAAGTAACAAAGAATTATTAGACACGTATTTGGTACTTTTACGATAATTGAGGTAAAAAAGATAAAAACTGGGAAATATTCAAGGGTAGGTTTTTAACTAATGAAGCCAGAACTATAATTTACAGACGGGTGGATTCATATTGAAAAAGTATAAGACATCTGCTGTTTAGTGGTTAAAAAGTGGAGTAAAAAGGGGGAAAAATCGGTAACGTAATATCTTCTAAATCAAAAGTGATAGAAACAAAGATTAAATTGGTCTATGATCAGCATTAAAAATTAAAGGGCACGGGTTCGGTATTTTTTTTTTTTAATTTGGCCGCTTATGGTTAAAACAGGCTAGAAAATGAATAAATCATTTAATCGGCTAGAAAAAGAAAGGGACATGTGTTCTGTACCTTTTTTTTTGGAAATGGCACTAATAAGGGCAAAAAGGGTAAAAACTATATTTTTGTACTTTTTTTTAACCCATACGTATCTTTTGAACTTATAAACATAAAGACTCACTTTATGCCACAATCAATAAGTATTAACGAAATATTAAACATTTGCTTGGTACTTTTACGATAAATGGGGTTCAAAGAGGTGAAAACGGGAAAATATTCATTTAAGCTAATGAAGTCAGAAGTATAAATTAGAGATGTGTCAATCAAAGGGGTAATAAAGGGAAAAATCGATGACATTATATCTTCTAAACCTAATGGATGGAAACAAACACTAAAATGGTCTAAGATCAGCCCTAAAAATTAAGGGACTTTTCAGTACTTTTTGCAAATTATACAGTTTTGGGGTTAAAATAGGGTAGAAAATAAAAACATTAGTAAAATTATATCTCTGATACCAATATCGACAGAAAAAAAATTTAAATTGGATTAAGATCGAATAGAAAAATAAAAAGTCATTTTTTTAGTAGGTACTTTTCGTCAATGAGCTAAAAATAGGGAATACAAAGGATAAAAACTAAATTTTGGTACTTTTTTGACCCAAATATAATTTTTGAATCAATTATTATAGAAACAAAATTTATACCGCAATCGAAAATAACAAAAACGGGTCAAAAATTTAAAGATAGGTTTTTTCCTTTTAAACTGTGCATGTTGTTTAAATCAATAAAATAATAAATAAATCAATGATTTATGGACTGTTCTATTGACATTGAACAAATATGTGACAGGTGTTTGGTATTTTTATCAATTAACAAAAATGGAGTTAATAAAATGGAGTTTTTTTTAATTTGGCTGATCAGGGGTAAACAACGGGTAAAAAAAGGAAACTTTTGTAAAATATTCAAAATCAAAAGCGATAAGAAAAAGAACAAAAATAAGGGAGGCGTGTGTAGTACTTTTTTGAAAATGTAGAGGGTAGGTACTTTTTTTGTCCTATATGTTTCTTAAGAACCAATAAGTATTTAATTTAATTTATATCGGAATTGATAAATAAGTGAAAAAGTTATTTTGGTAAATTTTGTAACTTTGTCAATTCAAATGGTGCCGCTAACGAAGTAGCGGGTTATAAAGCTAGTTCTATATAAAAAATTTCTATAGAAAATTTTTCTATATAAACATTTTTTTTATAGAAAATATTTCAATATTAAACATTTTCTATAAAAAATTGTTCTGTACCATAGAAAATTTTTCTATGCAACAAAAAATCTATAGAAAATTTTTCTATCGAAAATTATTCTATATAAAAAATTTTACTACAAAAAAAATTTCTATAGAAAATTTTTTATATAAAAAATTTTCTATATAAAAATTTTTTCTGTAAAAAATTTTTCCGTATCAAAAAATTTCTATAGAATATTTTTCCTTGCAAAAATTTTCCTTTATAAAAAATTTCTATAGCAAATTTTTCTATATAAAAAATTTCCATAGAACATTTTCCTTTATAAAAATTTCTTTAAAAAATAATTTTGTAAAAAAAATTTCTATAAAAGATGTTCCATATAAAAATTTCTATAGAAAATGTTTCTTTATAAAAAATTTCTATAGAAAACGTATATGCGAAATTTTTCTATAGAAAATTTTTCTATATAAGAAATGTTTCTGTCGAAATTTGTTCTTTATAAAAAATTTTTCTATAGAAAAATTTTCTATATAAAAAATGTATATAAAATTTTTCGATATGAAAAATTATTCTATATTATAGAAAATTTTTTTATATAAAAAATCTATAGAAAATTGTTCTATATAAAAAATTTCTATAGAAAATTTTTCTATATGAAAAATTTTTCTATATTAAATTTCTATATAAATGTCTATATAAAATTTTTGTTTAGAAAATTTTTCTATGTAAAAAATTTCTATAGAAAATTTTTCTATATAACAAATTTTTATAATTTTTTTTTTTATATAAAAAATTGCTATAGAAAACATTTCGATACAAAATTTTTCGATATGAAAAATTTCTATAGAAAATTTTTCTATATAAAAAATTTCTATGAAAATTTTCTATATAAAAAATTCCTATAGAAAATTTTTCTATATAAAAAATTTTTATAGAAAATTTTTCTATATACAAAAAAAAAAAATTCCATATAAAAATTTCTATAGAATTTTTTTTATAAAAAATTTCTATATAAAATTTTTCTATATACAAAATTTTTCTATATACAAAATTTTTCTATAGAAAATTTTTCTATATAAGAAATGTTTCTATAGAAATTTGTTCTATATAAAAAATTTTTCTATAGAAAAATTTTCTATATAAAAAATGCTTTTATATTAAATTTTTCTTTATGAAAGATTATTCTGTATTATAGAAAATTTTCGCATGTCAAAAAATCTATTGAAAATTGTTCTATATAAAAAATCTCTATAAAAAATTTTTCTATATAAAAAACTTCTATAGAAATTTTTCTATATTAAAAATGTATAAAATTTTTGTTCAGAAAATTTTTCTATATAAAAATTTTTCTTTAGAAAATTTTTCTATGTTAAAAATTTCTATAAAAATTTTTCTATATAACAAATTTTTATGAAAATTTTTATATATAAAAAATTGCTACAGAAAATTTTTCGATATAAAAAATTTCTATAGAAAATTTTTCCATATAAAAAAAATTTTTCTATAGAAAAAAGCTAATTTTTCTATAGAAAAAAGCTAATTTTTCTATAGAAACAAGCTAATTTTTCTATAGAAAAAAGCTAATTTTTCTATAGAAAAAAGCTAATTTTTCTATAGAAAAAAGCTAATTTTTCTATAGAAAAAAGCTAATTTTTCTATAGAAAAAAGCTAATTTTTCTATAGAAAAAAGCTAATTTTTCTATAGAAAAAAGCTAATTTTTCTATAGAAAAAAGCTAATTTTTCTATAGAAAAAAGCAAATTTTTCTATAGAAAAATTTCTATAAAAAAGTTTTCTATATAAAAAATTTCTATAGAAAATTTTTCTATATAAACAATTTTTTAAAACATTTTTATAGAAAATTTTTTTATATAAAAAATTTTTATAGAAGACTTTTCTATATAAAAAATTTTTTACATAGAAAATTTTTCTATGTAAAAAATTTCTATAGAAAATTTTTCTATGTAAAAAATTTCTATAGAAAATTTTTCTATATAAAAAATTTCTATAGAAAATTTTTAAATAGAAAATTTTTCTGTATAAAAAATTTCTATAGAAAATTTTTATATATAAAAAATTTCTATAGAAAATTTATCTATATAAAAAATTTCTATAGAAAACTTTTCTGTATGAAAAATTTCTGTATAGAAAATTTCTATAGAAAATTTTTCCATATAAAAAACTTCTATAGAAAATTTTTCTATATAAAAAATATCTATATATAAACTATATAGAAAATTTTAACTCAGCCCTCATTTTTCATATCAAATGTCATTATTACTTTTTAACAAACACTTGCATGCTTCACTTTTAACTCAAAAAGCCCAAAATTCGTGTAATTTATAAAACAAAAATTTCAATTTTTTCCCAAATATCAAGAAATTATTTTTATAACCGACCAACAAATTAAACAAAATATAATTTTGTTTTAACGAGTTTGTCAACTTTATCGCTTTTCATGTTAAGACAAGTGAAAACCTGCCATTAATAAAAATAAAAGCGGCGGCATGTAGTAGATAAAATTATATCAAACCTCAAAGGCAGATGGACGGACAAGCAAACTGATAGACGGACAAACAGACAGACAGACATTTATACATACAAAAGGACAGATTTTAAGACCTGGTTCATTGATTGCTATCTTTCCTTATAAGGTTTTTTGAGGCAATTTTCGAAGTAAAAAAACTCATATATACAGAGAGGAACCTGTGGGCTGGGAAGAAATGGGGAAACCTTTTCGTGCTGTATAAATTTTCATGTTATTGCCATTAAATATTCATGGTAGATTTGGTAATTAATTTTTGTGGCATGTTGTTGTTTTTCCTTTTTTGTCTTTTTTTCGATAAATAAAAAAAGAGGCGGTTGAAGTCAAATATTGTACAATTTTTTAAATTCGTTTTAAATATGATATTTTTCGTTAAAAAATTAATACAAATTAAAATTAGTTATTACTTTTTCAAAAGCCCCTCCTCTCTCCATATATAATTATAATGGTTCGATGGTTTTCGATTAACCACGCATTGTAAGAGTTAACCTACACTTTTGGGGAGAAAATTGAAAATAGTTTAAATATTTTATTACAAACAAGTTAATGAGTCTTTACAAGTTGTTATTTAAATATCCAATTTCCTTTAAATACTTACACAAAATTTTGACTTGGTTGTTACCCTTAAGATACCTATTGATTTCCCCAATATGACATCGTTGTTTGTAGCCTAACTTGAAGTAATATAGACTGAAATTAGTTTTTCTTTAGAAAACATAAGTTTTTCTATAGAAAACATAAGTTTTTCTATAGAAAAAAAGTTAATTTTTCTATAGAAAAAAGTTAATTTTTCTATAGAAAAAAGTTAATTTTTCTATAGAAAAAAGTTAATTTTTCTATAGAAAAAAGTTAATTTTTCTATAGAAAAAAGTTAATTTTTCTATAGAAAAAAGTTAATTTTTCTATAGAAAAAAGTTAATTTTTCTATAGAAAAAAGTTAATTTTTCTATAGAAAAAAGTTAATTTTTCTATAGAAAAAAGTTAATTTTTCTATAGAAAAAAGTTAATTTTTCTATAGAAAAAAGTTAATTTTTCTATAGAAAAAAGTTAATTTTTCTATAGAAAAAAGTTAATTTTTCTATAGAAAAAAGTTAATTTTTCTATAGAAAAAAGTTAATTTTTCTATAGAAAAAAGTTAATTTTTCTATAGAAAAAAGTTAATTTTTCTATAGAAAAAAGTTAATTTTTCTATAGAAAAAAGTTAATTTTTCTATAGAAAAAAGTTAATTTTTCTATAGAAAAAAGTTAATTTTTCTATAGAAAAAAGTTAATTTTTCTATAGAAAAAAGTTAATTTTTCTATAGAAAAAAGTTAATTTTTCTATAGAAAAAAGTTAATTTTTCTATAGAAAAAAGTTAATTTTTCTATAGAAAAAAGTTAATTTTTCTATAGAAAAAAGTTAATTTTTCTATAGAAAAAAGTTAATTTTTCTATAGAAAAAAGTTAATTTTTCTATAGAAAAAAGTTAATTTTTCTATAGAAAAAAGTTAATTTTTCTATAGAAAAAAGTTAATTTTTCTATAGATTAAAGTTAATTTTTCTATAGAAAAAAGTTAATTTTTCTATAGAAAAAAGTTAATTTTTCTATAGAAAAAAGTTAATTTTTCTACAGAAAAAAAGTCAATTTTTCTATAGAAAAAAAGTCAATTTTTCTATAGAAAAAAAGTCAATTTTTCTATAGAAAAAAGATCAATTTTTCTATAGAAAAAAAGTCAATTTTTCTATAGAAAATCAATTTTTCTATAGAAAAAAAAGTCAATTTTTCTATAGAAAAAAAGTCAATTTTTCTATAGAAAAAAAGTCAATTTTTCTATAGAAAAAAAGTCAATTTTTCTATAGAAAAAAAGTCAATTTTTCTATAGAAAAAAAAAGTCAATTTTTCTATAGAAAAAAAGTCAATTTTTCTATAGAAAAAAAGTCAATTTTTCTATAGAAAAAAAATCAATTTTTCTATAGAAAAAAAGTCAATTTTTCTATAGAAAAAAGATCAATTTTTCTATAGAAAAAAGATCAATTTTTCTATAGAAAAAAGATCAATTTTTCTATAGAAAAAAGATCAATTTTTCTATAGAAAAAAAGTCAATTTTTCTATAGAAAAAAAGTCAATTTTTCTATAGAAAAAAAGTCAATTTTTCTATAGAAAAAAAGTCAATTTTTCTATAGAAAAAAAGTCAATTTTTCTATAGAAAAAAAGTCAATTTTTCTATAGAAAAAAAGTCAATTTTTCTATAGAAAAAAAGTCAATTTTTCTATAGAAAAAAAGTCAATTTTTCTATAGAAAAAAAGTCAATTTTTCTATAGAAAAAAAGTCAATTTTTCTATAGAAAAAAGTCAATTTTTCTATAGAAAAAATTTAAGTTTTTCTATAGAAAAATTTAAGTTTTTCTATAGAAAAATTTAAGTTTTTCTATAGAAAAATTTAAGTTTTTCTATAGAAAAATTTAAATTTTTCTATAGAAAAATTTATGTTTTTCTATAGAAAAATTTAAGTTTTTCTATAGAAAAATTTAAGTTTTTCTAAAGAAAAATTTAAGTTTTTCTATAGAAAAATTTAAGTTTTTCTATAGAAAAATTTAAGTTTTTCTATAGAAAAATTTATGTTTTTCTATAGAAAAATTTAAGTTTTTCTATAGAAAAATTAAAGTTTTTCTGTAGAAAAATTTAAGGTTTTCTATAGAAAAATTTAAATTTTTCTATAGAAAAATTTAAGTTTTTCTATAGAAAAATTTAAGTTTTTCTATAGAAAAATTTAAGTTTTTCTATAGAAAAATTTAAGTTTTTCTATAGAAAAATTTAAGTTTTTCTATAGAAAAATTTAAGTTTTTCTATAGAAAAATTTAAGTTTTTCTATAGAAAAATTTAAGTTTTTCTATAGAAAAATTTAAGTTTTTCTATAGAAAAATTTAAGTTTTTCTATAGAAAAATTCAAGTTTTTCTATAGAAAAATTTAAGTTTTTCTATAGAAAAATTCAAGTTTTTCTATAGAAAAATTTAAGTTTTTCTATAGAAAAATTTAAGTTTTTCTATAGAAAAATTTAAGTTTTTCTATAGATAAATTTAAGTTTTTCTATAGATAAATTTAAGTTTTTCTATAGAAAAATTTAAGTTTTTCTATAGAAAAATTTAAGTTTTTCTATAAAAAAATTTAAGTTTTTCTATAGAAAAATTTAAGTTTTTCTATAGAAAAATTTAAGTTTTTCTATAGAAAAATTTAAGTTTTTCTATAGAAAAATTTAAGTTTTTCTATAGAAAAATTTAAGTTTTTCTATAGAAAAATTTAAGTTTTTCTATAGAAAAATTCAAGTTTTTCTATAGAAAAATTTAAGTTTTTCTATAGAAAAATTTAAGTTTTTCTATAGAAAAATTTAAGTTTTTCTATAGAAAAATTTAAGTTTTTCTATAGAAAAATTTAAGTTTTTCTATAGAAAAATTTAAGTTTTTCTATAGAAAAATTTAAGTTTTTCTCTAGAAAAATTTAAGTTTTTCTCTAGAAAAATTTAAGTTTTTCTATAGAAAAATTTAAGTTTTTCTAAAGAAAAATTTAAGTTTTTCTATAGAAAAATTTAAGTTTTTCTATAGAAAAATTTAAGTTTTTCTATAGAAAAATTTAAGTTTTTCTATAGAAAAATTTAAGTTTTTCTATAGAAGAATTTAAATTTTTCTATAGAAAAATTTAAGTTTTTCTATAGAAAAATTTAATTTAACCTCGCTTATTACACAATTACTATTTAATCTAACCTATTTAGTTTTAAAAGTACCTAGTACCTATTAATAAAAAAATCCACCTGACCCTTTTAAATTATGGCTCAATGACTCTTATTATGAATATCTAAACTAATCATTATTTCCTCTGAAAGACCATTTAAAACGAATCAAACTAAGTACATGTTTATAATTATACTTAAGGAACTACTAACTAACTTAGTCAAGTATACTCGTATGCTAGTAACGACCATTATTCCCCGACTGAATGCCTATATTATATTTTTAAACATTGATAGGTACTAGTAGTAAAACATTGATAGGTACTAGTAGTAAAATAAAGCAACCCCCTTCGGTTTAGAAATTAATGTTGCATTACCTGTTTCCGTTTAAGTATCGGGTAGAAGTTGGTTCGTTGCAAAACCTTTGATTATCACAAACCATTAAATGACACATTAAAAACATTTAATAGTTTTTTATAAACAATGGAAATAAAATCATAAAAAAAATCCACCTCCTTTTTATTGTTTTTGTTTTACAATAACGATTGTCATATAGAACTACGTTTTTTACCCTTCATTAGTTATTTGACTTTAGTACTCGTTTGGTCTGCGTCATTATATGTCAACTGGGGGATATGAATACTTTTATTAGAGTTTTTACTCTTTTTTTTTTATATTTTTATGAGATCACTTTCATTTGAATGAATGAAAGTACACTCGAGAAAAAAAATTGTTAATTTTGTATGATCCTATTTCACTAAGCTACAAGTCTACAATTACAAGTGTTTTTGCCTTTAAAATTGTGAACTTGTAAAAAATTGTGTTTCATAATGAAACTTGCATTAAAATACAATTACATGTTTGTAGCTACAAGTGATTTTTACAATTCACAAGTTTACAAGTCATACTTCTACAAGTGGTTTTGTTTCACAATTCTAAATTTGTACTTGTACACTTGTAGAATTGTAGAAAAAAAGCATAGAGTCGAATGAGACTCTCAAAAAAATTTTTACAAGTTAAAAGTGAATGATAAATTAAATTCTATAATTTTTAGCAAAGTTGTTGTGGATAAGCCGCAGAGGTTTATTAATGGGAATGACCAAAGTCCAACAGGTGGCGCCACTGAAAATTACTCAAAATGAATTAAATCGTAAACTGTTCATTTGATCATGTTATAATCATTAGCAAAGTTGTTACGCGTTAGAAGACGAAGGTTTCTTAGTTGGTATGAACAACTTCAGGTGGTGCCACTGAAAACTCCTCAAAATTAAATAAATCATAAACTGTGCATTTGATCAGGCTATAATATTTAGCAAAGTTGTTGCGCATGAGTCGACGGAGGTTTCTGTTGGTATGGCCAATTTCCAAAATTTTTCAAAATGAGTTAATCTGCAAGCTATGTGTTGATCGGACAAAATGAATACATTCTATATATATATACATATATATATATATATATATATATATATATATATATATGTTTATATATATATATATACATACATACATACACAACAACTCAGGGTATAAATTGTCATCATAAATCTTAGATCAAACATTTTATTCAAGTTCTGTACTTTCCGGCAATTAATTTTTAGCTATCAAAGGAACACCCAAGGATAATATATTTTTCTACACGAAAATACTTACACATAAAATTATCATTGTTTTTCCCATTACAACTAACATTTTTGTTTGGCTGTAGCATTCAGGACAGACTCTTCCAGTTTCTAAATTGCCTGACTGATACGAGTTTAATGTTTAATTTTAAACTTTCGTGTTATTTTTGGTAAAATTCTATATAACAATTGTTTTGTTTTTTTTTTTTGCTTTCTTGAACCTAATGGTCCTTTATGTTTCGTCCTTTTTATTTATTTTTGAGGATGTTAAAGTTTGTTAGTGCGTATTTTTTCCTGTTAATATAATTATTGTAGATTTGAAATTAAAAAAAAAAAATCCCCTGAGTGTCATAATGTAGATTTTTGAACTGAATAGAAATAATGTTGAATATTAGTTGTTTGTTTTCGTTAAGGGAAAATTATAGCTTCTTGGTTCGTTTCAGGGTCTGAGGCTCAGTGTTTACCAGTGTCACTGATTAGTGTCTTTTCCGTGAGTTTTCATTATTATTTTTATATTTTTGGTATTTATGATATTTTTGTTGTTTTCTTTTTCTTATCATTTTCAAACTGTCATAATCATGGCTAGATTCCTTGGTCTTTTTTTCCACTGAAATAACAATCTTTCTTACTTAATCACAAATGAATTTTTAATTATCCAAAAAAAATAAATTTCTGAGATTTTAAACAGATGGTCTTTTTTGAAAAATGAAAATCATGAATTATTGTTTAATTATAACTTTTAAATGTATAAATTATTAAATATTTCCTAGAAATAATTAAATATTTAATTTTACTCGTAATGAAATTTATGATGAATGCAAGTGAAATTAAGTGGAAAGAAACAAATGTTGGGGTGTCAAAATTTAAGAATATTGGGGGCGAAACCCAGGGATGATGGAATAATTTATAAAAAAAATAGTTAAATCAAATAGTGATAATGAAAAAATTCAGGTTTTAAGACTATATATCGGGTGGTTAAATTTCAAGGGCCGATGTTGATTTTGAATATAACACAAACTATTTAGGAAATTATTGTAATTTTATTTTATTTATGATATATTGGTATTACTCAATTATGTATGGAACAAAATATCGGCCAGATGGGCGCCGCGACCACGGCGGCACACCTCCATCCGACGGTCCAAATTTTCGATGACCCTGAAGCATTATGGATTTTATATGCCGTTAATGTGCCGAATTTTCTCATCCTTTAGCTCTTGGATTGTTGCTGGCTTATCGACGTACACCTTTTCTTTCAAATAACCCCAAAGAAAAAAGTCCAACGGTGTCAAATCACATGATCTTGGCTGCCAATTAACATCGCGGCCAATTGGCATTGCGGCCAATTGACATGTGATAACATGGCCATTGAATTTGTTGCGCAAAGGAGCCATTGTTTCGTTAGCTGTGTGGCAAGTGGCACCGTCCTGCTGAAACCACATATCGTCCACATCTATATCTTCCAATTCGGGCCATAAAAAGTTCGTTATCATCTGACGATAGCGAACACCATTCACAGTAACTGCCTGACCGGCCTCATTTTGGAAAAAATACGGCCCGATGATGATGATGTCACTCTTTGTGGGTGCATTGTTTTTTCGACAATCACTCTTGGATTCTCATTCGCCCAAATGCGGCAATTCTGTTTATTGACGAATCTACTGAGGCGAAAATGTGCCTCATCACTGAAGATGATTTTCTTCGAAAATTGATCATCCACTGTTGCCATTTCTTGCCACCATTCTGCTCATTCACGACGTTTAGCATGGTCACGAGGCTTTAGTTCTTGAGCCAATTGCACCTTGTAAGCATGTAAATGCAAGTCTTTATGCATAATGTTCATCAACGACGAGCTTGAGAGGTGCAATTGTTGGGCACGACGACGAGTTGAGGTGGACGGCTCTTCAGCCACACTATCGCGAACAGCAGCAATATTTTCTGCAGTACGAGCTGTACGAGCATGCACTGGTGTTCTCACATATCTTCTACAGACTCGGTTTGCTCGAATTTTTCCACG
Source organism: Stomorhina lunata (assembly GCA_933228675.1). Taxonomy (NCBI): domain Eukaryota; kingdom Metazoa; phylum Arthropoda; class Insecta; order Diptera; family Rhiniidae; genus Stomorhina; species Stomorhina lunata. Next base: position 39,034,946 of record OW121740.1, on the reverse strand, counting down.
ATTTTTGCGATTGTACGAACATTTGGACGATCAAATTGACCAAAAAAAATCACGAAGTGCACGATATGCATTTTGATTTGAACGCCCATTTTCATAATAAGTCTGGATAACTTGAACACGTTGTTGGATTGTGTATCTCAAATTGAGTAAGTCTGAAATAGAGAAATGTCAAATAAACTACGGAAAAAAACTTGGCGTTTAGGTGTGGTTCACATTCAACATCGGCCCTTACAATTTAACCACCCTTTATAAGAATTAAGCTATGCAGTAAATAAACCAAGTTCTTCTACACTGTTTATTTCGTAAAGTGATTAATTTTCAGTAGATGGCTCTTAAATGTAATATCTTCAATAATTTTATGTGAAAATAGCAAAACTATATCTTATTTGAAAATTAACATTTAAGGCTTTATTTTGTTGAAAACATCATAAAAATCTAATTATTCAGTGAAAAGTTATTTACATTTGAACATAAGTAAACATTGAGATACGCATTTTGCTTTTCTGCACATGAGTCTAAGCTCATGTTTTAAAAACTAAGCAGGAATAGAATAAAAACCGGTTAAACTTTTCTTTTTATAATGGACCAGCACTTAGGGGATGACACTTCCGTATGCACAGCATCTTGTTGAAATTCGGAAAATAGGTCATCGAAAGGAGGAAATAAGGAGTAGTATTTATGGATATTCCATTTGAATTTTTCAATATCGTAATGAGGGTAAACCCAAGGTCTTTATAATATAAAGATAATGCACTTTCATACATTAATTTGCAGTATGGTCGCACAGTGTGTTGCGCAGAACATGCTAGGTGCACAAAATTCATGTTATAATTTCCAATTTCTTTTTTTTTACACTTCCAAATTCCGAATTCCGAGAAAAGGTTGTTTGTCAAAGTCGGAATAGATGAGTTAAATCGGTCAGAAGTCATATTTTTAATACAACTCAATTTGAATTTAGTGACTTAGTACCAAATTGTAGTAGCATTGTGTAATATTTTCAAAATTTTTTTGATGGATATTAATAATGAGGGTAAGTACTATTTATACCCTTCACCACCATAGGTGGAAAGGGTATTATAAGTTTGTGCTGATGTTTGTAACGCATAGAAATATTTGTCTTAGACCCACCTTTTAGTATACCAATAGACTTAGAATCACTTTCTGAGTCGATTTAGCGATGTCCGTCCGTCCGTCCTTCTGGCTGGCTGGCTGGACCCCCATGTAAACCTTGTAATCAAACTACAGGTCGCAATTCTAAAGATAATTTGATAAAATTTGGCACAGATAATTGTTTTGATAATTGGACCATGGCTACTGAAATTCGTCAAAATCGGTCCATTATTTATGGTACCTCCCATAGGTCCCACTTCCCGGAATTGCTATATTGGCCACAAATATCAATATTTGTTCATGAAATTTAAAACAGATAAATCACTGTACCAAATTTCGTTGAAATCGGTCTACATTTGACCATAGCTCCCATACAAACTCTTCTTCAAAAACGCACTAAATGAGACAAAAAATCACTAAAACGCTCGTAAATCTAAAGATAATGAAAATTTTGAGTTTATTTTTTGCATACATAATTTTTGTAACAACTGTAATCAATATGCCAAATTTCGAGATAACCGGTACACATTTGACCCTAGCTCTCATATAAGTCCAAATGACGGAAACAGGTTGAATATATACGTTTTGAGAAAATGTTTGTATGATGGCAAAATTTAGCAAATATTTGTCTTTATACAGGAAAAATAACACCTTTGACCTTAGTGGTGAAGGGTATCGTATGGTCGGCTTGACCGACTATAGCACTTTTTTACTTGTTTTAAATGTATCTTTTTAATCAAAGTGTATTAAATTAAAGTTTTAGCATTATTTTAAATATCCTATTAATTTTAGCGTATTTTTATACCCACCATCAAAAAGAATGAGGGGTATATTGAGATTGTCATTCCTTAATATTGGCTCAAAAATCAAAAATGATATATATTCTGAATCCTTATGAAATTCTAAGACGATTGAGCTATGTCCGTCTGTCTGTTGAAATCACGAAAACGTCTAAACGAAAAAAGCTAGCTAATTGAAACTTGGCAAAAACATTCTTTATCTATGAGAAAATTTTGGTATTGAAATAAGGCTAAATCGGTTAGCATTTGACCATAGCTCCCGTATAACCTCGTCTAGGCTAATCGCTTATTTGCTAATAAATGACAAATTATAACAGTTATGATGACAAAATTCGGTATCTAGAAGTTTTACATAAGCACTAGACAGCATATAAAATTTCATCGAAATCGGTTCACATTTAGCCATAGCTCCCATACAAAAAACTTACGAAAAAAGCCAAAATATCACCTAAAATACACTTAAATAGCAATAAATCTAAAAGTATAACAGATTTAACCACTAAATTTGGCACAAGAAAGTCTTATATCAATGCCAGCTAGTGTGCAAAATTTTGTCCCAACGGTCACCATTTGACCATGCTCCCATATAAAAAACTTACGAAAATACAAAAATTCAAAAAGAAAAGGGAATTTATGTCCGTCTGTCCATTAGATAAAATCGTCATAGCTCCTTAACTACAAGAGCTAATAAGACTAAATTAAGCACATGGAGGTCTTATGTAAATGCCAGCCAGTGTGCAAAATTTTGTCACAATCGGTCACCATTTGACCGTAGCTCCCATATAAAAAACTTACGGAAATACAAAAATACAAAAGGAGAAGGGGGTTTTTGTCCGTCTGTCCGTCAGATAAAAAAGCGATAGCTCCTTAACTACAAGAGCTAGAGACAAAATTTAATATAAAGTATTTTTGATAAGTTATAAAAGTTGTGTATGTAAATGGGCCAAATCGGTTCACATTTAGTTAGAGCTCCCATATAACCCCGCCACGGGAAACACATTAATGCTGATAAATTGAATACAATTATAATAGCTATGACGACTTAACTTAAAATAGGACAGTTTTATGCAACTATTGGTCAGTTTATCAAATTTATAGGAATCGGTCCATATTTGACTATAGCTTTCATATAAAAAACACTCCCGGAAATCACTAAAATGCCTCAAACGCCAGTTAAAAGCTATTTAATTATAAGCTATGGCAGCTATTAACACTAAATTTTGCATAAATAAGCTTTATATAAAAACCAGCCAGTAAATAAAATTTTGTGACAATCTGTCAACATTTGGCTATCGTTCTTGTATGTACAACATCCCCTTTTTATATCTACAAACAAAAAGATTTGAAGGTACATTCAGTATATAAAGATTGCACCTACAAAATTACATAGCTATCAATACGAAAATTTAAGGTATTATGTGTTAAAAAAACAACGACGATAGGAAAAATGACGATAGGAAGATTTTTCTATAGAAAAAATGACGATAGGAAGATTTTTCTATAGAAAAAAATGACGAAAGGAAGATTTTTCTATAGAAAAAATTACGATAGGAAGATTTTTCTACAGAAAAAATTACGATAGGAAGATTTTTCTATAGAAAAAATGACACAAGTAACGATAGTAAGAATTTTCTATAAAAAAATGACGGTATGAAGATTTTTCTATAGAAAAAATGACGAAAGGAAGATTTTCTATAGAAAAAACGACGAAAGGAAGATTTTTCTATAGAAAAAATGACGACAGAAAGATTTTTCTATAGCAAAAATGACGATAGGCAGATTTTTCTATAGAAAAAATGACGATAGGAAGATTTTTCAATAGAAAAAATGACGATAGGAAGATTTTTCTATAGAAAAAATGACGATAGGAAGATTTTTCTATAGAAAAAATGACGATAGGAAGATTTTTCTATAGAAAAAATGACGATAGGAAGATTTTTCTATAGAAAAAATGACGATAGGAAGATTTTTCTATAGAAAAAATGACGATAGGAAGATTTTTCTATAGAAAAAATGACGATAGGAAGATTTTTCTATAGAAAAAATGACGATAGGAAGATTTTTCTATAGAAAAAATGACGATAGGAAGATTTTTCTATAGAAAAAATGACGATAGGAAGATTTTTCTATAGAAAAAATGACGATAGGAAGATTTTTCTATAGAAAAAATGACGATAGGAAGATTTTTCTATAGAAAAAATGACGATAGGAAGATTTTTCTATAGAAAAAATGACGATAGGAAGATTTTTCTATAGAAAAAATGACGATAGGAAGATTTTTCTATAGAAAAAATGACGATAGGAAGATTTTTCTATAGAAAAAATGACGATAAGAAGATTTTTCTATAGAAAAAATGACGATAGGAAGATTTTTCTATAGAAAAAATGACGATAGGAAGATTTTTCTATAGAAAAAATGACGATAGGAAGATTTTTCTATAGAAAAAATGACGATAGGAAGATTTTTCTATAGAAAAAATGACGATAAGAAGATTTTTATATAGAAAAAATGACGATAGGAAGATTTTTCTATAGAAAAAATGACGATAGGAAGATTTTTCTATAGAAAAAATGACGATAGGAAGATTTTTCTATAGAAAAAATGACGATAGGAAGATTTTTCTATAGAAAAAATGACGATAGGAAGATTTTTCTATAGAAAAAATGACGATAGGAAGATTTTTCTATAGAAAAAATGACGATAGGAAGATTTTTCTATAGAAAAAATGACGATAGGAAGATTTTTCTATAGAAAAAATGACGATAGGAAGATTTTTCTATAGAAAAAATGACGATAGGAAGATTTTTCTATAGAAAAAATGACGATAGGAAGATTTTTCTATAGAAAAAATGACGATAGGAAGATTTTTCTATAGAAAAAATGACGATAAGAAGATTTTTCTATAGAAAAAATGACGATAGGAAGATTTTTCTATAGAAAAAATGACGATAGGAAGATTTTTCTATAGAAAAAATGACGATAGGAAGATTTTTCTATAGAAAAAATGACGATAGGAAGATTTTTCTATAGAAAAAATGACGATAAGAAGATTTTTATATAGAAAAAATGACGATAGGAAGATTTTTCTATAGAAAAAATGACGATAGGAAGATTTTTCTATAGAAAAAATGACGATAGGAAGATTTTTCTATAGAAAAAATGACGATAGGAAGATTTTTCTATAGAAAAAATGACGATAGGAAGATTTTTCTATAGAAAAAATGACGATAGGAAGATTTTTCTATAGAAAAAATGACGATAGGAAGATTTTTCTATAGAAAAAATGACGATAGGAAGATTTTTCTATAGAAAAAATGACGATAGGAAGATTTTTCTATAGAAAAAATGACGATAGGAAGATTTTTCTATAGAAAAAATGATGATAGGAAGATTTTTCTATAGAAAAAATGACGATAGGAAGATTTTTCTATAGAAAAAATGACGATAGGAAGATTTTTCTATAGAAAAAATGACGATAGGAAGATTTTTCTATAGAAAAAATGACAATAGGAAGATTTTTCTATAGAAAAAATGACGATTGGAAGATTTTTCTATAGAAAAAATGACGATAGGAAGATTTTTCTATAGAAAAAATGACGATAGGAAGATTTTTCTATAGAAAAAATGACGATAGGAAGATTTTTCTATAGAAAAAATGACGATAGGAAGATTTTTCTATAGAAAAAATGACGATAGGAAGATTTTTCTATAGAAAAAATGACAATAGGAAGATTTTTCTATAGAAAAAATGACAATAGGAAGATTTTTCTATAGAAAAAATGACGATTGGAAGATTTTTCTATAGAAAAAATGACGATAGGAAGATTTTTCTATAGAAAAAATGACGATAGGAAGATTTTTCTATAGAAAAAATGACGATAGGAAGATTTTTCTATAGAAAAAATGACGATAGGAAGATTTTTCTATAGAAAAAATGACGATAGGAAGATTTTTCTATGGAAAAAATGACGATAGGAAGATTTTTCTATAGAAAAAATGACGATAGGAAGATTTTTCTATAGAAAAAATGACGATAGGAAGATTTTTCTATAGAAAAAATGACGATAGGAAGATTTTTCTATAGAAAAAATGACAATAGGAAGATTTTTCTATAGAAAAAATGACAATAGGAAGATTTTTCTATAGAAAAAATGACGATTGGAAGATTTTTCTATAGAAAAAATGACGATAGGAAGATTTTTCTATAAAAAAATGACGATAGGATGATTTCTATATAGAAAAAATGACGATAGCAGGATTTTTCTATAGAAAAAATGACGATAGGAAGATTTTTATATAGAAAAAAAAAAAAAAAAACAGTGGGGCAAATTTGATGCTTTAAATAAAAAACTTTGTTTTGATTTTTGGGACACTCTAACATCTAGCCTCATCATTCTTGGTACGAAAAATAAAATTTAAAAAGTGTAAAACTTTAAATAAATATATGTATTTTGCGGAATATTAAATTGTGTGTGATGGTGAAGGAGATGAAATTCTGGAACAAATAAAAGAATTATTTTCTGATTAACGAATTCTTAAAAAAATATGAAATATGAATTTTTTCCTAATAAAAAACATTCAAGTAAAAACTGCATCGTTCATTTTTGGATTTTTGGTGAAACTGGAAATTTAAAAAATTTTATAAAAGCGGTTTTGTAATCCTCTGATTTTTCTTCAATGTATTTACAATTTTTTATTACTATGGCCGATTTGATGAAAATAATAGCAACACGTGTTGAAAAAAAGTCACTTCCATTTTTTGTAGCGTCCGTCACAGCACTTTAAAAGCGAATATCTTTTTTCTTCAGAGCAAGTTTGTAAATTAGCAAATACCATTCGAGAGCAAAATCGATAGCCTAATATTCTCCGAAATCTGTGCAAAGATGGCTCGTATAAAACGACAATGGGATTCATTTAAGTACAACAAAATCAGTACAAATGTATCGTCCGTCACGCAGGATTTGCCCATATGTTTCTTTATTTAACACAACTTGATGGTGGGTATAAAAGATTCGTCAGAGCCGAATATAACAGTTATACTTGTTCTGTTATGGATTTGTTAAACTATTCCAGTATATCAATTGTTGATCTCTGTGTTGTCCTCCAGATTGTCTTCTAGTCTTCCTTTTGTAGCCCAGTTTCTCTATTTTGGATCACTATGGAGTTCAGATACTCTAAAATAAATCTTCATATATTAAATATTTTCTGCAGTTTCTTTATTTTAAATCTGGCTTTTTCTTTTTTACTTTGCAATACTAGTAGGTAGATTGTAATACTTACAACAAATTATTCCCTGTTTTTTTCTGATTATCTTTAAAATAATTTTTTTAAACTTTAATTATTTTTTCAAGATAAAGTTTTCAAGAAATTATATCCGGTCCCCCAATGCAACACATGTCCTAACATGGAAACAAAAAAGTTTAAGAAAAAAAAACAACAACAAAATCTGATAACTGGGTTAGTTTGCATAAAAGTAAAGTAAAGCGGTAAAAGATATACAACCCTTATGGGTTGGATTATTTTTCTTTTGTTTTTTAGTTGGTCGATGGCCCAAAGACTTAGACTAAACAGGCGCAATCAAACCAATACCTTTAAAACAAACTCATACAATAAAAATACACACATACAAAAAAAAATTTCATATCTTTTTTTATTTCTTTGTAAATTTTTCCTTGGATAAACATCTAAACGTGCTGAAAGGCATAATTAATGAGCCAAGAAGGGAAAAATAATCGCATGTGTAAATGTAGAAAGACCAAGTTTTCTATAGAATTGCAAAAAATATATAAAAAAAAAATAATAAAACCCAACAACTACCACATTAATACCACCATTCGCCACACCAGAGTACAATTCGAAAATAAAGGAAACCCTCCGGTTTTTTTCTATATATTTTTTTTCCTTTGGTCTAAGTGTAAAATGTTTTGTGCAAAGGAAACCTTATCTTTAAAAATATATAAATTTTATGAAAAAAAGAGTAAATCTAAATAGATTCATTCATTCCATTCGTTCGTTCATAAGTTAACAATACGCAATATATTATCATTATTTTTGCCTTGTTTGTCTTCCGTTTTTTTTTTATTTTTCAGTTTTTGTTCAAAATTTCTTTACATTCAGAATCAAAGCATTTGCAAAAAACAAAAAAAAAAAAATAGCAAAATTGAATAAATAAAATTGTTGTTTAAATCCCAAACCCCAGCTGCTAAGGGAAGGGTCTGTTTTTATCACATACAAAAAGATACTTCATTAAGGCAGTTTTTAAAGGAATGTAAAATTCAAGGAAAAAGTTTTACCTATAAATACATTCAATCAAGCTTCTATAGAAAAAATTATGATAGGAAGATTTTTGCATAGAACAAATGATAATAGAATGGTTTTTCTATAGAAAAATGACGATAGGGAGATTTTTCTATATAGAAAAAATGACGATAGGAAGAATTTTCTATATAGAAAAAATATGTCTATAGGAAGATTTTTCTATGTAGAAAAAATATGACGAAGATTTTTCTATATAGAAAAAATATGACGATAGAAAGATTTTTCTATATAGAAAAAATATGACGATAGGAAGATTTTTCTATATAGAAAAAATGTGACGGTAGGAAGATTTTTCTATATTGAAAAAATATGACGACAGGAAGACTTTTCTATATAGAAAAAATATGACGATAGGAAGATTTTTCTATATAGAAAAAATATGACGATAGGAAGATTTTTCTATATAGAAAAAATATGACGATAGGAAGATTTTTCTATATAGAAAAATATGAGGATAGGCAGATTTTTCTATTTAGAAAAAATATGACGATAGGAAGATTTTTCTATTTAGAAAAAATATGACGATAGGAAGATTTTTCTATATAGAAAAAATATGACGATAGGAAGATTTTTCTATATAGAAAAAATATGACGATAGAAAGATTTTTCTATATAGAAAAAATATGACGATAGGAAGATTTTTCTATATAGAAAAATATGAGGATAGGAAGATTTTTCTATATAGAAAAATATGAGGATAGGAAGATTTTTCTATTTAGAAAAAATATGACGATAGGAAGATTTTTCTATATTGAAAAAATATGACGATAGGAAGATTTTTCTATATAGAAAAAATATGACGATAGGAAGATTTTTCTATATAGAAAAAATATGACGATAGAAAGATTTTTCTATATAGAAAAAATATGACGATAGGAAGATTTTTCTATATAGAAAAATATGAGGATAGGAAGATTTTTCTATATAGAAAAATATGAGGATAGGAAGATTTTTCTATTTAGAAAAAATATGACGATAGGAAGATTTTTCTATATTGAAAAAATATGACGATAGGAAGATTTTTCTATATTGAAAAAATATGACGATAGGAAGATTTTTCTATATAGAAAAAATATGACGATAGGAAGATTTTTCTATAGAAAAAATGGCGATAGGAAGATTTTCTATAAAAAAAATGACGATAGGAAGATTTTCCGATAGAAAAAATGACGATAGGAAGATTTTCCGATAAAAAAAAATGACGATGGGACAAGTTTTCTATAGAACAATTGACTACATGGCAAGTTTTCTATAGAAAAGTTGACGATAGGACAAGTTTTCTATAGAAGAGTTGACGATAGGACAAGTTTATTATAGAAAAGTTCACGATAGGACTAGTTTTCTATAGAAGAGTTCACGATAGGACAAGTTTTCTATAGAAAAGTTCACGATAGGACAAGTTTTCTATAGAAAAGTTCACGATAGGACAAGTTTTCTATAGAAAAGTTCACGATAGGACAAGTTTTCTATAGAAAAGTTCACGATAGGACAAGTTTTCTATAGAAAAGTTAACGATGGGACAAGTTTTCTATAGAAAAGTTGACGATAGGACAAGTTTTCTATAGAAAAGTTCACGATAGGACAAGTTTTCTATAGAAAAGTTCACGATAGGACAAGAAATGAAATGTCCTAAAGAAATATTCTAAAAACATCTGATTCCTTTCCCCCTCTGTCCTTCAATACGATAAAAAAATATTGGAAAACAAAATCTAACACATTCTCTATACAAAAACATTATTTCCTTTCTATATTCATTTATTACTTGTTTGTTTTCTATTGAATTTAGCTTTAAAGCCCAAACAAAGATCCAGCAAAAACTGGAGCAACCCGAAAAGCAACAAACTCTGAATAAAATATGAAAAAAAATTTAGAAAAATTGTTGTTTATTTTTTCAACAAAGTTTTCATAGAACCAAAGCTTTTTGTGTGCTTTTTCATTTTATTGTTGCTCTTTAAAGGAAACCCTGCTCTGCTCTAAAGAAGATAAATGAGGTCTATCATTTATTTTTTTTCTGTTTTTATCCTATTGCGTAAAAAATAGATTTTAATAAATTATTCTTCGAAATTATGTTTATTGTTTAAAAAGTGGTTGAGTTAAATGGATGGCTTTTTTTCTTCGAATCTTCATGAATTTTATGATGATTAGTCGAAAGGATAGAAAGGAATTTTTAACGAAGAACTTGAATAGCACGGCAACTTTGAAAAATTCTTGGAATATTTTTCTATAGAAAATATGACGATAAAACATTTTTCTATAGAAAAAATAACGATATTAAGATTTTTCTAAACGATAATAGGAAGAAAAAATGACGATAGGAGGATTTCTCTATAGAAAAAATAACGATAGTAGGATTTTTCTATAGAAAAAATGACGACAGGAAAATTTTTCCATATAGGAAGATTTTTTCTATATAGAAAAAATATGACGATAGGAAGATTTTTCTATATAGAAAATATATGACGATAGGAAGATTTTTCTATATAGAAAAAATGACGTTAGGAAGATTTTTCTATATAGAAAAAATATGACGATAGGAAGATTTTTCTATATAGAAAAATATGACGATAGGAAGATTTTTTTATATAAAAAAAATGTGACGATAGGAAGATTTTTCTATATAGAAAAAATATGACGATAGGAAGATTTTTCTATATAGAAAAATATGACGATAGGAAGATTTTTCTATATAAAAAAAATGTGACGATAGGAAGATTTTTCTTTATTGGAAAAAATATGACTATAGGAAGATTTTTCTATATAGAAAAAATATAACGATAGGAAGATTTTTCTATATAGAAAAAATATGACGATAGGAATATTTTTCTATATAGAAAAATATGACGATAGGAAGATTTTTTTATATAAAAAAAATGTGACGATAGGAAGATTTTTCTATATAGAAAAAATATGACGATAGGAAGATTTTTCTATATAGAAAAATATGACGATAGGAAGATTTTTCTATATAAAAAAAATGTGACGATAGGAAGATTTTTCTATAACGTCATTTTTTCTATATAGAAAAAATAACTCTAGGAAGATTTTTCTATATAGAAAAAATGACGCTAGGAAGATTTTTTTTTATATAGAAAAAATGACGTTAGGAAGATTTTTCTATATAGAAAAAATGATGTTAGGAAGATTTTTCTATATAGAAAAAATAACTCTAGGAAGATTTTTCTATATAGAAAAAATTGCGCTAGGAAGATTTTTCTATATAGAAAAAATGACGCTAGGAAGATTTTTCTATATAGAAAAAATGACGCTAGGAAGATTTTTCTATATAGAAAAAATATGACGATAGGAAGATTTTTCTATATAGAAAAAATATGACGATAGGAAGATTTTTCTATATAGAAAAATATGACGATAGGAAGATTTTTCTATATAAAAAAAATGTGACGATAGGAAGATTTTTCTATAACGTCATTTTTTCTATATAGAAAAAATAACTCTAGGAAGATTTTTCTATATAGAAAAAATGACGCTAGGAAGATTTTTTTTTTATATAGAAAAAATGACGTTAGGAAGATTTTTCTATATAGAAAAAATGATGTTAGGAAGATTTTTCTATATAGAAAAAATAACTCTAGGAAGATTTTTCTATATAGAAAAAATTGCGCTAGGAAGATTTTTCTATATAGAAAAAATGACGCTAGGAAGATTTTTCTATATAGAAAAAATGACGCTAGGAAGATTTTTCTATATAGAAAAAATGACGCTAGGAAGATTTTTCTATATAGAAAAAATGACTTTAGGGAGATTTTTCTATATAGAAAAAATGACGTTAGGAAGATTTTTCTATATAGAAAAAATGACGTTAGGAAGATTTTTCTATATAGAAAAAATGACGTTAGGAAGATTTTTCTATATAGAAAAAATGACGTTAGGAAGATTTTTCTATATAGAAAAAATGACGTTAGGAAGATTTTTCTATATAGAAAAAATATGACGATAGGAAGATTTTTCTATATAGAAAAATATGACGATAGGAAGATTTTTCTATATAAAAAAAATGTGACGATAGGAAGATTTTTCTATAACGTCATTTTTTCTATATAGAAAAAATAACTCTAGGAAGATTTTTCTATATAGAAAAAATGACGCTAGGAAGATTTTTTTTATATAGAAAAAATGACGTTAGGAAGATTTTTCTATATAGAAAAAATGATGTTAGGAAGATTTTTCTATATAGAAAAAATGACGCTAGGAAGATTTTTCTATATAGAAAAAATGACTTTAGGGAGATTTTTCTATATAGAAAAAATGACGTTAGGAAGATTTTTCTATATAGAAAAAATGACGTTAGGAAGATTTTTCTATATAGAAAAAATGACGTTAGGAAGATTTTTCTATATAGAAAAAATGACGTTAGGAAGATTTTTCTATATAGAAAAAATGAAGTTAGGAAGATTTTTCTATATAGAAAAAATGAAGTTAGGAAGATTTTGCTATATAGAAAAAATGACGTTAGGAAGATTTTTCTATATAGAAAAAATGACGTTAGGAAGATTTTTCTATATAGAAAAAATGACGATAGGAAGATTTTTCTTTAGAAAAAATGATGATGGGATATATTTTTCTTTAGAAAAACTGACAATAGGAAGATTTTTCTTTAGACAAAATGACGATAGGAAGATTTTTGTTTAGAAGAAATGACAATGGGAAGATTTTCTATAGAAAAAAATAACGATAGGAAGATTTTTCTACGGAAAAGTTAATGATAAGAAGCCTTTTCCATAGAAAAGTAGACGATGGGAAGGCTTAGAAAATTAAGATTTATGTTATTGGTGTCTATATTTACTAGCCTTGCAAATATTAATTCCCTTCTTAAATTTATGGTTTATTTGCAATTAAATATTTTGTATTTTAATTAAACAACCACATTCCAAATAAATTAGTTATTCAATACAAAAACGACTAAATATTATGAAATCAACAAATTTAATATATAATTATGGTTTAGTGGTCTTATCTTTTAAACATAAAAATATGCAAAAAATAAATTAAAAAAGTTAATAAACAAATTACAAAATATTGGTTTAAGGAATAAGTATTTTTACCTTAAAAGAAAAATCTTTACAACATTTGGAAAATTTTTCAAATCATAAACTTAAGGAAACCAAATTTTTCTACCATCCAATACCAAAATTTATTGCAAATATTTTTAAACCAGTTTCGCAAAATGACACTACCTCCGTCCATCCATATTTGAAATGTGATAACTTTTCCAATTTTTTCAAAACCCAAATCAATAACAAAGTCATAAATTTAAATATTTAATGACTAATTGGCATAAAGAGATAAAAAAACTAATTAAATTTAATAACAATTTTTTATGATAAAAACAACCTGATATTGATTAAAAATAATCTTGTAAATTCTGATTAAAAAATGCTGTAATTAAGCAAAAATTTGGTTTAATTTTTTTATTTTAATTGATAGTAATTAAATGCATATTTTATGATGAGGTTTTAATAATCAAATGAAATTCTTTAAAATAAAATTAATTTTAATTAGTTTATGACAGTGGGCAAAAAGCATCAGCTGGCACTAAAACCCACTCGAAAAAAATGACGATAGGATGTTTTTTCTATAGAAAAAATGACGATAGGAAGTTTTTTCTATAGAAAAAATGACGATAGGAAGTTTTTTCTATAGAAAAAATGACGATAGGAAGTTTTTTCTATAGAAAAAATGACGATAGGAAGTTTTTTCTATAGAAAAAATGACGATAGGAAGTTTTTTCTATAGAAAAAATGACGATAGGAAGTTTTTTCTATAGAAAAAATGACGATAGGAAGTTTTTTCTATAGAAAAAATGACGATAGGAAGTTTTTTCTATAGAAAAAATGACGATAGGAAGTTTTTTCTATAGAAAAAATGACGATAGGAAGTTTTTTCTATAGAAAAAATGACGATAGGAAGTTTTTTCTATAGAAAAAATGACGATAGGAAGTTTTTTCTATAGAAAAAATGACGATAGGAAGTTTTTTCTATAGAAAAAATGACGATAGGAAGTTTTTTCTATAGAAAAAATGACGATAGGAAGTTTTTTCTATAGAAAAAATGACGATAGGAAGTTTTTTCTATAGAAAAAATGACGATAGGAAGTTTTTTCTATAGAAAAAATGACGATAGGAAGTTTTTTCTATAGAAAAAATGACGATAGGAAGTTTTTTCTATAGAAAAAATGACGATAGGAAGTTTTTTCTATAGAAAAAATGACGATAGGAAGTTTTTTCTATAGAAAAAATGACGATAGGAAGTTTTTTCTATAGAAAAAATGACGATAGGAAGTTTTTTCTATAGAAAAAATGACGATAGGAAGTTTTTTCTATAGAAAAAATGACGATAGGAAGTTTTTTCTATAGAAAAAATGACGATAGGAAGTTTTTTCTATAGAAAAAATGACGATAGGAAGATTTTTCTATACAAAAAATGACGAAGGAAGATTTTTCCTAACTGACGTTAGGAAGATTTTTCTATAGAAAAACTGACGTTAGGAAGATTTTTCTATAGAAAAACTGACGTTAGGAAGATTTTTCTATAGAAAAACTGACGTTAGGAAGATTTTTCTATAGAAAAACTGACGTTAGGAAGATTTTTCTATAGAAAAACTGACATTAGGAAGATTTTTCTATAGAAGATTAGTTAAACCTTTACATGTTTAACAATAAAGGGCATTTATTAACGTTGTCCCCTTCCTTAAAATCCTCATATCACCTGAGTAATGTAATTATTCTGCCACTATAATTACCTAAATTCAAAACACAAAAATGTACATTTGTACCTTAATTGAAACACTTTAGTGCCATAACTACCCAACTACGAGTATATTTATTTAGCAATAAAACAATCCCTTGAAAAAAAAATTCTTAATTAGAAAATACCTAAGTCGCACACAATTTGGCTTTATCGCATTGACCAAAACTAATAATTTATTTTTGGGCAATTTTGAAAACGTCTACACGACCGGAGATATGTATATGTAATTGTTGCTACACATGAAAATGTTTTAGTTTGACAACTGTCTCGAAATTTCTTGTATAGACATAGTTTTGGTTTTAAATTAATTTATTTATGTAAATTGTCCATATGCTAGTTTTAATGTCTGTCTCGTCTTAAGTCTTTACATTTTATATCACAAATTTATATTGGCACTTCTATGACAAATACATGAAATTTTTGTTGGTGGCATGTTATAACTGAGAGCTCGTGCTCTAACCCCGTTTCAAATGTTTATGAACTAATGGAAATTTGCAATTAAAAATGGAGGGAAAACTTAAATGAAAAATATTGAATGTGCAATATCAGACAGACTTAAAATGCAAGAGATGGGAAGGTCATATTATTATATTTTTTCTATATAGCAAAAACTCTTCCTATCTTCCTTTCATCATTTTTTTTACAGAAAAATCTTCCTATCGTCATTTTTTCGATAGAAAAATCTTCCCTTTGACATTTTTTCTGTAGAAAAATCTTCCTATCGTCATTTTTCAGAAGAAAATCTTCCTAACATAATTTTTTCTATAGAAAAATCTTCCTAATGTCATTTTTTCTATAGAAAAATCTTCCTAACGTCATTTATTCTATAGAAAAATCTTCCTAACGTCATTTTTTTCTAAAGAAAAATCTTCCTAACGTCATTTTTTCTATATAGAAAAATCTTCCTAATGTCATTTTTTCTATATAGAAAAATCTTCCTAATGTCATTTTTTCTATATAGAAAAATCTTCCTAATGTCATTTTTTCTATATAGAAAAATCTTCCTAACGTCATTTTTTCTATAGAAAAATCTTCCTAACGTCATTTTTTCTATAGAAAAATCTTCCTAACGTCATTTTTTCTATAGAAAAATTTTCCTAACGTCATTTTTTCTATAGAAAAATCTTTCTAACGTCATTTTTTCTACAGAAAAATCTTCCTAACGTTAGTTTTTCTATAGAAAAATCTTCCTAACGTCATTTTTTCTATAGAAAAATCTTCCTAACGTCATTTTTTCTATAGAAAAATCTTCCCAACGTCATTTTTTCTATAGAAAAATCTTCCTTTCGTCATCTTTCTATAAAAAAATCTTCGTATCGTCATTTTTTCTATAGAAAAATCTTCCTATCGTCATATTTGCTAGAAAAATCTTCTTATCGTCATATTTTTTCTATATAGAAAAATCTTCCTATCGTCATATTTTTTCTATATAGAAAAATCTTCCTATCGTCATATTTTTTCTATATAGAAAAATCTTCCTATCGTCATATTTTTTCTATATAGAAAAATCTTCCTATCGTCATATTATTTCTATATGGAATAATCTTCCTATCGTCATATTTTTTCTTTATGGAAAAATCTTCCTATCGTCGTATTTTTCTTTATGGAAAAATCTTTCTATCGTCATATTTTTTCTTTATGGAAAAATCTTCCTATCGTCATATTTTTTCTGTATAGAAAAATCTTCCTATCGTCATATTTTTTCTATATAGAAAAATCTTCCTATCGTCATATTTTTTCTATATAGCAAAATCTTCCTATCGTCATATTTTTTCTATATAGAAAAATCTTCCTATCGTCATATTTTTTCTATATAGAAAAATCTTCCTATCGTCATATTTTTTCTATATAGAAAAATCTTCCTATCGTCATATTTTTTCTTTATGGAAAAATCTTCCTATCGTCGTATTTTTCTTTATGGAAAAATCTTTCTATCGTCATATTTTTTCTTTATGGAAAAATCTTCCTATCGTCATATTTTTTCTGTATAGAAAAATCTTCCTATCGTCATATTTTTTCTATATAGAAAAATCTTCCTATCGTCATATTTTTTCTATATAGAAAATTCTTCTTATCGTCATATTTTTTCTATATAGAAAAATCTTCCTATCGTCATATTTTTTCTTTATGGAAAAATCTTCCTATCGTCGTATTTTTCTTTATGGAAAAATCTTTCTATCGTCATATTTTTTCTTTATGGAAAAATCTTCCTATCGTCATATTTTTTCTGTATAGAAAAATCTTCCTATCGTCATATTTTTTCTATATAGAAAAATCTTCCTATCGTCATATTTTTTCTATATAGCAAAATCTTCCTTTCGTCATATTTTTTCTATATAGAAAATTCTTCTTATCGTCATATTTTTTCTATATAGAAAAATCTTCCTATCGTCATATTTTTTCTATATAGAAAAATCTTCCTATCGTCATATTTTTTCTATATAGAAAAATCTTCCTATCGTCATATTTTTTTCTACATAGAAAAATCTTCCTATCGTCATATTTTTTCTATATAGAAAAATCTTCCTATCGTCATATTTTTTTCTACATAGAAAAATCTTCCTATCGTCATATTTTTTCTATATAGAAAAATCTTCCTATCGTCATATTTTTTCTATATAGAAAAATCTTCCTATCGTCATATTTTTTCTATATAGAAAAATCTTCCTATCGTCATATTATTTCTATATGGAATAATCTTCCTATCGTCATATTTTTTCTTTATGGAAAAATCTTCCTATCGTCGTATTTTTCTTTATGGAAAAATCTTTCTATCGTCATATTTTTTCTTTATGGAAAAATCTTCCTATCGTCATATTTTTTCTGTATAGAAAAATCTTCCTATCGTCATATTTTTTCTATATAGAAAAATCTTCCTATCGTCATATTTTTTCTATATAGCAAAATCTTCCTATCGTCATATTTTTTCTATATAGAAAAATCTTCCTATCGTCATATTTTTTCTATATAGAAAAATCTTCCTATCGTCATATTTTTTCTATATAGAAAAATCTTCCTATCGTCATATTTTTTCTTTATGGAAAAATCTTCCTATCGTCGTATTTTTCTTTATGGAAAAATCTTTCTATCGTCATATTTTTTCTTTATGGAAAAATCTTCCTATCGTCATATTTTTTCTGTATAGAAAAATCTTCCTATCGTCATATTTTTTCTATATAGAAAAATCTTCCTATCGTCATATTTTTTCTATATAGAAAATTCTTCTTATCGTCATATTTTTTCTATATAGAAAAATCTTCCTATCGTCATATTTTTTCTTTATGGAAAAATCTTCCTATCGTCGTATTTTTCTTTATGGAAAAATCTTTCTATCGTCATATTTTTTCTTTATGGAAAAATCTTCCTATCGTCATATTTTTTCTGTATAGAAAAATCTTCCTATCGTCATATTTTTTCTATATAGAAAAATCTTCCTATCGTCATATTTTTTCTATATAGCAAAATCTTCCTTTCGTCATATTTTTTCTATATAGAAAATTCTTCTTATCGTCATATTTTTTCTATATAGAAAAATCTTCCTATCGTCATATTTTTTCTATATAGAAAAATCTTCCTATCGTCATATTTTTTCTATATAGAAAAATCTTCCTATCGTCATATTTTTTTCTACATAGAAAAATCTTCCTATCGTCATATTTTTTCTATATAGAAAAATCTTCCTATCGTCATATTTTTTTCTACATAGAAAAATCTTCCTATCGTCATATTTTTTCTATATAGAAAAATCTTCCTATCGTCATATTTTTTCTATATAGAAAAATCTTCCTATCGTCATATTTTCATTTTTTATATAGAAAAACTTCCCATCCCTGTTATCCGCATAGTTATATGCGACATAAAAACTCACTTATAGTTATTTAAATTCACATGTTTTAAATGCTAAAAGTTTATTACGAAATAAACATTAAATTAGCATAATTTTAGGATATGGAAAGAGACAAAAAGCACCCAGTTATGGGAGACATTAAAAAAACAACAAAATTTCCTAAATTATAAATTTATTCTGTCAGTCGTCAGACTTCATCAACAGCAACAGAACGTAAAAAGTTTCTGCCAGTTGATGTTTCTTTTGTTTCTTATTCTGGGGTTCCTTTGTTTCTATCTTGAAGGAAGAATAATAAGGGCATGCCCAATAACCCAGAAAGCAAAAGAACTTGTACATGATTACATGCGTCAGCTGTGTCATATTCCTTTAAGTTCCTTTAGCTGCTGCTGTTTGGCAGTCGGGGTATTGTCTTCTGAGTCTCTTATATTTTTCTGTATTGTTAAGCGATTATGTAGAAATTTCTTTTCAAACTTTTTTTTTTGTTGAACTCATTGTTAGATGTAACTATAATTTGTTTGCTTTTCATTCTTTAGGAACAATGTCAAACTAAATTGTGCAAAGAACTGAAAATTTTTAATGAAATGTTTTTAAGAAAATAAGGCATGACAAGTTACTTTTTTTCTTGGATTAACTTTAACGGAAAAGGAAACAACCGGCCTGACAGGAAAAGACGTAAAATGAACATGTTCTTGTACATATAAAAGTCGCATTGGATTTCTTTCAATTTGAACTCTATTATCCTACATTTGGCGCAATGTAACGCATTTAGAATTTTAAGACGAAATTGTGCAAAATTTTGTTTAATAAAGGAAATAATTATTGTCTTTAAAATATAATGAGCAATTCAATTTGATCCCAAATTTTTTTCCAAAGCTAAAATTGTTCATTGAAATTTAAATAATAAGATAAATAATAAGATTTTTCTATATAGAAAAAATGTGACGATAGGAAGATTTTTCTATATACAAAAAATATGACGATAGGAAGATTTTTCTATATAGAAAAAATATGATGATAGGAAGATTTTTCTATATAGAAAAAATATATAGATAGAAAGATTTTTCTATATACAAAAAATATAAAGATATGAAGATTTTTCTATATAGAAAAAATATGATGAAAGGAAGATTTTCCTATATAGAAAAAATTTGACGATAGGAAGATTTTTCTACATAGAAAAAATATGACGATAGGAAGATTTTTCTATATAGAAAAAATATGACGATAGGAAGATTTTTCTATATAGAAAAAATATGACGATAGGTAGATTTTTCTTTTTTGGAAAAAATATGACTATAGGAAGATTTTTCTATATAGAAAAAATATAACGATAGGAAGATTTTTCTATACAGAAAAAATATGACCATAGGAAGATTTTTCTATATAGAAAAAAATATGACGATAGAAAGATTTTTCTATATGGAAAAAATATGATGAAAGGAAGATTTTTCTATATAGAAAAAATATATAGATAGAAAGATTTTTCTATATACAAAAAATATGACGATAGGAAGATTTTTCTATATAGAAAAAATATGATGATAGGAAGATTTTTCTATATAGAAAAAATATATAGATAGAAAGATTTTTCTATATACAAAAAATATAAAGATATGAAGATTTTTCTATATAGAAAAAATATGATGAAAGGAAGATTTTCCTATATAGAAAAAATATGACGATAGGAAGATTTTTCTACATAGAAAAAATATGACGATAGGAAAATTTTTCTATATATAGATTTTTCTATATATAGAAAAAATATGACGATAGGAAGATTTTTCTTTATTGGAAAAAATATGACGATAGGAAGATTTTTCTATATAGAAAAAATATGACGATAGAAAGATTTTTCTAAATAGAAAAATATGACGACAGGAAGATTTTTCTATATAGAAAAAATATGACTATAGGAAGATTTTTCTATATGGAAAAAATATGATGAAAGGAGGATTTTTCTATATAGAAAAAATATAACGATAGGAAGATTTTTCTACATAGAAAAAGTATGACGATAGGAAAATTTTTTTATATAGAAAAAATATGACGATAGGAAGATTTTTCTATATAAAAAAAAATATGACGATAGGAAGATTTTTCTATATAGAAAAAATATGACGATAGAAAGATTTTTCTAAATAGAAAAATATGACGACAGGAAGATTTTTCTATATAGAAAAAATATGACTATAGGAAGATTTTTCTATATGGAAAAAATATGATGAAAGGAGGATTTTTCTATATAGAAAAAATATAACGATAGGAAGATTTTTCTATATGGAAAAAATATGATGAAAGGAAGATTTTTCTATATGGAAAAAATATGATGAAAGGAAGATTTTTCTATATAGAAAAAATATGACGATAGGAAGATTGTTCTACATAGAAAAAGTATGACGATAGAAAGATTTTTCTATACAGAAAAAAATATGACGATAGGAAAATTTTTTTATATAGAAAAAATATGACGATAGGAAGATTTTTCTATATAGAAAAAATATGACGATAGGAAGATTTTTCTATATAAAAAAAAATATGACGATAGGAAGATTTTTCTATATAGAAAAAATATGACGATAGGAAGATTTTTCTATATAGAAAAAAATTAAAGACAGGAAGATTTTTCTATATAGGAAAAATATGAAGATAGAAAGATTTTTCTATATAGAAAAAATATGACGATAGGAAGATTTTTCTATATAGAAAAAATATGGCGATAGGAAGATTTTTCTATGTAGAAAAAATATGATGATAGGAAGATTTTTCTATATAGAAAAAATATGACGATAGGAAGATTTTTCTATATAGAAAAAATATGACGAGAGGAAGATTTTTCTATATAGAAAAAATGACATTAGGAAAATTTTTTTAAAGAAAAACTGATATCAGGAAGATTTTTCTATAAAATAAATTTCTATATAGAAAAGACGATAGGAAGAGATTTTTTCTAAATAGAAAAACAAATGACGATAGGAAGAGTTTTTTTCTTAATAGAAAAAGAATGACGTTAGAAAAAGTTTTTTCTGTATAGAAAAAGACATGAGGTTAGGAAGAGTTTTTTTATGCCGTCTTGATATTTTTTTTTCGAAATTTTCTCATAATTTTTTATAAATTATGCCACTGCTTAATGGCTCTGCTGCTGGTTGCTTTTATTATCTATTTTTTATAGAACTTCCGCTGTGAAGTGTGCCAATTATCTTATATTATTGGCGAACAACAGCAACCAAGACTTTATTCTCCCTTTTACTTTAATACTTATTAAGTTAAACAGTTCAGTTACGAGGGTGAATTGAAAATAAATTTTAATTTTTTTGTCTGAAAATCCATAAAGTTTTATTATTTTCACTTTAAACTAATTCCCAACCCTTCCTCGTTACCAATTTAAACGTTCGTGTTCCTGTTTGTTTATTTATTCAACCAAATTCGAGGTAGAGGTTTCTTATTCATCTTATCACACGTTTGTATCTTTGGTTGCATGATGTTGCCATTTTTTGTGGTTTCCTCTATATGTTGCTGTTGTTGTCATCCTCATTCTTTCCAGATATTTTTTTGGCTATTAATTCCGTAAATTGTGCTATAGATTTTCTTTTAAAATCAAATCATGAACGGATGTATCTTAAAGCTCATGCCGTGCCAAAACTAAAATGAAGACAATAGATGAAAGAACTAGTTGAATCAGGGAAATCATGGAAACTTTTTAGATTCAAAAAAAGTTTCGATAAAATATCTTCGAGTCTTATCTATGAATGCAACTGATTAGAAGATCAAATGTCGGAAAAGGTATTAAAAGTATGTGAATGATTAAAGTTTTGATTAACTTTTTATGAATATAAATTGCTTTGTATTACAATACAGTCTTCCCGACGTCATTTCTTTTTCTATATAGAAAAAACGTCTTCCTGACGTCATTTCTTTTTCTATATAGGAAAAACGTCTTCCTGACGTCATTTCTTTTTCTATATAGAAAAAACGTCTTCCTGACGTCATTTCTTTTTCTATATAGAAAAAACGTCTTCCTGACGTCATTTCTTTTTCTATATAGAAAAAACGTCTTCCTGACGTCATTTCTTTTTCTATATAGAAAAAACGTCTTAGTGACGTCATTTCTTTTTCTATATAGAAAAAACGTCTTAGTGACGTCATTTCTTTTTCTATATAGAAAAAACGTCTTAGTGACGTCATTTCTTTTTCTATATAGAAAAAACGTCTTAGTGACGTCATTTCTTTTTCTATATAGGAAAAACGTCTTCCTGACGTCATTTCTTTTTCTATATAGAAAAAACGTCTTCCTGACGTCATTTCTTTTTCTATATAGAAAAAACGTCTTCCTGACGTCATTTCTTTTTCTATATAGAAAAAACGTCTTCCTGACGTCATTTCTTTTTCTATATAGAAAAAACGTCTTCCTGACGTCATTTCTTTTTCTATATAGAAAAAACGTCTTCCTGACGTCATTTCTTTTTCTATATAGAAAAAACGTCTTCCTGACGTCATTTCTTTTTCTATATAGAAAAAACGTCTTCCTGACGTCATTTCTTTTTCTATATAGAAAAAACGTCTTCCTGACGTCATTTCTTTTTCTATATAGAAAAAACGTCTTCCTGACGTCATTTCTTTTTCTATATAGAAAAAACGTCTTCCTGATGTCATTTCTTTTTCTATATAGAAAAAACGTCTTCCTGACGTCATTTCTTTTTCTATATAGAAAAAACGTCTTCCTGACGTCATTTCTTTTTCTATGTAGAATAAACGTCTTCCTGACGTCATTTCTTTTTCTATATAGAAAAAACGTCTTCCTGACGTCATTTCTTTTTCTATATAGAAAAAACGTCTTCCTGACCTCATTTCTTTTTCTATATAGAAAAAACGTCTTCCTGACCTCATTTCTTTTTCTATATAGAAAAAACGTCTTCCTGACGACATTTCTTTTTCTATATAGAAAAAACGTCTTCCTGACGTTATTTCTTTTTCTATATAGAAAAAACGTCTTCCTGACGTCATTTCTTTTTCTATATAGAAAAAACGTCTTCATGACGTCATTTCTTTTTCTATATAGAAAAAACGTCTTCCTGACGTCATTTCTTTTTCTATATAGAAAAAACGTCTTCCTGACGTCATTTCTTTTTCTATATAGAAAAAACGTCTTCCTGACGTCATTTCTTTTTCTATATAGAAAAAACGTCTTCCTGACGTCATTTCTTTTTCTATATAGAAAAAACGTCTTCCTGACGTCATTTCTTTTTCTATATAGAAAAAACGTCTTCCTGACGTCATTTCTTTTTCTATATAGAAAAAACGTCTTCCTGACGTCATTTCTTTTTCTATATAGAAAAAACGTCTTCCTGACGTCATTTCTTTTTCTATATAGAAAAAACGTCTTCCTGACGTCATTTCTTTTTCTATATAGAAAAAACGTCTTCCTGACGTCATTTCTTTTTCTATATAGAAAAAACGTCTTCCTGACGTCATTTCTTTTTCTATATAGAAAAAACGTCTTCCTGACGTCATTTCTTTTTCTATATAGAAAAAACGTCTTCCTGACGTCATTTCTTTTTCTATATAGAAAAAACGTCTTCCTGACGTCATTTCTTTTTCTATATAGAAAAAACGTCTTCCTGACGTCATTTCTTTTTCTATATAGAAAAAACGTCTTCCTGACGTCATTTCTTTTTCTATATAGAAAAAACGTCTTCCTGACGTCATTTCTTTTTCTATATAGAAAAAACGTCTTCCTGACGTCATATTTTTCATCACTTTAGCTATGATGGGGCTAGACAGTTGTCTACTTTGATCTTGATGCTAGAGCTTGTTTAATGAATGTTGTTTTGTATGATGATGTAGGGTATGCATAAATATCTGTTCGTTCATTAATTTTTGTATAAATATTTAAAATTGCAAATTTAACAGAGCAGAAAAAAATATACAACCATAAGATATACCTTACAACATTTACATTAATACAGAATTTCGTTTTTCTTAGTAGATCCCCAAACCTTCAGGCAGAAAGACGGACATTAGCACTGACGGACGGAAGGACAGACATATTTGTTTCTTTAAAATACAAATTTATTTGGCAGAGTCGTTTGTTTAGCCAGCAAATCTTTTTATTTGTTATTTATTTAATTTTTTGCTTTAGATACAATTTTGATCAAATAAATTAAATAAATTGCCAACCATAGACAGTCGTTCATTTGTTCGTAGTTGTCTTTGCTAATGCCTTTGCTGGGTCTTGGTCTATGGCTAAAAGCCGGCAACTGCTACTTCTGATGCTTCTGTAGTTGCTGTTGCCACACAATGGCAGCTGTTTGTTGTATTTCATTGCGGCTTCCTGAAACAAAATCAACCAGCCAACATCTTCTCATCCCATTTAATACACGGCAAAGATAAAAACGTTTTTTCTACTACTTCTACTGTGTGATTTTCATCATTTCCACTTATTTGCAAATTTTGTTTTGGTTTCGCTTTAGCTCTTGTATCTTATGGATGTAATGTCAAGCCCGAGTAAAAAAAATATCTTGTATTATTTACATGTATTTTATAGATATTTCCCAAAACATTTGCACTGCAAAGCCTGTATGGGGGTGTGGATAATCGCCAGGATTAAAGTTTGTGTTATTTCAAATAAGTAGATTCGACTACTTTTGGAGAAATCTTGATATTAATGCAGTAACATCAGCTTTATCTAAAACTATCATTAGTTTCCATTTGAGTTTATTTTTGTGTAGCATTTGGCAAATGTTAGCGGTTTTGCTTGTACATTCTAATGCATTTCTAAAGAGTT
Source organism: Stomorhina lunata (assembly GCA_933228675.1). Lineage (NCBI taxonomy): Eukaryota > Metazoa > Arthropoda > Insecta > Diptera > Rhiniidae > Stomorhina > Stomorhina lunata. Next base: position 39,009,321 of record OW121740.1, on the reverse strand, counting down.
TTTTTTATGGGAATTCAGGTAATTTTTGTTTACATACAATATACTCATTTCAATCCTCCTACATTCCGGTAGTCTTATTGCTCAGGTACTTTATTTAAGAGGATTATACACTGGCTTATTATGTCTGATTAATGTGTTTCTTTTGTAAAATTTCAAGTATGAGTAACATGAGGAAAGACCTGATCTCTTAAATTAGTCATATACATATGTATATGAAAACCAAACAATTTTCCATGTTCAAAATTCACTCATTATATATTTAAGACTAAATATGCAAATATATGCAGCTGATTTATATTTTGCTATAAAAAAGACACACCAGCCTTCAAACTTGTAAAAATTAAGCTTTACAAGTTTTCGGTGAAAAAAGTTATGTCTTATCTAAACTAAAATATAATAGGAAGTTGGAAAAAATATGACATTAGGAAAAGTTTTTTCTTATATAAAAAGAATATGAGGTGAGAAATAGTTTTTTCTATATAGAAAAAATATGACGTTAGAAAGAATTTTTTTTATATAGAAAAAGAAATGACATTAAAAAGAGTTTTTTCTATCTAAAAAGTTTTCTATAGGAAAGCTTTTGATATTGAAAGTTTAACTTGGCATGTTTTCTATATGATATCTTTCGATATTCAAACTTAAATATAATAGGAAGTTTTTGCATATACAGTAATTTTTCTATGGTACTAGGAACAGTATGACAACAGGAAGAGTTTTTTCTATATAGAAAAATAAATGACGCCAGGAAGAGTTTTTTCTATATGAAAAAAATATGACATTAGGAAGAGTTGTTTCTTATATAAAAAAAAATAGTACCTGGTAGACCGAGCCTTGCTCGGAGCTTTATGATAAGCATTTTGAGGAAAATTTTAAAATTTTTATATATTTTATATTATAAAGTGCTAAAAAAAATTTAGAGGAAAGACATTGTAGAAATATTCAGTTAATTTTGAATTATTTGATTTATTTTGTCCGACCAACACATAGTTTGCATAGTTTACAGTTTAACTCATTTTGAATAATTTTGGAAATTTTTTGCTAAAATTTGCTAAAGATTATAGTCTGATCAAATGCACAGTTTACGATTTAATTCATTTTGAGTAGTTTTCTGTGGCGCAACCTGTCGGACTTTGCTTATTCCAATACATAAACCTTCTTCGGCTTATCCGTAACAACTTTGCTGAAGATTATAGCATGATTAAATGTACAGCATACGATTAAATTGACTTTGAGTAAATTTCAGTAGCGCCACCTAACGAAATTTCTTCATACCAACTAAGAAACCTTCGTCGGCTCATGTGCAACAACTTTGCTAAAGATTGTAGCATGATTAAATGTACAGATTACGATTAAATTGACTTTAAGGAAGTTTCTGTAGCGCCACCTGTCGGAAATTATTCATACCAACTAAAAAGCCTTCCTCTGCTCATGCGCTACAACTTTGCTAAAGATCATAGCATGATCAAATGTACAGTTTACTATTTAATTAATTTTTAGTAATTTTCAGTGGCGCCATCTGTCGGAAATTAGTCTTATCAACTTTAAAACCTTCGCCGGCTTATCCGCAACATTTTCGCTAAAGAGCATAACACAATCAAATTCACAGTTTACTATTCTATAAAGAACATACATACAGACAAATATTTATTTGTTTAAAATAATACTAATTTTTCCCCCTTTTTATTTCCTAATTTCTAAAAGTTCCATATGTATATTTGGTACTTTTTTGGTGCCAATTGAATTCGGTACATTTTTTTTAAACGCATTTAATATAATGTATAATGTTCCTATTCATATTACTTTGGAGATGTTAAGTTATTATTTTATCCCTTTTTTACCCATTTTGGCTCCAAAATCAAAAAAGTATCAAATACGTGTTTCATGTTTTTTTACATCTATTGATTGCAGTACCAAGTTTCTTTCTATATTCTTTAGTTTAAAATATAAGAGTGGGTTAAAAAGGTGCCAAAAAAACTATTTTCACCCTTTTTTACCCCCTATCGGACATAGTTTCAAAAAAGTACCAAACACCTGTCCGCTTATTTTCAAAGCTGTTTAAAACGTAATTTTAATTTTGTTTCTATACCTATTACTTTAGGAGACATAGCGTTTTCGATTTTTTCCCCTTTTTACCCGTTTTTACCCTTTCCAAAAGTCCCTTCTTCTTCGACCTATACATCAAAAAAGATACCCACTGTCCAAATTTTATCAAAATCGTTAGAGCCGTTTTCGAGATAGCCATTCTATATATATATATATATATATATATATATATATATATATATATATATATATATATATATACAATTATTGCTCGTTTAAGAATATAAGATAAGGTTAGAAAGAGTTTTTTCTATATAGAAAAAATATGACGTAAGAAAGATTTTTTTATATGGAAAAAGAAATGACATTAAAAAGAGTTTTTTCTATATATTTAAGATTTTCTATAGGAAAGCTTTTGATATTGAAAGTTTAACTAGGAATGTTTTCTATATGATATCTTTCGATATTCAAAGTTTTATGAAGGAAATCTTTCCATATCGAAAGCTTATTATTAGGAAACATTTTGAAATTGAAAGATTTATATATTAACCCCCAAAACAAATTGTAAAATTATGAAATTCTTATAATTTGAAATTTGTATGGAAGACTTGAATTATAAGCTTGCTATAGCTTAATTTCTTGATTATAAATTAGGGGGTAAATCTTTAGATGTTGGCATTTTTATATTGCAAAGCTCTTTTATACTGAAAAGCTCGAAATATGAAAGCTTTGATATTGGAAAGCTCGAAAAATTTATATATATAGAAAAATTTTAAGATACTGACATTTTTATATTGGAAAGCTCTTGACGTGGAATTTTTTTAAGAAAAAAGCTTTGGATACTAAAAGTAACCTTTAGGAAATCTGTTGGTATAAAATGTTTTCAATCTGAAATATTTTGACTACAAAAGTTTTATATAAGAAATCTTTTGATATTGAAAGTTTTCGATAGAAAATATTTCAATATCAAAAGTTTATTATAGGAAACCTTTTGACATCGAAAGCTTTATATAGAAAATCTTTTTTTAAGAAAGCTTTCGATATGAAATGTTTTTAGTTAAAAGCTTTCTATATCAAAAGTTCCCTATAGGAGAGCTTTGATGTTGGAAAGTTCGAAAGATTTACATATATAGAAAATCTTAAGATACTGACATTTTTATATTGGAAAGGTCTTAACATGGAATTTTTTTAGAAAAAGAGCTTTGGATACTAAAAGTAACCTTTAGGAAATCTGTTGATATAAAAAGATTACAATCCGAAATATTTTGACTACAAAAGTTTTATATAAGAAATCTTTTGGTAATGAATGTTTTCTATAGTAAATATTTTAATATAAAAAGATTATTATAGGAAACTTTTGACATCGAAAGTTTTATATAGAAATTCGTTTTAATTTTTTCAGAAAGCTTTCGATATGAAATGTTTTTAGTTGAAAGCTTTTTATATTAAAAGTTACTTTTAGGAAAGCTATTGGAAAGCTCGAAAGATTTACATATATAGAAAATCTTAAGATACTGGCATTTTTTTATTAAAAAGCTCTTGATATGGAATGTTTTTAGTAGAAAGCTTTGGATATTGAAAGTAACCATTAGGAAATCTGTTGAAATCAAGGGTTTTCAATCCGAAATATTTTGACGACAAAAGTTTAATATAAGAAATCTTTTGATATTGAAAGTTTTCGATAGAAAATATTTCAATATCAAAAGTTTATTTTAGAAAACCTTTTGACATCGAAAGCTCTATAAAGAAAATCTTTTTTTAAGAAAGATTTCGATGTGCAATGTTTTTAGGTAAAAGCTTTTTATATCAAAAGTTACCTATAGGAGAGCTTTGATATTGGAAAGTTCGAAAGATTTACATATATCGAAAATCTTAAGATACTAGCATTTTTATATTGGAAAGGTCTTGACATGGAATTTTTTTGGAAAAAAAGCTTTGGATACTAAAAGTAACCTTTAGGAAATCTGTTGATATAAAAAGATTTCAATCCGAAATATTTTGACTACAAAAGTTTTATATAAGAAATCTTTTGGTAATGAATGTTTTCTATAGAAAATAGTTTAATATAAAAATATTATTATAGGAAACTTTTGACATCGAAAGTTTTATATAGAAATTCGTTTTTTTTTCAGAAAGCTTCGATATAAAGTGTTTTTAGTTGAAAGCTTTTTATATTAAAAGTTACCTTAAGGAAAGCTATTGGAAAGCTCGAAAGATTTATATATATAGAAAATCTTAAGATACTTTTTATTAGAAAGCTCTTGATGTGGAATATTTTTAGAAGAGAGCTTTAGATATTAAATTTAACCTTTAGGTTAAAGTTTTAAAAGTTTTTTAACATCGAAAGTTTTATATGGAAAATATTTTTTTTCAGAAATCTTTTGAAATGGAATGTTTTTATTTAACAGCTTTTTATATCAAAAGTTTTAGGAAAGCTTTGAAAATATTTTATGGGAATGTTTTATAAAATAATTTTTCGATAACCTAGAAAGCTAAAGTTGTCTATACGTTTTATATAAAAAGTTTTCAATCTGAAATATTTTGACAATGTTTTATATGAGAAATATTTCGATATCGAAAGTTTATTATAGAAAATATTTGGACATCGAAAGTTTTCTATGAAAAATATTTCAATTTTAAAAGTTTTTTAACATCAAAAGTTGTATATAGAAAATATTTTTTCAATCTTATGATATGGAATGTTTTTAGTTAAAAGTTTTTTATATCAAAAGTTACCTATAGGAAAGCTTTGATATGGAATATTTTTTTATAGAAAGTTTAGTATAAGAAATTTTTCGTTATCGAATATTTATTATAGGAATCCTTTCGACATCGAAAGTTTTATATAGGAATTTTTAATTCAAATAAATAACTAGAAAGCTAAAGTTGTCTATAGGATTTATATAAAAAGTTTTCAATCTGAAATATTTTGACGATGTTTTATATGAGAAATATTTCGATATCGAAAGTTTATTATAGAAAATATTTCGACATCGAAAGTTTTATATAGGAAAACTTTAGTTAAAACTGTTTTTTATGGAAAAGCTTTTGATGTGGAATGTTTTTAAAAGAACGTTTTATATATTAAAACTAACATATAGGAAAGCTTTTAATGTTGAAAGTTTTCAATCCGAAAAGTGTTGCCGACAAAAGTTTTATATAAGAAATCATTATACTTAAGATATTAAAGTTATCTATAATTTTATATAAAAAGTTTCCAATCTGAAATATTTTGACGACAAAAGTTTTATATAAGAAATCTTTCGATATCGAAAGTTTATTATAGAAAACCTTTCGACATCGAAAATTTTATATAAGAAAACTTTAGATAAATAATGACAGGTTTTTATTGGAAAGCTTTTGGTGTGGGATGTTTGAAATAGAACGTTTTTTTTATATATTTTTAATCTTTCAACATCAAAAGTTTTATATAAGAAAACTTCAGATAAATAATGGCAGTTTTTTTTTTTTTTTTGGAAAGCTTTTAAGAAAGTTTTATTTATTAAAAGACACCTTAAGGAAAGCTTTTAATATTGAAAGTTTTCGATCCGAAAACTGTTGTCGAAAAAAGTTTAATATAAGAAATCATTATACATCCAATCCGAAAGCTTTAAAATTCGAAAGTTTTCCATTATTTTTTAATGCAACGACATATAATTTGGCGAGATAGGGCTTTTAAAAAATATATTTTTTTTTAGGAAAAAGTTAGGGCTTTTTAGAAAATTACTAAAAAAACCGCAAATTTTGATAAAATTGAGTTAAATTTTTCGATATCGAAAGTTTATTATAGAAAACCTTTCGACATCGAAAGTTTAATATAAGAAAACTTTAGATAAATAATGACAGGTTTTTATTGCAAAGCTTTTGGTGTGGGATGTTTTTAATAGAACTTTTTTATATTTAAAGTTAGAAAAAGCTTTTAACATCGAAAGTTTTATATAAGAAAACTTTAGATAAAGAATGACAATTTTTTATTGGAAGGCTTTTGGTGTGGGATGTTTAAAGTAGAACGTTTTATATTGAAAGTTACCTATAGGAAAGCTTTTAATATTGAAAGTTTTCAATCCGAAAACTGCTGTCGACAAAAGTTTAATATAAGAATTCATTATACTTTAGATATTAAGGTTATCTATAATTTTATATCAAAAGTTTCCAATTTGAAACATTTTGGCGAAAGATTTTTTATTTTAAAAATCTTTCAATATCGAAAGTTTATTATAGAAAATCTTTCAACATCAAAAGTTTCATATAAGAAAACTTCAGATAAATAATGACAGTTTTTGTTTTTTTTTAAAGCTTTTAAGAAAGTTTTATTTATTAAAAGATACCTTTAGGATATCTTTTAATATTGAAAGTTTTCTGTAGGAAAAGTGTTGTCGACAAAAGTTTAATATAAGAAATTATTATACATCCAACCGAAAGCTTTAAAATTCGAAAGTTTTCTATTATTTTTTAATGCAACGACATATAATTTGGCGAGATAGGGCTTTTAAAAAATATAGTTTTTTTTAGGAAAAAGTTAGGGCTTTTTAGAAAATTATTTAAATAACCGCAAATTTTGATAAAATTGAGTTAAATTTTTGTGAGAAAGTGTATTTGCCTTAAATCCATTGGAATCACAATAAATCAACTTCGAAAAAGGTGTGAGTTAGGGCCTTTCTACATGAGACTAACGATACAACAACATCCCATGTAATAAAAGTACAGGTCGCAATTCTAAAGATAATTTGATGAAATTTGGCACAGATGTTTTTTTTTTTTTGATAGTGGGACCATGGCTATTATGGTACTTAACATAGGTCCCACTTCCCGGAATTGATATATTGGCCACAAATATTAATATTTTTTCATGAAATTTAAAACAAATACTGCTTTTGGAAACTAAAAGCACTGTAACAAATTTGAAACCGGTCCACATTTGACCATAGCTCCCATACAAACTCTTCTGTCAAAATGAACAAAATGAGACAAAAATCTCTAAAAACGCTCATAAATCTGAAGATAATGAGAATTTTGAGTTTCTTTTTTGCATAGATAGATTTTGTAAAAACTGTAATTAATTTGCCAAATTTCGAGATAATCGGTCCACATTTAACCCTAGCTCTCATATAAGTCCAAAAGACGGAAAAAGTTTAAATATATAAGTTTTGAGTAAATGTTTGTATGATGGCAAAATTTAGCAAACATTTGTCTTTATACAGGAAAAATAACACCTTTGACCTTGGTGGTGAAGAGTATCCTATGGTCGGGCTTGACCGACTATAGCACTTTCATACTTGTTTTAATAGCCTTTAGTGGTATTGGATACAATGAATTCATTTGACTGTCTGTTAGGGTTGCCAGACACAAATCCGGAAGAAGCTGGACATAAGGCAAACAAAAGCTTGACAACCCAAAAATTAGCTGGACATTAATGAATTTTGCAAATTGTAAGTACCAAATGAAAGTGGACAAGATGACATGCCCGAACAAATCAAAATGAGGTTAGAATTGCAATAACTGAAAAGTAATAAATCTGCGGGTGCCGATGGTTTGTCGACAGAGCTTTTTAAGGCAGGAGCTGGGAGTTGATAATTATTTATGTCCCAGCCTATAAAAACCATATAGTTAGAAGAAGGTATGCCGGACGATTGGAGCCTCAGAGTTCTTTGTTCAGTCCACAAACAAATTAGATAAAACTTTATGTGCCAATTATAGAGGTATAAGACTTCTTTCAATTGCACATAAGATAATAATGGGTGTTTTTTATTGAGGTATAGAACTTTAAGTTGGCATCACTTTTTTAACTGGCGGCCATTTTGTCAGCTGTCAAGTGATTAATATTTAGTTTGGTTTGCCATTTCATCATGAACAGGTTGACAAAAGAATAACGCTTGCAAATCGTGCAAATTTATTTCGAAAATAATGGTTCAGTTCGCGAAGTTTACCGCAAGCTCCGTCCATTTTATGGTCGACATAATCGTCCATCAGAGCAATTAATTCGGTTAACCATGGATCGTTTTCGCACTACGTTTACTCTATGTGATAATACGCATCCGCAGCGACGTCGAACAGTGCGCACCGAAGAAACAATTGCCGCTGTAGAGCAAAGTGTTGAAGAGGACCCGAATGCATCGATTCGCCACCGTGCACAGCAATTGGAGCTTTGTCCATCAACTTTATGGAAGATTTTGCGCAAAGATCTTGGCTTGCGACCTTACAATATCCAGCTTGTGCAAGAATTAAAGCCGCGAGACCATGCAATGCGTCGTGATTTTGGTGTATGGGCCGAAAATGAGATTGATCTCGATGCTGATTTTCATCGCAAAATTTTGTTCAGTGATGAGGCTCATTTTTGGTTGAATGGCTACGTCAACAAGCAAAATTGCCGCATTTGGAGTGAAGAGAATCCACATGAGACCCTTGAGACGCCATTACATCCACAAAAACTGACTGTTTGGTGTGCTCTATGGGCTGGTGGAGTCATTGGGCCATACTTCTTCCGAAATAATGCTGGAGAGTCAGTTACCATAAATGGAGACCGGTATAGAGCCATGATAACCGACTATTTTGTTCCCCAATTGGATGGCATGAATGTGGATGAGTTGTGGTTCCAACAAGACGGCGCTACATGCCACACAGCGTACGTCACAATTGATTTATTGAAGGAAACATTCGATGAGCGCATAATTTCGCGGAATGGACCTGTCAATTGGCCACCAAGATCGTGCGATTTGACACCACTGGATTATTTTCTTTGGGGATATGTGAAGTACTCCAACAAACCAGAAACGTTAGGGGACTTGGAAGCCAACATTCGTGGCGTTATTGCCAACATACGGCCCCATATGCTCGAAAAAGTAGTTGAAAATTGGACCTGTAGAATTGGTTTTATTCGAGGCAGCCGCGGCAGTCACATGCCCGAAATCATATTTAAATATTAATGGCATAAAATTATCCTTCCAATAAAGCCAAATTGATGGACATTAAAACGATTTTCTTGTGTTTTATTTCAATTCGAAGTTCTATACCTCTAAAAAAAACACCCATTATCTACCATATTGTGTGAAAGGTAAAAGGCCAAAGTTAACGAAATAATTGAAACCTAATAATGTGGCTTTAGACCGGGTAAATCGACCACTGGCCAGATCTTCATGCTAGATCAAATCATGGAGAAAACACAAGAGAAACAAATTAATACATATCATCTCTTTGTTTACTACAAAGCTGCTTTTGACAGCCCGATACGAACGATGGTGTTTAATGCAATATCTGAGTTTGGCAACCCTAGGAAGTTAATGAGACTATGCAGGATGACATAAACGGATACAACCTCAACAGTTAAAATAAGTAAGAGCTTCTCGGAGTCCTTCATAACTAAACGAGGATTCAGACAATACGATAGTTTGTCATGCGATCTCTTCAATATTGTGTTACCTGAAATTGTACCTCTACCAGTGCACGAGGTAGCTGCCGCCTTTTCACGTATCAAGAAGAATTTTAATAAAATGGGTCTAGTTGTCAATGAATCAAAAATAAAACTGTTGGTTTCTACAAACAGAAAGTTCACAAGAGTTAGACCACATGTGATCGTTGAGAACTAAAACTTCGATGTTGTAAAAGAATTTGTTTAAAACATAAATAATGATATAAGTTTCGAAATCAAATGTAGAATCATGCTTGCCAACAGATGCTATTTTGGCCTAAGCAGGCAGCTAAGAAATAAAGCTCTTTCTGTTAGAACTAAAGACACGCTCTATAAAACGCTTTTACTACCCGTGTTATTATATGGTGCTGAATAATGGGCACTTGAACAAGCAGATGAAGCTATTCTTTGAGTTTTTGCGAGAAAGATTCTACGAAAAGTCGTTGGACCAGTTTGCATCAACAATGAATATCGACATAGTTAAGGTAGAAACATAATTGGGACGAATGACTAATTTCGTCCAGCACGACGAATTCGGCTTTGAAAATTCGTCTTGTAAATTCGTATATTGAACACATTTGGGACGAATAAACGTTGTTGACGCCATTTTTGTTGATTTTGTATTTGCACAAATTACTTACACTTTCGGACATATCGCGCACTCACAAAATTTGCAATTTTTTTATTTTATTCTTTATTTTTTTATTTATTCTTAATTACACAAGATTTTTACATTTAAATAATTTAATTTGAAATAAATAATTTTTTGTTTACATTTTATAAGGTGACCATATTTAACAAGAACACATATAAATTCTAATATTTTACAACAGAAGTTGAAATACAGCCACTCCAATCCAGTTTAGTCGTCGTTCGTCTGCGTATGAAATATAAATAAACCTATCGCACTGTTCGGTACGCACGACGAATTTCGTCGTACGCATCAATTGTGAGCACACTCATATAAGTCCATATGTTATATTTCTAACGACGAATATTCGTTCCGAAAAATTGGTCGTTCGTTCCAATTGTGTTTCATACTTTAAACGCATCAAACAGCAGCAGCTGCGTTGGCTAGGACATGTTGTGCGAATGGATAAAAATACTCCTGCAAGAAAAGTATTCGAAAACGATCCAGAATGAATTCGTAAAAAAGGACGTACGAAAATTCGATGCAAAGGCCAAGTTGAGGAAAATCTTATAAAGCTTGATCTACGAAATTGAAGAATTAGAATTCTAAAATATGCTCGACCTTTGGCTTTAACATGTTGTAAATATAGGCCATTTAAGTAAAGTAAATACAATGGGAAAATTTGATAGAGGGTAATTTTATTACAAAATTAACTTGATCAAGTAATCAATTAATCAACGCATAAATCACTTAGTAAAAAAGAGAAAAATACACTTTTGCGTTCATTTTCATAAACATAGTTTTTCTTTCAAAATATAAGAAAAATCAATTCTTCACCTTTTAGCTGGACAAATTTAATTTTAGCTTGACACTGGACAAGCACTAAAAAAGCTGGACAATCCAGTCGAATCCAGACTGACTGGCAACCCTACTGTCTGTGTATAAAGATGTACGAAAAAGTTATTATACTCTTCACCACCATAGGTGGTGAATTTTTGTAACGCATAGAAATATTTGTCTTAGACCCACCTTTTAGTATATCAATAGGCTTAGAATCACTTTCTGAGTCGATTTAACCTTGTAATCAAACTACAGGTCGCAATTCTAAAGATAATTTGATGAAATTTCGCACAGATCATTTTTTTGATAATGGGACCATGGCTATTGAAATTGGTCAAATCAGTCCATTATTTATGGTACCTCCCATAGGTCCCACTTCCCGGAATTGCTATATTGGCCACGAATATCAATATTTTTTCATGAAATTTAAAACAAATACTGCTTATGTCAACTTAAATCACTGTACCAAATTTTGTTGAAATCGGTCCACATTTGACCATAGCTCCCATACAAACTCTTCTTTAAAAACGCACTAAATGAGACAAAAAATCACTAAAACGCTCGTAAATCTAAAGATAGTGGAAATTTTGAGTCTATTTTCTGCATACATAATTTTTGTAACAACTGTAATCAATCTGCCAAATTTCGAGATAATCGGTCCACATGTGACCCTAGCTCTCATATAAGTCCAAATGACGGAAACAGGTTGAATATATAAGTTTTGAGAAAATGTTTGTATGATGGCAAAATTTAGCAAATATTTGTCTTTACACAGGAAAAATAACACCTTTGACCTTAGTGGTGAAGGGTATCGTATGGTCGGCTTGACCGACTATAGAGTTTCTTAGTTGTTTGTAATAAAACTGTTCAATATCATCATCTTGAACTCATTGAACTATTTTTTGGATCTAACAGAGATTAAACACATTTGCTTCATACTTAAAAATGTTAGATATTTTCAAGAGTCTTAGAGACTTTTTCCTATAAACTTTTCTAAAGCTTACAAACTAATTTTGTAGCCAAACCCTAATACAGAAGAATATACTTACAGTCAATTGAAGCCATTAAGTGGATAAAAACGACCGCTGGCACTATAAGAGTAGTATATGGACTGCAGTGCAGTGGAGTGTCCTTAAAATAGGGCAATACAAAAAAAAAAACACATGCATACATATACAACAATACACTAGAGAATAAAAGACAGAATGGCAAACAAAACAAAACATGTTTTTGCAAGATTCATTCATTTTATATGAATATAAGGAGCATTGTAACACGTAAACGAGACTTGTGACAGTGAATGTGTAAAAAGGATATTCATACATACATATACAAAATGAATGCAATACTAGGAATAAGGACACAAAGATATTTTGTATTGTAAAATATTGCTTTAGTAAATGACATAAGGAATGGGAAGAATAAAAAAAAGAACGTGCTTAAGAAAATATTTTTTAGTAAATGATGCAAAAAAAATATAACAGGAAAAAATACAAAGCAAAAAAAAACCCAGAGACAATAAAAAGAAACTGTCATATAAAGAAATAAACGGACATAAGAATGTCCTGGCCGAGGGCTGGCTTATAGACAGACAGACATACACATACACATACATACGAGAAGAAAAGACTCCCATCTAAAACTTAAGCAGAATTTTTTAAGAAAGACACGTAAATGGAAATAAAATTCAATGATATGAAAAGCCATAATAACCAAAACGAAACGAAAATTTGGGGAGGAAAAATCTACCAACATCAACAAAATTATTAAAAAAAATCTACAAAAAACCTAAAACAAGAACTTAAAACGGAAGGAAGTTCAACATTAGCAGAATAGAACATGTTTAACAAGATTATCGATAACAGGAAAGAAATGGGGAAAAAGTAGCAAAAAACGTTAAATCAATACTTGAGAGACATGGAAAAATTACCGCCAAAAGCATTACAATTTCCTTAATCCTTATGCCGGTCAGACGGAAAAACAGACAGACGGACAGCCATTAAATGTAAGGACCAGCAAAAACAAAACAAAAGGCAGCCAGTAATCAGCCCCTTTTCTCATTCAAAATCATTCATTTCATGTCTTTGGAACATTTGGAAAGTATTGAACAAAATATTGCGTGTACAATGAGCATTTGGGGAATAATATTTAAAAACTTAGATGATGATAACACAAAAAGTAACAGAAATAACAGAAAATGTAATAAAACGTAGAAACAAAACAAGATTAAAGAAGTTATAAAATGAAAATAATACCTTTTTTTATTGTTCTCCTAAAATAAATGAGGCAAGCGTTTTTAGCCTACAACCTTAGGGCACCTCAGGTGGTAGATACATATAAGGATAGAAAAGTTTTCTGAGACAAATTTTGTTAAATTTAATTTCAGAAAAATTATAAATTAAATTTTATATTATAAGTTTTATATACTTCGAGATAATCAGAAATTAACTAGCCTTGAACATTCCAAATTATATGTAAATTAACAATTTCAAACAAGTTTTTTGTTCGGAAAAACTTAACTTTGAAAGCAGTTCAGGCTCAGCAATATCAATGTGGGTGCCGGGTTTTCTTAGGAATTTAACATAAACTCAAATATGGGCAAATCCGAAAAAACATTAAACCAAGGACAAAATTTTAAAACTGTCAAAACTGCGTATTTGGGTTTATGGAAAAATTTATCATATATTGATCGTTTATAATATATAATGGATACAATTTTTGATTGCTCTCCTTGTGAATGACAGGTCTTTATTTGCACCCATCTCGAATTTTTATACCCACCATCAAAAAGAATGGGGGGTATATTGAGATTGTCATTCCGTTTGTAATTTCCTTAATATTGGCTCAAAAATCAAAAACGATATATATTCTGAATCCTTATAAAATTCTTGAGCGATGTCCGTCTGTCTGTCTGTCTGTTGAAATCACGATAACGCCTAAACGAAAGGAGCTAGCTCACTGAAACTTAGCAAAAAAATTCCTCATTTATGAGAAAATTTTGATATTGAAATTGGGCAAAATCAGTTAACATTTGACCATAGCTCCCGTATAACCTCGTCTGGGCTAGTCGCTTATTTGCTAATAACTGACAAATTATAATAGCTATGATGACAAAATTTGGTATCTAGAAGTTTTCCATAAGCACTAGGCAGCATGTAAAATTTCGAAATCGGTTCACATTTAACCATAGCTCCCATATAAAAAACATACGGAAACAGCTTAAATTCCACCTGAAATTCACTTAAATGCCAATAAATGATAAACTGTAGTAGCTTTGACCACCAAATTTAGCACAAATAAGTCTTATGTGAATACCAGCCAGCGTGCAAAATTTTGTCACAATCGGTCACCATTTGACCTAGCTCCCGTATAAAAAACTTACGGAAACACCAAAATACAAAAAGAAAAGGGGGTTTATGTCCGTCTGTCCGTTAGATAAAAGCGCGATAGCGCCTTAACTAAAAGGGCTATAGCAACAAAATTTTACAAAAGCAAGTCTTATGTGAATGCCAGCCAGTGTGCAAAATTTTGTTACAATCGGTCACCATTTGACCATAGCTCCCATATAAAAAACTTACAGGAACACAAAAATACAAAAAGAAAAGGAGATTTATGTCCGTCTGTCCGTCAGATAAAAGCGCGAAAGCTCCTTAACTATAAAAGCTAGAGAGACAAAATTTACAAAAGTATTTCTGATATGTAACAAAAGTTGTGTACTGAAAATGGGCAAAATCGGTTCACATTTAGTTAGAGCTCCCATATAACCCCGCCCCAGGAAACACATGAATGCTGATAAATTGAATACAATTGTAATAGCTATGACGACTAAATTTAGTATAGAGAAGTTTTATACAACTATTGGTCAGTATATCAAATTTTATAGGAATCGGTCCATATTTGACTATAACTCTCATATAAAATACACTCCCGGAAACCAAAAAATATTTAGCAAGGACCAGTTAAAAGCTATTAAATTAGAAACTGTGATAGCTATTGCCACTAAATTTTGCAAAAATAAGCTTTACATAAATACCAACCAGTGTGTAAAATTTTGTTACAATCGGCCAACATTTGGCTATAATTCTTATATATATATTACATCCCCTTTTTATATCTACAATTAAAAAGATTCGGAGGTACAAGCAGCATATTAAGATTTGTATATGGTAGATGCATTAGGACCTCCTTACAAAATATATGGACCAATCGTATTACTATCAACTTCTTTATCCTAACTAAATGTTAAGCTAAAGGAAAAGTATTTAACAACTTATTAATGTAAAACCATACCCGGTTGTGATAACGAATATTGTTCAAAGTAAATAAATACTAGGGAAACCACTTACATACTTTTGAATGTTGAACTATAAAGCTACTGCAACCGAAGTTATTCCAAATATTTTACCAACAATGACAACTAGCGCAACAACTTTTTTCCAATTTGGTCCACGTTTTGAATTTGCTGCACCCTCGTATATATATGAGATATGTTTCTAAATTTAACACAACTTGATGGTGGGTATATAAGATATAATATAACACTCTTGCTTGTTAAAATTTTTTTTAAAATAACAGATTTTTTAAAAGTTCATAAAAATTGCAAAATTATTCATTTAGGTATCAAGTTTCAGTAGGGGCTCAAAGTCTGATTAATTTTATAAAATTAGATGTAAAATACCCCATCGAAGGTAATGGGAGTGATATAAATAACGTCAAATAGAAAAGGGCTCACAGCGTGTAGCGTCCGTCACAGAAATAAAGGTTTTTTAATTTGACTAGTGCAATTTTTATTTTTTCAACAATTGAACTTGGTTCGTAAAGAGAACTTAGGCTATATAGATGTTAATATAGCATTTTACGGAATAATATGTATATTTATTAAATACACACATGTCTGTCTTATTCATATAGCAATAACACTGTCTATATCCACAGATAAAATTTAAGATATTAGGTGCTAAAAATATATACAGTGGGACAAATTTAATGATTTTAAAATTAGATTTTTTGTTTATTTTTTTGACACTCTAACAGCAGCATTCTTGGGACGAAAATTAAGTATAAAAAGTGTAAAACTTTTAATAAATGTAACTATTTAGCCGTTTTATGAAATATTAAATTAAATATTAAATTGGAAGGAGATGAAATTCGGGCACAAATAAAACCATTATTTTCACTGATTAAATATGCATTTTTTCCTTAAAAAAAAAACATTCAAGTAAGAACTGTATTGTCCGATATGTAGCGTCCGCAGCAATTCATTTATGGAGTTTTGGTGAAACTGGGAATTTTGAAATATTATATAAAAGCTATTTTGTTATCTTCTAATTTTCCTTTATCTTTAATGTATTTACAATTTTTTTATTACTATGACCGATTTGATGAAAATTGCAGAAACACGTGTTGAAAAAAAAGTCTCTTCCATTTTTTGCAGCGTCCGTCACAGCACTTTAAAAGCGAATATCTTTTTCTTGAAAGGCAAGTTTCGAGAGCACAATCGATGGGCTAATATTATCGGAAATCTGTGCAAAGATATCTAGTGTAGAACGGTAATGGGATACATTTAAGTACAAAAAAATCCGTACAAATGTATCGTCCGTCACGCAGGATTTGCCCATATACTTCATTTAAGAGGATTATACATTATTGTGTTTTTTTTTTTGTATTCATTTTCAAAATGAGTAAAAAAATAACAATTGCAATGACCTAACCTTTTTAATTCGTCATATATACAAATTTTGTCCATTTTCTAAATTCACTTTTCATTTATTTAAGCCTAAATATGCAAATATATGCAGATGATTTATATTTTGCCATAAAGTAGATACCTCAGTCTTAAAGTTTGTGATAATTTCGCTTTATAAGTTTTTACTGATGAACTAAAATATAGCCTTATTGCTCAGGTACTTTATTTAAGAGGATTATACATTATTGTTTTTCTTTTTTGTATTTATTTTCAAGTATGAGTAACATAACAAGGATTGCAATGACCTCAACTTTTTAATTAGTCATGTATACAAATTTTGCTAATTTTCTAAATTTACTTTTTATTTATTTAAGTCTAAATATGCAAATATATGCAAATGATTTATATTTTTCTGTAAAGTAGATACTTCAGTCTTTAATTTTGTAATAATTTAGCTTTATAAGTTTTCATTAGAAAAAGTTATGTCTTATCAAAAATTAATTTTCATAGAAAGAAATTCTTACAGTAGTGTCACTAATTTTTTGAGTATGTCTTATAAGGATACGATTGTCACTTTCTATATAGAAAAACTATAACAAAAGCAACAATTTTTCTATGTAGACAAAATATGACAATAGAAAGAGTTTTCTATACAGAAAAAATAAGACATTGAAAGAGTTTTCTCTTTATAGAAAAAATATGGCTTTGTACAGACAAAATTAGACAATAAGAAGAGTTTTTCTATACAGAAAATATAAGATGTTCAAAGATATTTTTATTTATAGAAAAAATATGACTTCCTCTGAAAAACTTAATGAATAGCTTCAACTGATTGTGCAAGTACCCATGATTCTGCACTAAATTGTAAACATTTTATGAAGTGTAATATTAGCTGTAACAGAGAGGGCTTAATTTCTTAGTTGCCTGCTTAGTTCAAAAAAGTTCAGTATTCAACTTATGTGAATGCTGAGCTCACTAATGAATTTCAGATAAACTTAAATATGATCCCATTCCTCTAGTCACTTAATAGCCCCCACGATGGAGGATGCAACTCTTAAAAATGGTGTTAGTCCAAGGATGTATTTATTTCAGGCAAGTGTGATCCCGTTTATTTTATGAAAGTATGTATATGAAGATCTGTTGTGGTGAGGTGGAGTCCATAAAACTTTTTATCTGCACTTTCCATTCCCTAACGTGCAGTTGGAGACCTATAGCATACGAATGAAGTAGATATTTATATACATAATTTAGTATGATTGTCAGTTAAATTAAAATTTTTGGTTTTTATACCCACCATCAAAAAGATTGGGGTGTATATTGAGATTGTCATTCCATTTGTAATTTCCTTAATATTGGCTCAAAAATTGAAGTATATTCTGAATCCTTATGAAATTCTAAGACGATTGAGCGATGTCCGTCTGTCTATCTGTTTGTCTGTCTGTCTGTCTGTCCGTATGTCTGTTATCGGCATGATAAAACCTTAACGAAACGATATAGGTCACTGAAATTTGGCATAAATATTTTCCATTTCTTAGAAAATTTTTGTATTGAAATCGGTCAAAATCGGTTCACATCTGAGCATAGCTGTCGTATAACCTAGTCTAGGCTAATTACTCATTTGCTAATAAATGACAAATTATAATAGCTATGATGATAAAATTTGATAGTTTTACATAAGTACTAGACAGCATATAAAATTTCATCTAAATCGGTTCACATTTAGCCATAGCTCCCATACAGAAAACTTACGAAAACAGCCAAAATTTCACCTAAAATACACTTAAATGCCAATAAATCTAAAACTTTTACAGGTATAACCACTAAATTTAGAACGAGGAGGTCTTATGTCAATGCCAACCAGTGTGCAATATTTTGTCGCAATCGGTCACCATTTGATCATAGCTCCTATATAAAAAACTTACGGAAACACTAAGATACAAAAAGAAAAAGGGGGCTTATGTCCGTCTGTCCGTCAGATAAAAGTGCGATTGCGACTTAACAAAAAGAGCTAGAGAAACAAAATTTCACAAAAGTATTTTTGATATCTTGAAAAAGTTGTTTGTTGAAAATGGACGAAATCGGTTCACATTTAGTTAGAGCTCCCATATAACCCCGATCTAGGGAAGACATGATTGCTGATAAATTGAATACAATTGTAATAGCTATGAAGACTAAATTTAGAATAGAGAAGTTTTATGCAATCATTGGTCAGTATATCAAATTTTATAGGAATCGGTACATATTTGACTATATATGAAAGCTATATAAAAAAACTCCCGGAAACCAAAAAATATGTAGCAAAGGCCAGTTAAAAGCTAATAAATTAGAAACTATGGCAGCTATGGCCACTAAATTTTGCAAGAATAAGATCTATATAAACCAGCCAGTGTATAAGATTTTGTTGCAATCGGTCATCATTTGGCTATAATTTTGATATATATAATATCCCCTTTTTATATCTACAATCAAAAAGATTTGGTGGTACAAGCAGCATATTATGATTGCACCAATGTCCAGACTTTATATACGGTAGATGCATTAGGAACTCCCAACAAAATGTATGGACCTGCCGTATTACTATCAGCATGTTTATCCTAACTAAATATTAAGCTAAACGAAAAGCATTTAACGACTTATTAATATAAAACCATACCAGGTTACGTTACCGAATTTTATTCAAAGTAAATACTAAGGAAACCACTTACATACTTTTAAATGTTGAACCCTAAAGCTCCTACAACGGAATTTAGTCCAAATATTTTACTAACAATACCAACTAACTACACTAAAGCAACCGAATTTAGTCCAAATATTTTACCAATAATACCACATTTGGTCAACATTTTGAATGAGCTGCACTCTCGTAGAACTTGATGGTGTGTATATAAGATTCGGTACAGCCGAATATAACACTCTTACTTGTTTATACTAATTTCCTCTATCACATGTACAATCACTATCTACCTACATTCCATCCTTTTCGGTTTCTTAAACTTTTGCTATCAATTAAGGATCACGATGGACCCTTAGGGTCTCCGAATGAAGGTATCATTCGGAAAACACCTTTCTAACCTAATCCCCTATTCTGGAAGTAGCTCGATTTATTCCCACTTTTTCTATACAATAACTGTTTTCCTCACACTTTTTCTATAGAAAAACTCTTTTACTCACACTCTTTCTATAGAAAAACTGTTTTACTTACAGGTTTTCTTTAGAAAAACTGTTTTACTTACAGTTTTTCTTTAGAAAAACTGTTTTACTCACACTTGTTCTATAGAAAAACTGTTTTACTCACACTTTTTCTATAGAAAAACTGTTTTACTCACACTTTTTCTATAAAAAAAACTGTTTTACTTACACTTTTTCTTAAGAAAAACTGTTTTACTCACACTTTTTCGATAGAAAAACTGTTTTACTCAAAGTTTTTCTTTAGAAAAACTGTTTTACTCACACTTTTTCTTTAGAAAAACTGTTTTACTCACACTTTTTCTTTAGAAAAACTGTTTTACTCACACTTTTTTCTATAGAAAAACTGTTTAACTCACACTTTTTCTATAGAAAAACTGTTTTACTTACACTTTTTCTTTAGAAAAACTGTTTTACTCACACTTTTTCTATAGAAAAACTGTTTTCCTCACACTTTTTCTATAGAAAAACTCTTTTACGCACACTATTTCTATAGAAAAACTGTTTTACTTACACTTTTTCTTAAGAAAAACTGTTTTACTCACACTTTTTCGATAGAAAAACTGTTTTACTCAAAGTTTTTCTTTAGAAAAACTGTTTTACTCACACTTTTTCTTTAGAAAAACTGTTTTACTCACACTTTTTCTATAGAAAAACTGTTTTACTCACACTTTTTTTTTTTTTAAATTGATTGTCAATAAAAAGAAGTGAGAAAGACTTAATAAGTTTTTGCGTATTTAACTGACTTCGGTAAATTGGTCGTGTATGGGAGATACGGTGAATTATGGGCCGATTCCTATAAAATTTGGTACTTAGGCTGTAAGATTTCATAAAATTTGCTTCCTGTACTTTGACCATAAGATTACATGGGCATCCCGTCAGGCTATCGAATAGTCAGGCTTAACCGAATATAAAATTTTCTTACTTGTGTTTTAGTCGAAAACGTTGATCCCTAAACAAAAAGTGGGGAATTTATATGAACTAAGATATCAAAATATACAATGGGAATCGACCCTTCCCGTCGTGTTAAATACTTGTTCGGAGTTGATAATAAGTTTTGGATTCGAAATGACCTTAGTACAATAATAAATTGCAGCAATATCTTCTACCACAAGTGGTTTTAAAACTAAAAAATGGTCATCGCTGATTTAGAGGAACTATAGATAGAACGAAGAGATATGTTTCTGCTTCGGAATCAAAGGAATCGGAATTTCGTTTGCAGCTATCGAAGAAGGTACTATTAACTAAATATATTAAATATAACGGTAGCTTGTCAATATCTGTCAGGGATGGCTCCTATAAACGGATATAAATCAACAATGGAACTAAATATAAAATTTCATCCCCTTAATATTCTAAAAATATTCAAATTAGTTTGTTAACATTTTAAATTAACATTTTCTGTAGCCTATTATCACCATTCGACCATTTCAAATTTTAGACTTAAATGCTACCGTTTTAAGTCATAAAAATTTCTTGCAACAATAAAAGGACCCATAAAAACAATAAAATAACAAAAAAAAAAACAAGATACATAAAACATTCTAATGAAACGGCGATTTCCTTTTGCAACAAAAATAAAACATAAACGTCGAAATGAATGAAAAACAAAACCATAAAATACTAATAAAATTTTGTTACTTTTATACTTTTGGAAAAACACACGAACAAAAATAAAACTTTTTTAAGCTCTTTTCCCTTTCCTCCCCCAACCAATCTTATACGGTTAAGGACTTTAATGTTATTTTTGATACAATAAATTTTTCAACAAATTCGATTCCAGGAATTGTTATGTTGAACTTCAAAGGCACGTAGAAACCATAAAACAAGAAATGAAACAATTTTTTTTTAACAAATAAAACATTTTCTTAGGATCGTAAAGAGACCAAAAAAATGCACCATAGAAATGGAGGAAAGTTTGTTTTATTTCTGTTTTCATGTTCAGGAATATTTGAAAAATGTTTTGTAATCGTTGTGTTGAAGGAAGGTATTCGTATGAATGAAGAAATTAAATAGTTAAGGTAAAGGATAGAGCCAAATGTTCTATAGGAATTTTGAAATGTTATTAATCAAAGAGTAGCATTTGTTTTTCCAAGATAGAGTCTAAAGTTAAGACAAAAAAATTGGTAAATAGAATTCTACTTTTTTGTCAGGGCAAAAGTCGCGGAACCAATGATCTTAAGATTTAAAAAATATGTTATGAAAGGTCCGCGAAGTAGACCGGGTTCCACTTGTATTCTATATTATTGAGTATTAAATGGAAATGTCTCTATTGTAGATTTTATATA
Source organism: Stomorhina lunata (assembly GCA_933228675.1). Lineage (NCBI taxonomy): Eukaryota > Metazoa > Arthropoda > Insecta > Diptera > Rhiniidae > Stomorhina > Stomorhina lunata. The sequence continues at coordinate 38,987,242 of OW121740.1, read as the reverse complement.
CTTACATTTATATGTACATTTTAAAAAGATTTTTATAGAGCTTCTAAAAGCTAAACTATGGTTACATCCTGTTAATAGTTTGCAACAACGCGAATGAATTGAAATTGTAATCACAAAGGATATGGAAAAACTTTTTTTATACAAAAAATATAAGTACTCTTATATTCAAAGTTTAACAGAAGAAAAGCTATGATATTAATATAGCACCTCAGCAGGAAAGGTCGTCAATTTATTTGATAATTTGTTCAAATTTCAGCTTTATTACATTCGAAATTATTACAAGGCCTAATCTATTAGGTCTTTGTGTCAAAAAGACCTTTTTCTAAAGAAAAGCTGTTCTACCCACTCTTTTTCTTTAACAAAACTGTTTTACTCACACTTTTTCTACAGAAAAACTGTTTTACTGACACTTTTTCTATAAAAGAACTATTTTACTCACACTATTTAAACAAAAAGACTATTTTACTCACACTTTTTATATAGAAAAGCCGTATTACTCACACTTTTTCTGTAGAAAAAACTGTTTTACTCACACTTTTTCTATTGAAAACTGTTTTACTCACACTTTTTCTATTGAAAAACTGTTTTACTCACACTTTTTCTATTGAAAAACTGTTTTACTCACACTTTTTCTATAGAAAAACTGTTTTACTCACACTTTTTCTATTGAAAAACTGTTTTACTCACACTTTTTCTAAAGAAAAACTGCTTTACTCACACTTTTTCTATAGAAAAACTGTTTTACTTACACTTTTTCTATAGAAAAACTGTTTTATTCACACTTTTTCTATAAAAAAACTGTTTTCCTCACACTTTTTCTATAGCAAAACTGTTTTACTCGCAGTTTTTCTATAGATAAACTACTTTGCTGACACTTGTTCTATAGAAAAACTGTTTTGCTCACACTTTTTCTATAGAAAAACTGTTTTGCTCACACTTTTTCTATAGAAAAACTGCTTTGCTCACACTTTTTCTATAGAAAAACTGTTTTGCTCACACTTTTTCTATAGAAAAACTGTTTTACTCACACTTTTTCTATAGAAAAACTGTTTTACTCACACTTTTTCTATAGAAAAACTGTTTTACTCTTATTCTCACTTTTTCTATAGAAAAGCTGTTTTACCTTTTCTATAGAAAAACTGTATTACTCACACTTTTTCTATAGAAAAACTGTTTAACTCACAGTTTTTCTATAGAAAAACTGTTTTACTCACACTTTTTCAATAGAAAAACTATTTTACTCACATCTTTTCTGTAGAAAAGCTATTTTGCTCACACTTTTTCTATTGAAAAACTGTTTCACTCACACTTTTTTTTGTAGAAAAACTGTTTTACTCAAAGTTTTTCTATAGAAAAACTGTTTCACTCACACTTTTTCTATAAAAAAAACTGTTTTACTTACACTTTTTCTGTAGAAAATCTGTTTTACTCACACTTTTTCCATAAAAAACCTGTTCTTCTCATACTTTTACTATAGAAAAACTGTTTTACTCACACTTTTTCTATAGAAAACTGTTTTGCTCACATTTTTTCTTTATTCACACATTTTTTCACACATTTTCTGTAGAACAAGTGTTTTACTCACACTTTTTCTATAGAAAAACTGTTTTACTAACGGTTTTTCTATAAAAAAAACTGTTTTACTCACACTTCCTTTTTAGAAAAACTGTTTTACTCACACTTTATCTATAGAAAAACAATTTTGCTCGCACTTTACCTTTGGAAAAAGTGTAATACTAGTAACAATATTTATAGTAATTTAATCTTAACAAAATAAGTTGTTTCCTTTTACAGAAAATTGTCTGTCTTAAATGAGATTTTAAAATAAAAGTATAAATATAAGTTTATTCTTGAACTAAATTAAAATGTTATTTTAGGTCTTTTTGTATACTTCTTTTCTTATTTTTCAAAGGTAAACAATTTCTTCGTTTAGCTCCTGAAAAAATAATAATTTCACAAACAAAAATATACAAAAAGAAAAAATCAAGATAATAAAATGAAAATAAAGAAAAACTGAAAACTTTTCAAGACACATTTAAAGACTTTGCTGTTTTTCCCAAAAGCCCTGTGGTGTTCTTAAAATTTTTGTTTGTTTTATTATTTCTAGAACTGTGAGTTTTTACTTAAAAACTTTGTTTGTTTTGTATTCGAAAAAAAAAATGAAATAAAGAAAGAAAATTATAATCCATATTAAGGCAACCTTTTCCTTCATCTTGTTATTCATTTGTAGTTTTATTTTATTTGTCTTGTTTATTTTTTGCTGTAGTGTCATTATTGTAGCAAAAGAAGGAAATGAAGAAAATGAGATGCTTAGCAGTTTTTAAGGTCTTTAGGTATGGGCATGTAGTCAACCTCCCACTATGGGGAACAATAGTCCTTTTACAAAATGTAGATGACACTTTACACTTATTTGGGTTTATTCTACTTATTTTAACTTAATATTGTATATTATTTCTGCTAAGGCCGGAAGTTGAAGTAGGCGGAAGTACCGAAATGTCATTGTTAATTGTTATGTTTAAGATCAACAAGAATAAAAACGACTACAATTTGTCATTTAGTAATAATGAATCCTAAAATATCCACAATAGTCAGAATAGAATATTATTTCATATACTAGTTAAGTGAATTGCTTATTTTTAATATGAAAAATATATTTTAAAACAAAAAATTGTTAAACAGTGGCAAACGGCTGCAGTCCAAATCTTAACACATGAAAGCTCAACAAAAAAGCTTTAACATTATATAAGTATTTCGAATTAGGTCTTAGGATAAACAATAATTTGCTATGTAAAACCCAAATCCTCTAATGAAAGTCACTTTTAATTTAACAAGCAAATAATTTTAAAAAATTGTTACATGAGGCAAAAAGCGGCACTCGACTCTAAAGCAGAGAAAAGATTACCCAATAAGCTTTTATAGAATATATGTTTTTTGACAAAAGTGTTCCAATAAAAGAGTTAAAGCTTGTGACAAAAATCGTTATTAAAATTTAAAAAATGTTAAACTGTGGCAATCCGCTGCACTTTATCTCGCAAAAAACGAAGTACTCTAAAAAGACTTTTGGGAAATATATATATTAATATAGAGATAATTTGTTAACCCAACCTATGTTTCTTGAAGCACAAATCCATTGCTGCAAAATGTTCAGTAAGTTTAACACATTTTTTGATGATATATCGGTATTTCTCTTAAATCATTATACATATTTCAAAATTCATAACACGAGTATTACCCAAATATAAACAAATTTCAACATTTGTTATTACACAAAAAACCTTAATTATGTTACAATAAATCATTAATACGAATATTTCAAATATATTTTAAAATAATTCGCATATAAATCATTTTAAAGTGACAGTACACGTAACGGATGCCATTAAAATTTATCATCTTTTAAATAACAGCAAAGCGTGAAAAATCATAAACATTTAACATTAAAATAAATTTGAAAAATAAAAATTCCACAAAAGAATCTAATGTTATGGCAAATATTTACTGGAAGTTGTGTTTTATTTCGAAAAACGAAATAATTATCATGATTTACAGGCAGGAAGTATAAATGTTGCGAATCGTAAGGGTATGAGTTGTATGTGAAGAGATGTATGTAGGTGTTTTTGTGTTATAATATTAACCCGGCAGTTTTAAGAAAATTTGCTATACTAAGAGTTTTTCTGTAGAAAATTCGCCATACTCGAAGTCTTTGTATAGAAAAAAGTTTTGCTTGAATTTTCTCTATCAAAATATTGTTTTGCCTAAGTTTTTTCTAAAGGCAAACTGTCTTACTTACACCTTTTCTGTAGAAAAGTTGCATTACTCATAATTTTCTATAGAAATACTGTTTTACTCACACTTTTTGTAAAGAAAAACTATTTTACTCACACTTTTTTTAGAAAAACCATTTACTCACACTTTTTCTATAGAAAAACTTTATTACTCATACTTTTTCTACAGAAAAACTGTTTTACTCAACCTTTTTCTATTGAAAAACTATTTTACTCACACTTTTTCTACAGAAAAAACTGTTTTACTCACACTTTTTCTACAGAAGAACTATTTTACTTACACTTTTTAAACAAAAAGACTGTTTTACTCACACTTTTTGTATAGAAAAAACTGTTTTCCTTACACTTTTTCTACAGAAAAAACTGTTTCCCTCACACTTTTTCTGTAGAAAAACCGTTTTCCTCACACTTTTTTCTATAGAAAAACTGTTTTCCTCACACTTTCTCTATAGAAAAACTGTTTTCCTCACACTTTTTCTATAGAAAAACTGTTTTCCTCACACTTTTTCTATAGAAAAACTGTTTTCCTCACACTTTATCTATAAAAAAAACTGTTTTCCTCACACTTTTTCTATAGAAAAACTCTTTTCCTCACACTTTTTCTATAGAAAAACTCTTTTCCTCACACTTTTTCTATAGAAAAACTCCTTTCCTCACACTTTTTCTATAGAAAAACTCTTTTTCTCACACTTTTTCTATAGAAAAACTGTTTTCCCCCACACTTTTTCTATAGAAAAACTGTTTTTCTTACACTTTTTCTATAGAAAAACTGTTTTCCCTCACACTTTTTCTATAGAAGAACTGTTTTCCTCACATTTTTTTCTATAGAAAAACTGTTTTCCTCACATTTTTTTATAGAAAAACTGTTTTCCTCACACTTTTCTTATAGAAAACCTGCTTTCCTCACACTTTTTCTATAGAAAAACTGTTTTCCTCACACTTATTCTATAGAAAAACTGTTTTCCTCACACTTTTTCTATAGAAAAACTGTTTTCCTCACACTTTTTCTATAGAAAAATTGTTTTCCTCACACTTTTTCTATAGAAAAACTGTTTTCTCACACTTTTTCTATAGATAAACAGTTTTCCTCACACTTTTTTTATAGAAAAACTGTTTTCCTCACACTTTTTCTATAGAAAAACTGTTTTCCTCACACTTTTTCTATAGAAAAGCTGTTTTCCTCACACTTTTTCTATAGAAAAAACTGTTTTCCTCACACTTTTTCTATAGAAAAACTGTTTTCCTCACACTTATTCTATAGAAAAACTGTTTTCCTCACACTTTTTCTATAGAAAAACTGTTTTCCTCACACTTTTTCTATAGAAAAACTGTTTTCCTCACACTTTTTCTATAGAAAAAACTGTTTTCTCACACTTTTTCTATAGAAAAAACAGTTTTCCTCACACTTTTTTTATAGAAAAACTGTTTTCCTCACACTTTTTCTATAGAAAAACTGTTTTCCTCACACTTTTTCTATAGAAAAGCTGTTTTCCTCACACTTTTTCTATAGAAAAACTGTTTTCCTCACACTTTTTCTATAGAAAAACTGTTTTCCTCACACTTTTTCTATAGAAAAATTGTTTTCCTTACACTTTTTCGATAAAAAAAATTGTGAGTAAAATAGTTTTCATATAGAAAAAGTGTGAGTAAAACAGTTTTTCTATAGAAAAAGTGTGAGTAAAACAGTTTTTCTATAGAAAAAGTGTGAGTAAAACGGTTTTTTTTATAAAACAAAATGTGAGTAAAACAATTTTTTCTAACAAAAACTGTGAGCAAATCAATTGTTCTGTAGAAAAGGTGTGAGTAAAACAGTTTTTCAATAGAAAAAGTGTGTGTAAAACAGTTTTTCTATAGAAAAAGTGTGAGTAAAACAGTTTTTCTATAGAAAAAGTGTGAGTAAAACAGTTTTTCTGTAGAAAAAGTGTGAGTAAAACAGTTTTTCTATAGAAAAAGTGTGAGTAAAACAGTTTTTCTATAGAAAAAGTGTGAGTAAGACAGTTTTTCTATAGAAAAAGTGTGAGTAGAACAGTTTTTCTATAGAAAAAGTGTGAGTAAGACAGTTTTTCTATAGAAAAAGTGTGAGTAGAACAGTTTTTCTATAGAAAAAGTGTGAGTAAAACAGTTTTTCTATAGAAAAGGTGTGAGTAAAACAGTTTTTTGAGCGAAAAAGAGATTGTTAAACAGATTTTATATTCAAAAAGTGTGAGGAAAACAGCTTTTCTATAGAAAAAGTGTGAGTAAAACGGTTTTTTTATAAAACAAAATGTGAGTAAAACAATTTTTTCTAACAAAAACTGTGAGCAAATCAATTGTTCTGTAGAAAAGGTGTGAGTAAAACAGTTTTTCAATAGAAAAAGTGTGAGTAAAACAGTTTTTCTATAGAAAAAGTGTGAGTAAAACAGTTTTTCTATAGAAAAAGTGTGAGTAAAACGGTTTTTTTATAAAACAAAATGTGAGTAAAACAATTTTTTCTAACAAAAACTGTGAGCAAATCAATTGTTCTGTAGAAAAGGTGTGAGTAAAACAGTTTTTCAATAGAAAAAGTGTGTGTAAAACAGTTTTTCTATAGAAAAAGTGTGAGTAAAACAGTTTTTTCTATAGAAAAAGTGTGAGTAAAACAGTTTTTTCTGTAGAAAAAGTGTGAGTAAAACAGTTTTTCTATAGAAAAAGTGTGAGTAAGACAGTTTTTCTATAGAAAAAGTGTGAGTAGAACAGTTTTTCTATAGAAAAAGTGTGAGTAAAACAGTTTTTCTATAGAAAAGGTGTGAGTAAAACAGTTTTTTGAGCGAAAAAGAGATTGTTAAACAGATTTTATATTCAAAAAGTGTGAGGAAAACAGCTTTTCTATAGAAAAAGAATGAGTAAAATAGTTTTTCTATAGCACAAGTGTGAGTAAAATGGTTTTGCTAAAGAAAAAGTATGATTAAAGCAATTTGGCTATAGAAAAAGTGTGAGTCAAATAGTTTTTGCTAGTTTTGAGGACGGTTTCATCTTATAAAACAGCTGGATATGAATCAGTCTTAGTTTATGTATAAAATTTATGTAGTTATATTTATATGAAGTTGGATTTTATCAAAATATTTGAAAAAGTTAATGGTTTTGTTCGTGGTTTTGCTTGTTTTCTAAGAAGGACAGACTCGCTTAGCACATGTTTCCAATTGTCATTTATTTTCTTTAAAGGGTCATTTATTTTGATGTCCCCTAAACTCTTTTACTATCTTTCAAAATATTTCATTTAAAATTTTAGAGAATAAAAAAATTAGTTTGTTATAACAATTCCTAGAATTTTTTTTATTTATTTTTAGAGCATATTGATTAATTTAAGGCAAATATGTAATCGTATTCATCATCGTCATGCTGTTACTTCAATTTCATTTCCTAAACGAAATTTATTAGATAAATTTTCGTCATTTCGTTTTAAAAGGATGGATGGATGGTTGGAAGGGAGTTGTGAATGTGATTTTTTCTGTTTTTCAATATATTTTGACATTCTGTTTCATGTTAAAACTGAAATGACTGAAATGCATGCATGAGTTATAAATGAAATCAAGTTTCACACAAGTCAATATTTATTCGTATAAAAAAAAATCCACATAAATAAATAAAATTGGCATACAATTTATATTTTTCCTTGATTTTTTCACGCTCCACTCGCTGGATATTTTCGTTTCCGCAGAATTGAAGGAAAAAAATTGAAATGGAAAAAATATTGTAATTTATACAAAACGTGACCCTTTGAAATCTGTTTTCGCAAAAGAAAATAAATAAATAAATATTAAATATAAAATCCATGGTGAATAATATGACAACATTTTCCTTTCCTTTGCATACAAATCATGGAGATTTGGAAGCGTTTGTTGTTTTCAAATTAAAATTAATAAATGGAGGATGAATTTAGACCTAAAGGCACAATGGGTTAAGAACAGAGTTTTTTGGAAGCACTAAGGCATTATATTTAAACAAATTTCTAGCAAACAAAATTATTGATCTTAGAAAATCACTTTAGAAAGACATACCTTAAACGAATGTTAGATCTTATTCTTTGGGCTCTATAATTTTCAGCACAAACGTTGTACAGTATACCCTCCCCTGGCAGAAATATCAAAAAATGTTTAATTTTGTGCATTACAAATTTCATTAATGATAAATTGCCTTCAGTAAATGTAACAATACTCGTACTATAGTTTAATATGGAACTAAACAATTGAGTAAATAAATACATTTGAAATTGTATCTAAAAAAATACAATTAAATAAATGCATTTATTGACAGAAGGACAAATACATATACAATATATACACGAGTAGTCAAACAAACAGATAGACAGTCATTGAGTCGATTAGATAGTCGCCGGAACGACTAATAAATTAACAAGACAATTGGAATGTAGAAACTGAAATATGAAAAACATTGACATCAAATATTTTTAGGTTTTTCAACAGTTACAAATGTTTAACTGAAATGTAGATGACAGGTCTCTAAATAAAAAAGTAAATATTATTAAATTTATGTACAAAAGTGCTTTAGTTGGACAGGCCCGACTTCCCCATTGAGGTCGAATGTGTAGCAATTTGAACAAATTGAATTTTTATGCCCTTCATCACTATAGGTGGCAAGGGTATTATAAGTTTGTGCTGATGTATGGCTTAGATATCACTTTCTGAGTCGATTTAGCGATGTCAGTCAGTCAGTCCGTCCGTCCGTCCGTCTGGCTGGACGGCTGGACCCCCATATAAACCATGTATTCAAAGTACAGGTCGCAATTCTAAAGTTAATTTGATGAAATTTGGCAAATATAATTTTTTTGATAGTGGGACCATGGCTATTGAAATTCGTCAAAGTCGGTCCTTCCATAGGTTCCACTTACCGGATTTGATATTTTGCCCACAAATACCAATATTTTTCCAATAAATTTAATACAAATACTGCTTATGTGAACGAAAATCACTGTACCAAATTTCGATACATATTTGACCATAGCTCCCATACAAATTCTCCTATCAAAACGCACTAAATCAGACAAAAATCATTAAAACGCTCATAAATCTGAAGATAATGAGAATTTTGAGTTTATTTTTAGCAAAAATAATTTTTGTAAAAAATTTCATCAATTCCAATTCATCATTCAAGTCCACATTTGACCCTAGCTCTCAGACAAGTCCAAATGACGGAAATAGCTTTAATATGTAAGTTTTGAGAAAATGTTTGTATGATGGCAAATTTTAGCAAATATTTGTCTTTATACAGGAAAAAGAGCACCTTTGAACTTAGTGTTGAAGGGTATCGTATCAAAGATAATTTCATGAAATTCGGCACAGATTTATATTTTCCCATAGGGATTTCCCAAATCAGTGTACCTGATTTTGTATGAATCGGCCCTATTTGAGCATACCTCCCATAAAAAATACATTCTCAAAAGTCTTTTAAATATCCAAAAAAGCACAAAACCCCATTATAAATAAAAAGAAAATTGAATTTTATTACTTAAACTTTGCACAGATAAATATTTGGTAAATATAAACCGATGACCATTATTTGGTTACAATCGATGCACAATTGACCCTAGCTCCCATATAATACTCTCAGCCAGAAATGACATAAATCTACTTAAATCTCAAAATTTTGGAAAAAAAACACATATTGTATATCACTAAGACTCAATGAAAACTTGTTAAATTGTTGGTCCATACTTGACTTAAGTAGTGAAGAGTATCCTTGAGTGGAGCTAGACCGATTTTTAGGGATATCCCGTGGATAAAATAGTCTATACATTTTCGAAACCTCAAGTGTGGGTGATCCCTTTCATATGAGGAAAATATTATAAACCACGAATATGTTTGAAACAGCTTCGCATAAGATTAAAAAGACCATATGCAATTTTTGTATTTTTTTTTTTTTTTGAAATTGTAACAAAAAGGTCCTGGAAATCAAAAAATTCTCTTTTTCTTTAAAATTGCATCACTAAAGAGCGGGTGAACCGATTTGAACAATCTATGTCTTAAACTAAGTTAGGACTATACATAAAGAGAAATTGACCACGCCTACTTTTTTGATTTATCTAAAATCGGAAAATGGGTGCACGGATTTGGGTATTTTCTTCAACCTTTCGTAGTTATTCAATTTAAGTCTTTACGGAAAGAAAAATTTGCCACGTCCCATTTTTTTGATTTATCTTAAATCGGATAGCGGGTGTATATCGTTAGATAATGGTTTGACGATTGACTAGCGATTGCTTGAAAATTGTTTAAAGATTTTAGACGATTATTTGATGATTGTTTAACGAATGTTTGATGATTGATTGATGACTGACTGAAGACTGTTTGATGATTTTTAATACCTGACGTTTTTTTTCGCGATTGGCCGTCGATTGTTTAAAGATTGGTTGATAATTGTCTAACGATTGTTTGATAAATTTTTGACTATTGATTGCCGACTGTTGATGATTCTTTTGAAGTTTGTTTGATGATTATTTGACGAGTGCTTGAAGATTAAGACTTTTAAGGATTTTTTGACGACAGTTTGATAATTGTTTGATAGTTATTTGACTATTGTTTGACATTTTTTTGTTTGCTGATTTGTTCATAATTGATAGACCATTAATTGCCGATTGTTTAAAGATAGTTAGCGATGTTTGACTGACGAATGTTTAATGATTTTTAATGATTGTTCGAAAATTGTCTCACGATTGGCTGGAGATTGTTGGACGGTTGTTTTATGATTGTTGGATGCTTGTTCAATGATTGTTGACGATTGTTTGATAATTCTTTGAAGACTGTTTCCTTACTGTTTTACCGGTGTTTGCCGATTGTTCGATGATTTTTTGGTAATCGGTTTATGATTTTTGACGATTGTTTGTTGATTATTTGACGATTAAAGATCTCTCCATGCATACTATCTATGGACTTCAAAACCGTGAAACCAAATTTTATGAAAATTGGGTAAATTTCCACTGAATCAGCATTTATCAGAGATTTCATGTGCAATATTTGAAATGGATTTCAAAAGCGAAATGTAGCCCTTACAGAGCCGTAAACATCGATATATAAAATCTTATGGCGACACAGTGAACAAAATACTAAAAGGACGGTATTTGAAGGCATGGCAAACAAATTTTAGAATTGTTTTTACATTATATTTGACTTTTTTTGAATGGAAGGCGAACCGCTCTAATGCACAGCTATATGGTGCTTGTTCGCATGTAAGAAAACAAACTGCTTTATTCATTTACGCTTCCAAAGGAAGAACCTAACGCATAAAAGAAATTTCTGACCACCTCGTGGTCTTCTTCTGTTATCCTTGACTCCCAGTGGAGCATAGGGCCTCAGCCACAACCTCGTGGTATCCCCCGGAGAACTACGTAAACAAACGTTAATATAGTGAGCTAACATGTACAGCGAATTTTCCCATAAGAACTATATAAACATGGGTTAGGACGTCAGGCTAGTAACCTACTACTGGAAAAATTAATTATAACAAAAAAGCTAAAATTGGAATTAAAACGGTCCCCTTGTGTTAGAAGAGGACGTCTGAAACTTCGATTAAAGTGGAGGAAAGACTTTCAAAGCTTGGCCTACGAAATTGGAGAATATGCGCACAAGATCGAAGTGCGAGGAATTCTTAATTATGGTACGCTATTGACCATAATAGGTTTTAAATATAAGTAAGTAAGAAAATGACAGGTCCATGTAGCTAGTTAGATATAAAAGTAAAAAAACAAAGGATATTCTGAAGGGAGGCACATATTGTCGAAGAAAATGACAGAACTCTCCTAACGGACAATATCATTATTTATCGTTTACGAATATAGAGTTATAACTTCAAACTATGATTAAAGGCTATAACTAGTGATTATAACTAGAAACTATCATAAGCCATAGGAAAAGTGTGGCCCACTCCTGCATAACAACTCAATTTTTCCTCCTCTTTCTACATCACACTAAACATATTTAAACAAAATATTGTTGTAAATAAACTAGAATTTAGTAATAATAATAATAATAATATTAAAAATAAATAAATACATGTACTAACTATATTACGAATGACAAACAAACAAAAAAAGAAAAATAACAGATATTTTAATATTTTGTATTATTGACAATGTATGTATAGTATTAAACAAATAATATGAAATGTCAATATTTGCAATGAACTATAATAATGACAAGTGACTGAATGAAATTACTAAATACAAGTACATATTGTACTTATTTAGACAAGACAACATTGACTAAAAATATTTATTTACATAGAGAAAAACGATACGAAAAACTAATAAATAAATAATAATTCGAATGAACAATAAATAAATATTAAATTTAACAAGTACTTTAATGTAACTGTCAGTTCAAAATACAAATCAAAAAGGAAGGGCAGCGACAGAGATAAGTTTTGAAAATATGTATTTGAATCAATTCAACTATTATTATCGATATCGAAAATAAAATTTTTTTCAAATAAGTAAAAATTTAGTTTAATGTCTACAAGTTAGCCCTTATATATTAGGTATAATTTTTGGAGTAATTTTTAATTATTTAAAATTAATTTATTTTATGACCATAAGTAAACATTTTTTTGATATCTTATTTTAGTGTTTTGAAAATCAATTTAGGTCTCTATAATAATCAACGACCCAATTATTAAACACCATCATTCTTATAAAATTAAAAAGGAAATATCTTAGATAAAAGAAACAAAATCAGCATGATTCCACATTATTTATTTGGAGCCATTACTCTAGATGTACTAAGCACAGTGTCAAGAATATGGTAGAAAAGTATTTAAAATTTAACTACTTTTCCAAACATTTTTAAAAGAAAACATTTTCCCAAAATTACACTAGAATTACACTGTGAAACACGATTTTGGTGACAGAAAAATTCCCACACGAATATATACAATAGTACTTGACCTGGGTATTCAAACCTATTCAGACCTAGCAGGTGGAACTTAAGAGTTATCGCCATTTGAAAGTTGCAATTTTTCTTTGTATAATTTGTGAAATTGAGTGATAAAAATACAGTTCCATTTTCTTTATCCTTCTTTCAAATATGGACTTTAGTATTGACATTAAAATAAAAAATTCAAAAAAGTGGGCCTATCGGAGGATCGTGAAATAATCGAGTTTTTGTAAAACAATTCATATTATTTCAGTACAAATTTTGAAAAATTTTTTTACAAATCGTTTGAATTTTTTGAATATTTTTTTGCTTTAAAATTTAGAACGATTTATGAAAAAAAGTATGTGTAAAAATTTTAGCTGAATTTATATGAGAAGTTTTACAAAAAGTCTATTATTTTCCGATGCCCACCGATGAGTCGATTTAGCGATGTCAGTCCGTTCGTCTGGACGGCTGGCTGGACCCCCATGTAAACCATGTAATCAAAGTACAGGGCCCTATTTCACTAAATTACAATTCTACAAGTTACAATTACAAGTCTAATTCTTACAAGTGCTGTTCAATTGTGTTTTATTAAAATTTTCACAACAATTGTAACTTTTTGGACTTGTAAACTACAATTTCTACAATTCTAAAATTACAATTTCTACAATTATAATAAAATATTTTGATAAATATATAGAGTCAAATAAGACATTTTTGAACTCGTTCTTAACCACACCATCACCAATTTTCTCCTAGCCTAGGCAATTTTTACACTTCTTCAAAATTTTTAATTTCGCTTTGGTTCAGATTTTATGGCGGTTCAAATTTCGTTTTTTTTTTTCAAGATTTTTTCCGAAATATACCCACTTTATATGCCTCCGGTTGTCAAATTTTTATAAGACTAGGCTCATGTTTTAGCATATGTCCTTTTGATTAAAAAATTAAATCTTGTATTCAAATTCAAAATTTGTACTGAAATATTATGAATTGTTTTGGAAAAAGTATTTGTTTTCCGATCCACCATGGGCCCTTTTTTTGGCTTTCGCATTTTGTTGTCTACACTATTATCCAAATTTGACCATACATACCCTTTACCACTATAGGTGGAAAGCGTATTATAAGTTTGGAATGATGTATGTAACGCATAGAAATAATGGTCTTAGACCACCTTTAGTACAGCAATGGTCTTAGAATTCATTCCTGAGTCGATGTCAGTCCGTCCGTTCATCTGGCTGGACCCCCATGTAAACTTTGTAATCAAACAAAATAAATAAATGGTCATTAATATTGATTTGATTTTGTGTTAATTTTAACTAATTCTTATTAAAAGATAGTTAAAAACGAAATTTGAATTCAATTTATCATTCACTTGTAACTTGTAAAATTTTTTTGGGAGTCTCAGTCGACCCTATGCTTGTTCCCTACAATTCCACAAGTGTACAAGTACAAATTTAGATTAGTGAAACAAAACCACTTGTAGAAGCATGACGTGTAAACTTGTGAATTGTAAAAATCACTTGTAGCTACAAACTTGTAATTGTATTTTAATAAAACACAATTTTTTACATTTTTACATTTTTACAGGCAAAAACACTTGTAATTGTAGACTTGTAGCTTAGTGAAATAGGGCCCAGGTCGCAATTCTAAAAATAAATTGATGAAATTTGGCGCAGATCATTTTATTGAAAGTGGGACCATGGCTACTGAAATTCGTCAAAATCGGTAATGTACCTCCCATTGGTCCGAACAACAATATTTTTTTAATCAAATTTAAAACAAATACTGCTTATGTAAATTAAAATCCCTGTACCAAATTTCTTAGAAATCATACCACATTTGACCATAGCTCCCATACAAACTCTTATGTCAAAACGCACAAAATGAGACAAAAATAACTAAAACGCTCGTAAATCTGAAGATAATGGAAATTTTAAGTTTAGTTTTTGATACACAATTTTTTTTAACAGCTTTAATCAATATAAGTCCAAATGACGGAAACAGCTAAATATATAAGTTTTTAGAAAATGTTTGTAAAATATATGTATATACAGAGTGTAGGCACTCTACTCAAAAGAAATTGAAGAAAAATTCAATAAATTTATAAATAATGAATAAAATTTGAACATTTAAATATAAGATGCAATTGTACAATATAAAAGTTAATTTCCATATTTTTAAAAAATTTTGAATTTAACTTAAAACAACTACAAACTTTATTAGGAGCACTCCTTACAGGGGATAGAATTTCGCCTTTGATGTTTTCCTTCGAACAAATCTGTTAAAATCAGACGACCTAAAATCTTTTCCTAAGAAGATCGTACAAAAACTTTCCTATAAAATCAACGACTTCCCTATTATATAAAAATTAAATTATCGCATCTGGAGCTTCATTAAAATAAACACTTCTTTTACATAGAGAAAAGATTTTTTATTTAGTATTTTTGTTGCGTGTAGTTATTCCTAAATTTTCAGAACTTTTTGAGTTATGGTGTTTTCATCTTGACTATTTAAAGGAAATGTTTTTAAATTTTGTTTGTTGTTTAGGGTAAAAATCAAAGGTTTCACTCTAAATGAGACCAAACTATTAGAAGAAATCGAACCCATCGTATTCAGGCATGATTTAAAACCAATTTTTGCTTAAAAATCTTTGTCATACTAGACGCGACAATAGCCCAAAGACAATTCTATGGAGAGGTACTAATTTTTTAATATAAATAAATTTCAGTGGAGAATTACAGAAATATAATAACAACTTTAGTCCTCAGTTTTTAATATTGTATAGCTGCAGGTATATATTTAAAGATAGTAGAAGTTTAGCTGCATAAGTTTGCAAATATTAAGTATATATGCCCTTTAAATATCAAAATTCCATTCCTTAAATTTTGACAAAATTTTTGGTTTTCCCAAAAAGTTACAAAATTTGTAACATTTAATTAATTTCTTAATTTTTGATTATGTAGTAAAAATATAAGCTTAATTTTTTAAAATTTTTTGTCCACTTTTTATATAAAATCACGACACTGTGACTCTGTCCGGCTAACACTTATAGTCATTCTAGTTCGATTTCAAATCAAATAAAGAAACAACAACCTAAAAAAAACTAATTTAAAAGGAAAACCATCAATAAAATGTAATTAATATTGATTCAAATGAATTTTACTTATGATAGAATGAAATAAATAAATATAAATAGATGAAGATACGAAGATATATATTACTCCTATAAAATACATTTATTTTTAACATGATGATACCAAAAACAGCCATAAAATACTTACATTTCTGAGTACATGCATACATATATCAGACATACAGACGGACTAAGAGATAGACAGAAAAACAAATAAACAATCAAACTAATGTTAGAATGTTCTAACAAACGTTAGAACAAACATCATTGAATGTTGTTACATTTGTATTCATTTATTAGATTGTTTCGTCTTGTATTTAATGACTATCATGGGGGCTTTCAGTTCTTACAGTTTTTATTTTTGTAACTTTGCCAAATATGAATGGGAAAAGATGTTGTCACTTGATACGCATTTTTTTTTCTTAGAGACTGACTGATTGGTCCTAAAGATGATGTGATATATTTATAAGAAATGAAAGCTTAAGGCAAGAGTTCAGTGGAAATTTGTATGGGTTTGATTAATAATATGTATATCAAATTTTTATAATCTAAAGAAAACAATATTTCATTATGAAAGATGATATACATTTCAGTTCTTATTGATTTCAACGACGAAAAAACATTTTCGTGTACTATCTATTTTACTAAACGCGGTACGCACTGGCAACGATTCCTCTTATTGCGTTCGTTAAAAATGTTAGAAACTAAAAGATTCCTATCATATCATTTATTTCTGTTTATAGCATTTGAACATGACTTATTTCGTGTCGATACAAATTTAGAGATATCTTTTAAAAAAAATATCATCTACAACAATGAAAAATACTCTAAAACTCTAAACTAAATAAACTAAAACTAAAGGAACTAAGAAAAAGTAACATACTTGCACTAAATAAAATGTTTTTGTCTAAAGATACTGGCAAAGGTACCTACATACCAGTATAAATATTACCTATATGGACTCAAGATGTTTTTTTCTATATACAAAGATAATAATGACTACCATGTTAACAGTTGAGATCCGTTGTAGTTGTTGTTGATCATCATCGCCAACAAAGTCATTAAATAAATTTAAGAAATTTGTTATATCTTCAGATGAAAAAAAATCACTTAAGATTTTAGAGAAACATGTACTCGTAGTTTGTTGGATAAACATATTTCGATGTTTTCCCTTGGAAACCATCAGATACTCGTACTTGTGTATCTTTGTCTTTAAAAGTTGTTAGATGTTTTAGATTTTTTGTAACATTTTTTACAAATATTTTTCATTCGTTTATTTCAAATTGTATCGCCATCTATAGTAATAAATTAAATGTTCAAATCTACCCATGTGACCTTAAATTTTAGTTCAAAAATTTCCTATTTTCATAGGAAATTTTTAAAAAATTTCTTATTTGTACAGGAAATTTTTCAAAAATTTCTTATTTTTATAGGAAATTTTTCAAAAATTTCCTAATTTTTTTCGCAAATTTTTCAGAAATTTCCTAATTGTATAGGAAATTTTTTTAAAATTTCCTATTTTTATAGGAAATTTTTCAAAAATTTTCTATTTTTATAGGAAATTTTTCAAAAATGTCCTATTTTTATAGGAAAATTTTCAAAAATGTCCTATTTTTATAGGAAATTTTTCAAAAATTTGAACATGACTTATTTTGAAAAATTTCCTTTTTTTATAGGAAATTTTTCAAAAATTTCCTATTTTTATAGGAAACTTTTCAAAAATTTCCTATTTTTATAGGAAACTTTTCAAAAATTTCCTATTTTTATAGGAAAATTTTCAAAAATTTCAATTTTTATAGGAAATTTTTAAAAAGTTTTCTATTTTTAAAGGAAATTTTTCAAAAATTTCCTATTTTGATACAAAATTTTTCAAAAATTTCCTATTTTATACAAAATTTTTCAAAAATTTCCTATTTTTATACAAAATTTTTCAAAATTTCCTATTTTTATAGGAAATTTTTCAAACATTTCCTATTTTTATAGGAAATTTTTCAAAAATTTTCTATTTTTATAGGAAATTTTTCAAAAATTTCCTAATTTTATAGGAAATATTTAAAAAATTTCCTAATTTTATAGGAAATTTTTAAAAAATTTTATAATTTTATATGAAATTTTTGAAAAATTTCCTAATTTTATTTTTCCAAAATTTCCTATGAAAATAGGAAATTTTTGAAAAATTTCCTATTTTTAAAGGAAATTTTTGAAAAATTTCCTATTTTTAAAGGAAATTTTTCAAAAATTTCCTATTATTATAGGAAATTTTTCAAAATTTCCTATTTTTATAGGAAATTTTTTAAAAATTTCCTGTTTTTATAGGAAATTTTTCAAAAATTTCCTTTTTTATAGGAAATTTTTCAAAAATTTCCTTTTTTATAGGAAATTTTTCAAAATTTCCTATTTTTATAGGAAATTTTTCAAAATTTCCTATTTTTATAGGAAATTTTTCAAAGTTTCCTATTATTATATGAAATTTTTCAAAATTTCCTATATTTATAGGAAATTTTTCAAAATTTTATTTTATTTTTATAGAAAATTTTCAAAAATTTCGTATTTATCGTTTTTGTATGCTGTGGTCATTTAGGATATGGTTTCCTTTATGTTGTCGTCGTTGGAGCTGATGTTGGTGTTTGTTTTTGGACTAAAATTCCCATGATAACCACAAATTCAAATGAATTGTATTTATTGTGTTTTTAGTTCATTGAAGTAGCAATTGATGTTTCTGATGTGTCTCTTTATGTTTTTTGAAACTAAACATAAAAAATAATATTGCGAGGGATGCGATGACCTAAGCATCAAACTTTTAATGAAAGTTAACCAAAAAAGTAATGCAGAATTGAGAACATTTAATTATAGTGAGATATAGACTTACCCCCTTATTCATAAACGAAAAATAAAGTTATGACAAACTTATAAATCTAAATTTTCATACAAAATTCTTTAGTATTTAATAATTCGTTTATTAAGTGCAGAATTTTAGTTAAAACAATAGAATTATTTCCATCCCCTAACATACACACTTATGTGATTACTTTCCAAGAATTTAAAACTCCACCCTCGCATTCTTTAACACATAAGCCCCTTTAGTATTCGTAGCACCATAACAAATCCTACTACATACTTGAAATGCGAGCAAAATTTATTACATTTGCAATGACCATGTGTCTTGTTTCTAACTAGAAAAAATAGAATCGAGTTTGTTTTACATTCTGTCAATTCCAGAAAGACTTTGTCAAAAGTTTTATGACATTTTAAATATTTCCTTTAATTAGTTTTTTGTACGACAACAAAAATTTCAAAAATAATATGATATCATCATTTAAAAGTTATTAAGAAAGAAATTGCTACAAGTACTATTGATAGACATTTTAAATTAGATTAAATGTAATTTAAAATTAATTCTTTGATGTTCTTAAATAATATTTTTGCTTAAGGGCTTTTTATTATAAATGTCTAGATAATAGAGAGAATTAAAAAAAGTTAAAAAGTTGATGAAGTGAAAGGACATTGATGACATATCTACTTATACTTTTGAAATTTGTCTTGTTATATTAAAATTGGGCTAGAAAATTGGTAACATTTTTTTATATGAAATATGATATTTTTTATATAAAAATAAAATAAATTTTGAAAAATTTTCTATAAAAATAAGAAATTTTTTAAAATTTCCAATAGAAATTTTTTAAAAATTTCCTATAAAAATAAGAAATTTTTTAAAAGTTTCCTATAAAAATCAGAAATTTTTGAAAAATTTTCTATAAAAATTAGAATTTTTTGAAAAATTTCTTATAAAATAAGAATTTTTTGAAAAATTTCCTATAAAATAAGAAATTTTTAAAAAATCCTATAAAAATACGACATTTTCAAAAATTTCCTATAAAAACAAGAAATTAAAAAAAAAATTGAAAAAATTCCTATAAATATAAGAAATTTTTGGTAAATTTTCTATAAAAATAAGAAATTTTTTAAATTAAATTTATTAAAAATCAGAAATTTTTGCAAGATTTCTTTAAAAAAATAAGAAATTTTGGAAAAAATTCTTTAAAACATAAGATATTTTTATAAAATTTCTTATAAAAATAAGAAATTTTTGAAAAATGTTTGAAAATTTTTCTGTAAAAATAAGAAAATTTTTTGCAAAAATAAGAAATTTTTGAAAAATTTTCTACAAAGATAAGAAATTTTTAAAAAGCTTAATATAAAAATATAAAATCTTTGAAAAGCTTCTTATAAAAATTAAAAATTTTCAAAAAAATTCCTAAACAAATAAGAAATTTTTGAAAAATTTTCTACAAAAACAAGACATTTTTTAAAAAGTTTCTATAAAAATTTGAAATTTTTGAAAAATTTCCTATAAAAATGAAAGATTTTTGAAAAAATATTTTTGAAAATTTTCCTATAGAAATAAGAAATTTTTGAAAAAATTTGTATAAATTAAGAAATAAGCAATTTTCTAGAAATTTCATATAAAAGTACGAAATTTTTGAGAAATTTCCTATTAAAATAAGAAATTTTTTAAAAATTTTTGAAAATTTTTCTTTAAAAATAAAAAAATTTTGAAAAATTTCTTATAAAAATAAAATTTTTTTTAAAAATTTCTTATAAAAATAAGAAGTTTTTGAAAAATTTCCTTTAAAAATAAGAACTTTTTGAAAAATTTCCTTTAAAAATAAGAAATTTTTTAAAAATTTCCTTTAAAAATAAGAAATTTTTGAAAAATTTCCTTTAGAAATAAGAAATTTTTGAAAAGTTTCCTATAAAAATAAGAAATTTTTGAAAAATTTCTTTTAAAAATAAGAAATTTTTTAAAAATTTCCTGCAAAACTAAGAAAATTTTGAAAAATTTAAATTTTAAATTAATTTGAAAGCTCTTCAAGTTATTGTCCCCCAGACACCAGAAAATACATATGAAAATTCCCCTTAAAACAGATTTTATTTTTTGAACAAGCAATAGTTTTTCCATTAAGTTAACAAATAAAATCTAACAAAATACGATTTTAACAAAACAGCCAGAAGTATGATTTACATTTAAGCAGAGTCGTTAGAAAGTGCCCCCCACGATTCCTGGAAAAATGAAATTGTATTAAAGTGTAAAATAACGTTCATATATGTATGTATGTGTGTATCTGTGTTTGTTTTTATAATCCGCATTGGTAAAATTCTTTACCCAATGTAATCACCAACTGAATGTATAAGTACATAAGACATACTTATATGAAAATACAATATCTAACAAATGGCAACTGACCTACTCGTATTCATATAAGACAATAAACTGTTTCTTTTTTCCCCCATGAGAATGGGAAAAAACAAAAACTAAAACACATATAAGTAGTAAAATACTTATAACAGATCTCCCCAGACCAAAAAAAAGTGTGCAAAATGTACATGGAAAACATCTATTCGACATAGATATTTAAATACATGAGTTTAATATACGATATACTACAATACAATATACAATATCGTATGTAATATGTAAAAGTAGTTCAGTTTAATGCGTTTTGTGTAAATTTAACATGATAAGTCTGCATAAATACGCAACAAAACCATAAAGTACTCATATAAGTATTAAAGCCATAAAATTTTTCTATAATGTATAGTTTTTGCTATGTTCATCATGATTTTTCCATAAACAGCTGGAAGACTTACGCATGTAGTGGACGGACGGGCGAACAGTCAGACATTTGTTGTACTATAAAAGATAAATAGTGGTTACATGGAAAAAACTTTAAGATATTTAGACATTTTTAAACAAAAATGCAGAACATAACTAGAGTACAAGTATTACACAAAGAAATTTATACAAAATCTATAAAAAAAAACTAGTGAAGAAGTATTTTAGCCAATTAAGACCGACCACATGATAACCTATACCAGGGCCTACCAACAAGAAAAAACTATAAAATTATTGATTTATAATTTTTAAAAAGCTTTTCATTAAAGCTTTTATAAAAACTTTTTATGAAAGCTTTTATAAAAAGCTTTTTATTAAAGCTTTTATAAAAAGCTCTTTATTAAAGCTTTTATCAAAAGCTTTTAACTAAAGCTTTTATAAAAAGCTTTTTATTAAAGCTTTTATAAAAAGCTTTTTACTAAAGCTTTTATAAAAAGCTTTTTATTAAAGCTTTTATAAAAAGCTTTTATAAGAAGCTTTTTATTAAAGCTTTTTTAAGAAGCTTTTCATTATAGCTTTAATTAAATACATAAAAGCTTTAACAAACTACTGTTTATAAAAGCTTTTTATAGAAGCTTTAATAATTTTTTATAAAAACGTTAATAAAAAGTGTTTTATAAATACTATAATAAAAATATTTTACAAAAGTTTAAAAAAAGTTTTTATAATAGTTTTTATAAAAAGCTTATTCTAAAGATTTTTATTAAAGCTTTTAAAAGAATATTTTCATTATATCTTTAGTTGAATACATTAAAGCTTTCATACATTAAAGCTTTCATAAAACGTTAATTAAAAGCTTTTTATAAATACTATAAAAAAAGATTTTATAAAAGCTTTAATAATAAGTTTTTATAATACCTTTCTAACATAAAGCTTTTATAAAAACTTTTTATTAAAGCTTTTATAAAATCTTTTTATTATGCTTTTAAAAAAAAGCTTTTAATTAATTTTTCTATAAAAATAAAAATTTTTGAAAAATTTCCAATAAAAATAAGAAATTTTTGAAAATTTTCCCATCAAAATAAGAAATTTTTTAAAAATTTCCCATCAAAATAAGAAATTTTTGAAAAAATTTCCTATAAAAATAGGAAATTTTTGAAAAATTTCCTATAAAAATAAGAAATTTTTGAAAAATTTCCTATAAAAATAAGAAATTTTTGAAAAATTTCCTATAAAAGTAAGAAATTTTTGAAAAATTTCCCATAAAAATAAGAAATTTTTGAAAAATTTCCTATAAAAATAAGAAATTTTTGAAAAATTTCCTGCAAAAATCAAAAATTTTTGAAAAATTTCCTACAAAAATAAGAAATTTTTTTTCGTACAAAAATTTTTGAAAAATTTCCTATAAAAATTTTTGAAAAATTTCTTATAAAAATGATAAATTTTTGAAAAATTTCCTATAAAAATAAGAAATTTTTAAAATTTCCTATAAAAATAAGAAATTTTTGAAAAATTTCCTATAAAAATAAGAAATTTTTAAAAATTTCCTATAAAAATAAGAAATTTTTGAAAAATTTTCTATAAAAATAAGAATTTTTGAAAAATATTCTATAAAAATAAGAAATTTTTGAAAAATTTCCTATAAAAATAAGAAATTTTTGAAAAATTTCCTCTAAAAATAAGAAATTTTTGAAAAAATTCCTCTAAAAATAAGAAAATTTTGAACAATTTCCTCTAAAAATTGGAAATTTTTGAAAAATTTCCTCTAAAAATAAGAAATTTTTGAAAAATTTCCTCTAAAAATAAGAATTTTTTGAAAAATTTCCTATAAAAATAAGAAATTTTTGAAAATTTTCCTATAAAAATAAGAAATTTTTGAAAAAATTCCTATAAAAGTAAGAAATTTTTGAAAAATTTCCTACAAAAATAAGAAATTTTTGAAAAATTTCCTATAAGAATAATACATTTTTGAAAATTTTCCTATAAAAATAAGAAATTTTTGAAAATTTTCCTATAAAAATAAGAAATTTTTGAAAAATTTTCTATAAAAATAGAAATTTTCGAAAAATCTGCTACAAAAATAAGAAATTTTTAAAAATGTTCCAATAAAAACAAGAAATTTTTGAAAAATTTCCTGTAAAAATAAAAAATTTTTGAAAAGTTTCCTATGAAAACAAGAAATTTTTGAAAAATTTATTATAAAAATAAGAAATGTTTGAAAATGTTTCTAAAAAAATTAGAAATTTTTGAAAAATTTCGTATAAAAATAATAAATTTTTTTTATAAAAACCTTTTAATTAACTTCTTTTTTTTTCAAAAAATATTAAAGCTCTTGTAAAAACTTTTATAAACAGTATTTTTTTTTTTTTAAAGCTTTAATTAAATGTTTAGAAAGCAATTATGATTTCAGACTAAGATTTCTAAACCTTACAAACATCACCTAAAACTTATAATAACATTTTAAACTATCAAGGTGTAGGGTATACAAATTAAAATGAACACGTACTTTTTCAAACATACAAGATACAAGCACGACTAAATACTTAAGGGGATCTTAAAAATACTTGTAACATACAAGTGGTTGTTGACTGGTTGATATGGCAGACAGTACAGTGAAATAGAAAAGTAAAACCCCATCTAAGCAATAGAATAAGAAAATTAAATATTTGCTGACTACTAAGCCACAAAATAAATTTTTTAGATTTAAAATATGTTGGACTAATATTTTTATATAACAAAAGACCGTAACACTAACTTTTGCCTGCCACTGTATTTTTTTTTTAGTTATTTCAAACAGCAAAGTCACTCCGTTTATTGCATGGCTTGTAATAGTTGTAAAACTTTAGCAAAAAGTGGAGAAAAAAAAACTATAAATGAAATCCACAGCAAACGGATCAAAAAAACAAAAAAAAAAGATTGCGTGTATGCCATGATGAAGTTTAAGATCTAGATTCTAGTTATTGAGAATTACTTTTATTTTTCACCGGATCTAAAGCATGAATTACATATTTAGGAAAGAATACTACAATTCGTGTTTAGAAAAACCAGAACAAAAAAATAACACAGATATTAAGTTTACGAAAACAAACATGTAAAAAATGGTGTTAAAATGTTTAATTCCAAATCAAGCATTTTACTGGCTTAAATTAAAGATAAACCACGAAAACAATTTTTAGAAATGATTCGATTAATTGTGAAAACCGGATTTTAGATTTTTTACAAGAACTCCCACTTATGTTTTGGATTTAGGAAATTAGTTAAGAAGCAAGTTCGAGTTTCGGGATCGAGTTTATTAAGAGCACATTCTGAAGTAGTAACGCTAGAACAGTGTGACACATCTCAGATTGCGACGATACTCCAGTAGATAAATAGAGTTGGATACCCTATTGTCAACGAGGTACTTTTGGCCTCTCCTGCACTCGTTCATGAGGCTTTTAAATAGACATTGAACAAGGTTGCATTTTATCACCTACACTGTTTCTGTTTTGTTTTGTTTTGCCTTGGAGCTAAATATCTTAGGACAACCATCAAGCAAGAATTTGATCATGTTATGCTCTTTTTAGCGAAGATGTTGTGGATAAGCCAACAAAGGTTTTTAAATTGGTAAGACTATTTCCGACAGGTGGCGCCACTGAAGATTACTAAAAATTAATTAAATCGTAAACTGTACATTTGATCATACTATGATCTTTAGCAAAGTTGTAGCGCATGAGCCGGCGAAGGCTTTTTAGTTGGTATACATAATTTTCGGCAGGTGGCGCTACTGAAAATAACTCAAAGTCAATTTTATCGTAATCTGTACATTTAATCATGCTATAATCCTTAGCAAAGAGGTTTCTTAGTTGGTATGAAGAAATTTTGACAGGTGGCGCTGCTGAAATTTACTCAAAGTCAATTTAATTGTAAGCTGTACATTAAATCATGATACATATAATCTTTAGCGAAGTTGTTGCGGATAAGCCGACGAAGGTTTATTAATTGGAATGGAAAAAGTCCGACAGGTGGCGCGACTGAAAATTACTATAATCATAAGCAAAGTTGTTACGCATAAGCAGATGAAGGTTTCTTAGTAAGTATGAACAACTTCAGGTGGCGCCACTGAAAAGTACTCAAAATGAATTAAATCGTAAACTGTGCATTTGACCAGACTATAATCTTTAGCAAAGTTGTTGCACATGAGTCGACGGAGGTTTCTGTTGGTATGACCAATTTCCAAAATTATTCAAAATGAGTTAAACTGTAAACTATACAAACTATGTGTTGATCGGACAAAATAAATAAAATAATTCAAAATTAACTGAATATTTGTACAATGTCTTTCCTCTAAATTTATTTTAGTACTTTATAAAATTAAATACATACCCAGTAAAACTTTTCATTACCAAATAATGAGTTAAACAGTTAAACTATTGAACACGAACTACTTACTCATTTGCTGTTTAAGTCATTACATTAACATGGGGATGTCATTGGAGGCAAGTACTTACCAATTGCAGAAATGTAATGACTTGGGTAAGCAATTTGAAAGCAACAACAACAACAGCAACAACTTTTTTGTTGTTGTTTTATTAAAAACATATATTTTTAAACGAAATACAAAATTTTTTTTATGATCCCATGGGGGCTCGAACCCAGACCCTCCGACTGCTAGCCAGAGACTCTTCCACTGAGCTACTTCATTTATTGAAAACTTAGCAGCTTATAATTAATATAAACAATTTTGATTTTTAGATCCAAAATCATGTAACATAACTTTGTTTTTCCCTGCTTTTTTTTGCTTTGTTGTAATTTTTGGAAAAATATTTTTATACGATTTTTTGTAATTATTTTAAAACTTTTTTAAAATTATTTTAAAACTTAAACAATTTAAATCTTCTTTTTTGTATAAGTTTTTACATAAGATTAACTCTTACTTACTTAAATGTTACAACTTGTTAAGGTCAAAGTCCGAGCATATTTTAGAATTCCATGGATTTCGATCTTGTGCGAATATTCTCCAATTTTATAGGCCAAGCTTTGAAAAATGTTCCTCTACTTGATCTTTCTACCGAAGTTTCGGACATCCTCCTCTAACATTAGGTAGTGGGACATTTCAATTCTAATTTTATCCTCTTCATTGTATTTTTTTTTTCAAGAGAGGGTTACTAGCCCGTAATCCTAACCCATTTTTATCGATCTTATGGGACAACTCTCGGAACATGTTAACTCACAATATTAATGGGTGTTAAAGTAGCTCCCCGGATGATACCATGAGGAGGTGTGTGTCCACAGTTGAGATGAAGGATGACCCAGATAAGTTGGGCTTACCAAGTTAAGACCAATTAGAATCGTGTTTGGTATTCAACATCCCCTACATAATCAAAATTGACTCATGATGGTATTTTTTCATTAACGTGAGTTAGTTTTACAAATTTTTTTTACAGAAGATAATATTTAAGTTCTTAAAATTCAAAAATCATTTAAAAAGACTCTTTTAATAAAAAAAAAACTAAAAAAAAATTGTTTGCCCTTGGTGGGATTTGAACCGGGGCAATTCAGTTTAAATTACCATCTTAATTACAAATAAGTACTTCTCTGTAATAACTTATTATTTAGTACCTGGTAGACCGAGCCTTGCTCGGAGCTTTATGAGGAAAATTTTGAGGAAAATTTTAAAGTTTTTATATATTTTATATTATAAAATAAAAATAAAATAAATAATAAAATAATAAAAAAATAAAATAATAAAAAAAATAAATAATAAAATAAAAATAAATGAAGACATTGTAGAAATATTCAGTTAATTTTGAATTATTTGATTTATTTTGTCCGACCAACACATAGTTTGCATAGTTTACAGTTTAACTTATTTTTAATAATTTTGGAAATTATTCATATCAACAGAAACCTCTGTCGACTCATGCGCAACAACTTTGCTAAAGATTATAGTCTGATCAAATGCACAGTTTACGATTAAATTCATTTTGAGTAGTTTTCTGTGGCGCCACCTGTCGGACTTTGCTTATTCCAATTCATAAACCTTCTTCGGCTTATCCGTAACAACTTTGTTCAGCATACGATTAAATTGACTTTGAGTAAATTTCAGTAGCGCCACCTGTCGAAATTTCTTCATACCAACTAAGAAACCTTCGTCGGCTCATGTGCAACAACTTTGCTAAAGATTGTAGCATGATTAAATGTACAGATTACGATTAAATTGACTTTGAATAAGTTTCTGTAGCGCCACCTGTCGGAAATTATTCATACCAACTAAAAAGCCTTCGTCGGCTCATGCGCTACAACTTTGCTAAAGATAATAGCATGATCAAATGTACAGTTTACGATTTAATTAATTTTTAGTAATTTTCAGTGGCGCCATCTGTGGGAAATTAGTCTTATCAACTTTAAAACCTTCGCCGGCTTATCCGCAACATCTTCGCTAAAGAGCATAACACAATCAAATTCACAGTTTACTATTCTATAAAGAACATACATACAGACAAACATTCATTTGTTTAAAATAATACTAAGTTTTCCCCCTTTTTATTCCCTAATTTCTAAAAGTTCCATATGTATATTTGGTACTTTTTTGGTGCCAATTGAATTCGGTACATTTTTTTAAAACGCATTTAACATAATGTATAATGTTCCTATTCATATTACTTTGGAGATGTTAAGTTATTATTTTATCCCTTTTTTACCCATTTTGGCTCCAAAATCAAAAAAGTACCAAATACGTGTTTCATGTTTTTTTACATCTATTGATTGCAGTACCAAGTTTCTTTCTATATTCTTTAGTTTAAAATATAAGAGTGGGCTAAAAAGGTGCAAAAAAAAACTATTTTCACCCTTTTTTACCCCCTATCGGACATAGTTTCAAAAAAGTACCAAACACCTGTCCGCTTATTTTCAAAGCTGTTTAAAACGTAATTTTAATTTTGTTTCTATACCTATTACTTTAGGAGACATAGCGTTTTCGATTTTTTCCCCTTTTTACCCGTTTTTACCCTCTTGGAGGTAAAAGTTCCAAAAGTCCCTTCTTCTTCGACCTATACATCAAAAAAGATACCCACTGTCCAAATTTTATCAAAATCGTTAGAGCCGATTTCGAGATAGCCATTCTATATATATATATATATACAATTATTGCTCGTTTAAGAATATAAGATTCGGATGATATGTTGTAGTCGTTACAAGGTAACCAGTTATCAGAGTACTTGCCATTACCAAAGTTTTGCTGGGTATATATAAAAATTAAATACATATATATATATCACAAAGCTCCGAGCAAGGCTCGGTCAACCAGGTACTATTGACTTTTACTAGAACAACTCGACGATTTAACAAACACCTCTATAAACATTATCTCGTTATGACTTTAGTCATGATATCTATCCGCAGTCTCAAATTACAGTTTCTTGCTCAAGTTTCTAATTATAGTACGGTCTCTATTAATATAAAATCTCAGGTCATAGTCCCCAGTTGTATTCATGAACTTGCTCGGCTTTAGCAATTTAAAATATTTGTCTTGATATTATTGCTTTCTTTCCGTGTTTTGTTCATTTACTTATTGTCTCTAGCGTGATTAAACTAAAATATGGTTTTTGTTTTAATCCCAACCACAAAAGACTTAAACTTGAGCCCTGCACAATGGTTTCTTTAACATGATTTGTTTTAGCAAACAAAAAAAAAAACTACACTACAAAAAAAATTGTATGCTACCATAAACCATGACTTAGTTTTAAATTTCAGGATTATCATGGACATGACTGCATGTTGGGCTCATTATTCATGTTTTTCGTTTCGTTGGGATCTTTCGAAGCTTAAAGGTTTCAACCTTTATCCATGTAATTTAAGTTGTTTTCTTTTCTTAAAAATGGTTTGGTTGGTTTGTGTGTCATTTTTCTGTTATAACTAAGGTAAGAAATGTTAAATAAATATTAATTTATTTTTCTCTAGTATTTTTGTTTTTTATTTTCACATTTTAGTTATGTCTTTCTTGGTTTTCAAAATACAGGTACGAATGAATGGTTTTGCTAAAACCTTCATGCCACCATATCACTGTCATAAATGTGTCTATTAGTAACTGAAATCTAAATTCTAAAACATTTGACTTAACCAAATAAAGTTTTTTTGCTACTAATAATATTTTTAAACAAAACAACTTATTTATCTTTCTTTTTCCTCACTCTGGACTAAAAGAATACGTTCATAAATTCGTTGTATTACAATTGCAATATTCTGTTTCTTTTCGGTTTTTATAGCTTTAAAATTGTTTTATGGGTCCCTATGTGTTTCCATTAAAGCCCTTTTTTTAAACATTAGAAAAGGGAACACACATTTATGTGCATATCTTAGACTTCTTTATACAGTTTCATAATATTACCTTCAAATTACCATTAGCCCGTAAATGTTTTTATTTTAATGTGGCCTCAGCTGCTTTTCGAGAAAAATAAAAACTCGCGACTTTATACCCTCATATAGAGATTAGTTATGTTAGAAAAAATAACAACCTTTTTCAAAAAGTTATTTATTTTATAATCTTTTATTAACATGTGTTAAATTTTAATGGCCTTTAATAAAATTGTTTTTATGGCTTAACATGAAATGAAAATTTACTTAAATCAAATGTGTATTCTTTGCAAAGTTACAATTAGTTTTCATATCCGGTTTTGAAAATTTTGTTATTATAGTACGACTAGTTTTGACGTGAGATAGAGCTTCTTGTGAACTTTTCTATAGAAAAGTCTTAATAGCGTGAGCTTTTTTTTTATAAAAATGTAGAAAAGTCTTTCTAACGTCAACTTTTCTATAGAAGAGTCTCTCTAACGTCAACTTTTCTATAGAAAAATCTTTCTAACGTCAACTTTTCTATAGAAAAGTCTTTCTAACGTCAACTTTTCTATAGAAAAGTCTTTCTAACGTCAACTTTTCTATAGAAAAGTCTTTCTAACGTCAACTTTTCTATAGAAAAGTCTTTCTAACGTCAACTTTTCTATAGAAAAGTCTTTCTAACGTCAACTTTTCTATAGAAAAGTCTTTCTAACGTCAACTTTTCTATAGAAAAGTCTTCCTAACGTCAACTTTTCTATAGAAAAGTCTTTCTAACGTCAACTTTTGTATAGAAAAGTCTTTCTAACCTCAACTTTCTATAGAAAAAGTCTTCCTAACGTCAACTTTTCTATAGAAAAAGTCTTCCTAACGTCAACTTTTCTATAGAAAAAGTCTTCCTAACGTCAACTTTTCTATAGAAAAAGTCTTCCTAACGTCAACTTTTCTATAGAAAAAGTCTTCCTAACGTCAACTTTTCTATAGAAAAAGTCTTCCTAACGTCAACTTTTCTATAGAAAAAGTCTTCCTAACGTCAACTTTTCTATAGAAAAAGTCTTCCTAACGTCAACTTTTCTATAGAAAAAGTCTTCCTAACGTCAACTTTTCTATAGAAAAAGTCTTCCTAACGTCAACTTTTCTATAGAAAAAGTCTTCCTAACGTCAACTTTTCTATAGAAAAAGTCTTCCTAACGTCAACTTTTCTATAGAAAAAGTCTTCCTAACGTCAACTTTTCTATAGAAAAAGTCTTTCTAACGTCAACTTTTCTATAGAAAAAGTCTTCCTAACGTCAACTTTTCTATAGAAAAAGTCTTCCTAACGTCAACTTTTCTATAGAAAAAGTCTTCCTAACGTCAACTTTTCTATAGAAAAAGTCTTCCTAACGTCAACTTTTCTATAGAAAAAGTCTTCCTAACGTCAACTTTTCTATAGAAAAAGTCTTCCTAACGTCAACTTTTCTATAGAAAAAGTCTTCCTAACGTCAACTTTTCTATAGAAAAAGTCTTCCTAACGTCAACTTTTCTATAGAAAAAGTCTTCCTAACGTCAACTTTTCTATAGAAAAGTCTTTCTAACGTCAACTTTTCTATAGAAAAGTCTTTCTAACGTCAACTTTTCTATAGAAAAGTCTTTCTAACGTCAACTTTTCTATAGAAAAGTCTTTCTAACGTCAACTTTTCTATAGAAAAGTCTTTCTAACGTCAACTTTTCTATAGAAAAGTCTTTCTAACGTCAACTTTTCTATAGAAAAAGTCTTCCTAACGTCAACTTTTCTATAGAAAAAGTCTTCCTAACGTCAACTTTTCTATAGAAAAAGTCTTCCTAACGTCAACTTTTCTATAGAAAAAGTCTTCCTAACGTCAACTTTTCTATAGAAAAAGTCTTCCTAACGTCAACTTTTCTATAGCAAAAGTCTTCCTAACGTCAACTTTTCTATAGAAATGGTCTTCCTAACGTCAACTCTTCTATAGAAAAAGTCTTCCTAACGTCAACTTTTCTATAGAAAAATTCTTCCTAACGTCAACTTTTCTATAGAAAAAGTCTTCCTAACGTCAACTTTTCTATAGAAAAAGTCTTCCTAACGTCAACTTTTCTATAGAAAAAGTCTTCCTAAAGTCAACTTTTCTATAGAAAAAGTCTTCCTAATGTCAACTTTTCTATAGAAAAAGTCTTCCTAACGTCAACTTTTCTATAGAAAAAGTCTTCCTAACGTCAACTTTTCTATAGAAAAAGTCTTCCTAACGTCAACTTTTCTATAGAAAAAGTCTTCCTAACGTCAACTTTTCTATAGAAAAAGTCTTAATAACGTCAACTTTTCTATAAAAATGTCTTCATATCTTCTACTTTTCCTTATTTTTATAGAAATGTCACCTGTTTAACTACTGCCAGTCCCATTTCCCAACACAGGAAACACTAGACTTTGATTATAGGCTAGAAAACATGACTAAGGTCCTAAAATAAAAACTATGACCATTTGTACTTTTCTTTTTCTTAAATCTATTTTTGTTCCTCTCCTTATATAACCCAAGATTCTATTTCGCCTCTGTAATACTAATATTTCATTTTTGTCTTATTGTAAAAGTTTTGGCTATTCCAACTAATTTATGGCATAAATTTAATTTTGTTACGGTTTCTATTTTTAATGCCAAACCACCCTAGAGGTTTCTTTAGTTTCATAATTAAAAAGTACCAAAATTAAATTTCATCCTGATGTCGGTGGAAGATTTTATTTATAGCTTTGATTAAATTTCCATGGAGTTACTGCTGCCATTAAGTGATTGGCATCAATTGTTTGATTTAGTAGAGGAGTAGAAGAAGAAAATACAATGGAATCTTTTCGTTTTAATTGAGCGTTAACAAATATAATTTAATGATGCGGGCTTTGGAGTTTTGATAGGCAGAGCTGGAATCGATGGTAATTATACAGGTAGAACTGGGGTTTGATATTCAAAATAATATAAATTTATAATGTTATTATATTGTGCTCATAGTATATGTATCTAACTTTTTCGTAAATATATCAATTATAAAGGAGTATATTTATGGTTTGATAAAAGATATTATTGACTTTACGATGCCGTACACGAGGTTAGGTTAAGCAAAATTTGTCTTGAAATTTCAAATTTTATATAAGTCAATTTTTCTATAGAAATGCTTTCCTATCGTAAACGTTTCTATAGAAATGTCTTCCTATCGTCAACTTTTCCATAGAAATGTCTTCCTATCGTCAACTTTTCTATATAAATGTCTTCCTATCGTAAACTTTTCTATAGAAATGTATTCCTACCGTCAACTTTTCTATAGAAATGTCTTCATATCGTCAACTATCGTCAAGTTTTCTATAGAAATGTTTCCTCTGGTCAACTTTTCTATAGAAATGTTTTTCTCTGGTCAAGTTTTCTGCAGAAATGTCTTCCCCTGGTCAACTTTTCTGTATAAATATCTGGTCAAATTTTCTAAAGGAATGTCTTCCTATGGTCAACTTTTCTATAGAAATGTCTTCCTATTGCAATTTTTCTATAGAAATGTCTTCCTATCGTCAACTTTTCTATAGAAATGTCTTCCTATCGTCAACTTTTCTATAGAAATGTCTTCATATCGTCAACTTTTCTATAGAAATGTCTTCATATCGTCAACTTTTCTATAGAAATGTCTTCCTATCGTCAACTTTTCTATAGAAATGTCTTCCTATCGTCAACTTTTCTATAGAATTGTCTTCCTATCGTCAACTTTTCTCTAGAAATGTCTTCCTATCGTCAACTTTTCTATAGAAATGTCTTCCTATCGTCAACTTTTCCATAGAAATGTCTTCCTATCGTCAACTTTTCTATATAAATGTCTTCCTATCGTAAACTTTTCTATAGAAATATATTCCTACCGTCAACTTTTCTATAGAAATGTCTTCATATCGTCAACTTTTCTATAGAAATGTCTTACTATCGTCAACTTTTCTATAGAAATGTCTTCCTATCGTCAACTTTTCTATAGAAATGTCTTCCTATCGTCAACTTTTCTATAGAAATGTCTTCCTATCGTCAACTTTTCTATAGAAATATCTTCCTATCGTCAAGTTTTCTATAGAAATGTTTCCTCTGGTCAACTTTTCTATAGAAATGTTTTTCTCTGGTCAAGTTTTCTGCAGAAATGTCTTCCACTGGTCAACTTTTCTTTATAAATATCTGGTCAAATTTTCTACAGAAATGTCTTCCTATCGTCAACTTTTCTATAGAAATGTCTTCCTATCGTCAACTTTTCTATAGAAATGTCTTCATATCGTCAACTTTTCTATAGAAATGTCTTCCTATCGTCAACTTTTCTATAGAAATGTCTTCCTATCGTCAACTTTTCTATAGAAATGTCTTCCTATCGTCGACTTTTCTATAGAAATGTCTTCCTATCGTCAACTTTTCTATAGAATTGTCTTCCTATCGTCAACTTTTCTCTAGAAATGTCTTCCTATCGTCAACTTTTCAATAGAAATGTCTTCCTATCGTCAACTTTTCTATAGAAATGTCTTCCTATCGTCAACTTTTCTATAGAAGTGTCTTCCTATCGTCAACTTTTCTATAGAAATGTCTTCCTATCGTCAACTTTTCTATACAAATGTCTTCCTATCGTCAACTTTTCTATAGAAATGTCTTCCTATCGTCTACTTTTCTATAGAAATGTCTTCCTCTGGTCAACTTTTCTATGAAAATGTCTTCCGCTGGTCAACTGTTCTATGAAAATGTCTTCCGCTGGTCAACTTTTCTACAGAAATATTTTCCTCTGATCAACTTTTCTACATAAATGTCTTCCTCTGGTCATCTTTTCTATAGAAATGTCTTCCTCTGGTCAACTTTTCTATAGAAATGTTATCCTCTGGCCAACTTTGCTATAGAAATGTCTTCCTCTGGTCAACTTTTCTATAGAAATGTCTTCCTCTGGTCAACTTTTCTATAGAAATGTCTTCCTCTGGTCAACTTTTCTATAGAAATGTCTTCCTCTGGTCAACTTTGCTATAGAAATGTCTTCCTCTGGTCTACTTTTCTATAGAAATGTCTTCCTATCAGATATGTCTTCCTATGATCTGTCTTCCTATGATATTAACAAAATGATAGTGTAGGGTACAAAAAACTTTTCAAACATTATAATTACTTTAGTTTTTTCCTTTACAATTTAATTATCTTTCTTTACAGTGAATAATCATAATAATTTAAATAATTATAATAGTAAAGACAATGATGAAGATAATAATTCATTTGTGGTTGAACGAATCATCAATAAAGAAGCATCTGCTGAAAATCATTTTGATAAAAAAGTAGAATTGCTTAAGTTACCGGACAATGGGCTTAGAGATAGCACTCCCTTCGAAGACAGTTGCGGTTAAACGTAATTGTTATTGCCAATAGCAAAATAAAATGTTAAAGTTCTTTTTTTTTAGGGCAAATAATAACTTAAACTAAGGAGTAGCTGGTATGGAAAGAATTTTGTGTGGGTAAAAGACGAATTTGAAGGGAGCTATTTTAGTTAGTAGGAAAAAAGACCTTTTATAATGAAAGCCCTAAAGAAATTTTTCATTTGAAGGTGTTTTTGGAAAAAAATATTTCTGTCATTCTTTTTTGCTTTTTATTCTTTTCTTTTTTTTCTTACTTACAAATCTACTTCTTTTTCGCTTCTTTTGAAGGAGTAAAACTTTTACCAACTCCTACAAGGAAATGAGCTAAATACTCATTTGTTCATTAGAATTAGAAAAAATTATTTTTCAAACTTCTTTAATTCAAAGAGTTCCTTTTTTCCTTTGTCATCCTTCATACTCGAGACCACACCTCGTTTTTTAGGGCAAAGCTCTGCAGCAGAATTAAAAACCCTCAAACATTTATAACCTTAAAGTTAAACATGAAATTGCCATAAATTGTTAAGATAGAAAGAAGCCAAACTATTCTATAAATATTTGCTAAAACCACAAGACAAGCGAAAGGCAAAAAACATCTAAAGCCAAGTCAAACAAAAAAGAAAACTGCCCTCTTGAGGACGATACAGAAAAAAAAAATTTAAGAAAAAAAAAACTTGAGAAAATATAGAAAAAAGAAAATACCGACTTGTTAAGCAAAAAATAAATAATAAGACAAAATATATACCCAGTAGAGTTTCATATTTCATTTCTTCCAATAGCAAAAGTAGCAGCATCAGCCTTAAAAGAAGATATAGCACTAAAACGACATAAAAACCTAGTCGTGATGGGTCATCAAGATCATGAAGCAACTAAATTGTAAGGAGTAAAATCGAATAAAAAAATTGAAATTACATTTTAGTCGTATTTTTGATGTATCATCAATATATTGAAATGTTAAGGAAGAAGAAAAAATTTAGAAAGAAAATTCTTCCTCTGGTGGATAAACTTATTGAAAATATATTGAAAATGTTTCTATGGAAAAATTTTTATATTGAAAATTTTTCTATAGAAAAATTTTTATTTTGAAAATTTTTCTATAGAAAAATTTTTCTATTGAAAATTTTTCCATAGAAAAATTTTTATATTGAAAATTTTTCTATAGAAAAATTTTTCTATTGAAAATTTTTCTATAGAAAAATTTTTCTATTGAAAATTTTTGTATAGAAAAATTTTTATATTGAAAATTTTTCTATAGAGAAATTTTTATTTTGAAAATTTTTCTATAGAAAAATTTTTATATTGAAAATTTTTCTATAGAGAAATTTTTATTTTGAAAATTTTTCTATAGAAAAATTTTTCTATTGAAAATTTTTCTATAGAGAAATTTTAATTTTGAAAATTTTTCTATAGAAAAATTTTTCTATTGAAAATTTTTCTATAGAAAAATTTTTCTATTGAAAATTTTTCTATAGAAAAATTTTTCTATTGAAAATTTTTCTATAGAAAAATTTTTCTATTGAAAATTTTTCTATAGAAAAATTTTTATATTGAAAATTTTTCTATAGAAAAATTTTCATATTGAAAATTTTTCTATAGAAAAATTTTTATATTGAAAATTTTTCTATAGAAAAATTTTCATATTGATAATTTTTCTATAGAAAAATTTTTATATTGAAAATTTTTCTATAGAAAAATTTTCATATTGAAAATTTTTCTATAGAAAAATTTTTATATTGAAAATTTTTCTATAGAAAAATTTTCATATTGAAAATTTTTCTATAGAAAAATTTTTATATTGAAAATTTTTCTATAGAAAAATTTTTATATTGAAAATTTTTCTATAGAAAAATTTTTATATTGAAAATTTTTCTATAGAAAAATTTTTATATTGAAAATTTTTCTATAGAAAAATTTTTATATTGAAAATTTTTCTATAGAAAAATTTTTATATTGAAAATTTTTCTATAGAAAAATTTTTATATTGAAAATTTTTCTTTAGAAAAATTTTTATATTGAAAATTTTTCTATAGAAAAATTTTTATATTGAAAATTTTTCTATAGAAAAATTTTTATATTGAAAATTTTTCTATAGAAAAATTTTTATATTGAAAATTTTTCTATAGAAAAATTTTTATATTGAAAATTTTTCTATAGAAAAATTTTTATATTGAAAATTTTTCTATAGAAAAATTTTTATATTGAAAATTTTTCTATAGAAAAATTTTTATATTGAAAATTTTTCTATAGAAAAATTTTTATATTGAAAATTTTTCTATAGAAAAATTTTTATATTGAAAATTTTTCTATAGAAAAATTTTTATATTGAAAATTTTTCTATAGAAAAATTTTTATATTGAAAATTTTTCTATAGAAAAATTTTTATATTGAAATTTTTTTATAGAAAAATTTTTATATTGAAAATTTTTCTATAGAAAAATTTTTATATTGAAAATTTTTCTATAGAAAAATTTTTATATTAAAAATTTTTCTATAGAAAAATTTTTATATTGAAAATTTTTCTATAGAAAAATTTTTATATTGAAAATTTTTCTATAGAAAAATTTTTATATTAAAAATTTTTCTATAGAAAAATTTTTATATTGAAAATTTTTCTATAGAAAAATTTTTATATTGAAAATTTTTCTATAGAAAAATTTTTATATTGAAAATTTTTCTATAGAAAAATTTTTATATTGAAAATTTTTCTATAGAAAAATTTTTATATTGAAAATTTTTCTATAGAAAAATTTTTATATTGAAAATTTTTCTATAGAAAAATTTTTATATTGAAAATTTTTCTATAGAAAAATTTTTATATTGAAAATTTTTCTATAGAAAAATTTTTATATTGAAAATTTTTCTATAGAAAAATTTTTATATTGAAAATTTTTCTATAGAAAAATTTTTATATTGAAAATTTTTCTATAGAAAAATTTTTATATTGAAAATTTTTCTATAGAAAAATTTTTATATTGAAAATTTTTCTATAGAAAAATTTTTATATTGAAAATTTTTCTATAGAAAAATTTTTATATTGAAAATTTTTCTATAGAAAAATTTTTATATTGAAAATTTTTCTATAGAAAAATTTTTATATTGAAAATTTTTCTATAGAAAAATTTTTATATTGAAAATTTTTCTATAGAAAAATTTTTATATTGAAAATTTTTCTATAGAAAAATTTTTATATTGAAAATTTTTCTATAGAAAAATTTTTATATTGAAAATTTTTCTATAGAAAAATTTTTATATTGAAAATTTTTCTATAGAAAAATTTTTATATTGAAAATTTTTCTATAGAAAAATTTTTATATTGAAAATTTTTCTATAGAAAAATTTTTATATTAAAAATTTTTCTATAGAAAAATTTTTATATTGAAAATTTTTCTATAGAAAAATTTTTATATTGAAAATTTTTCTATAGAAAAATTTTTATATTGAAAATTTTTCTATAGAAAAATTTTTATATTGAAAATTTTTCTATAGAAAAATTTTTATATTGAAAATTTTTCTATAGAAAAATTTTTATATTGAAAATTTTTCTATAGAAAAATTTTTATATTGAAAATTTTTCTATAGAAAAATTTTTATATTGAAAATTTTTCTATAGAAAAATTTTTATATTGAAAATTTTTCTATAGAAAAATTTTTATATTGAAAATTTTTCTATAGAAAAATTTTTATATTGAAAATTTTTCTATAGAAAAATTTTTATATTGAAAATTTTTCTATAGAAAAATTTTTATATTGAAAATTTTTCTATAGAAAAATTTTTATATTGAAAATTTTTCTATAGAAAAATTTTTATATTGAAAATTTTTCTATAGAAAAATTTTTATATTGAAAATTTTTCTATAGAAAAATTTTTATATTGAAAATTTTTCTATAGAAAAATTTTTATATTGAAAATTTTTCTATAGAAAAATTTTTATATTGAAAATTTTTCTATAGAAAAATTTTTATATTGAAATTTTTTTATAGAAAAATTTTTATATTGAAAATTTTTCTATAGAAAAATTTTTATATTGAAAATTTTTCTATAGAAAAATTTTTATATTAAAAATTTTTCTATAGAAAAATTTTTATATTGAAAATTTTTCTATAGAAAAATTTTTATATTGAAAATTTTTCTATAGAAAAATTTTTATATTGAAAATTTTTCTATAGAAAAATTTTTATATTGAAAATTTTTCTATAGAAAAATTTTTATATTGAAAATTTTTCTATAGAAAAATTTTTATATTGAAAATTTTTCTATAGAAAAATTTTTATATTGAAAATTTTTCTATAGAAAAATTTTTATATTGAAAATTTTTCTATAGAAAAATTTTTATATTGAAAATTTTTCTATAGAAAAATTTTTATATTGAAAATTTTTCTATAGAAAAATTTTTATATTGAAAATTTTTCTATAGAAAAATTTTTATATTGAAAATTTTTCTATAGAAAATTTTTTATATTGAAAATTTTTCTATAGAAAAATTTTTATATTGAAAATTTTTCTATAGAAAAATTTTTATATTGAAAATTTTTCTATAGAAAAATTTTTTTATTGAAAATTTTTCTATTGAAAATTTTTCTATAGAAAAATTTTTCTATTGAAAATTTTTCTATAGAAAAATTTTTCTATTGAAAATTTTTCTATAGAAAAATTTTTCTATTGAAAATTTTTCTATAGAAAAATTTTAATATTGAAAATTTTTCTATAGAGAAATTTTTATTTTGAAAATTTTTCTATAGAAAAATTTTTCTATTGAAAATTTTTCTATAGAAAAATTTTTCTATTGAAAATTTTTCTATAGAAAAATTTTTCTATTGAAAATTTTTCTATAGAAAAATTTTTCTATTGAAAATTTTTCTATAGAAAAATTTTCAATATAAAAATTTTTCTATAGAAAAATTTTTCTATTGAAAATTTTTCTATTGAAAATTTTTCTATAGAAAAAATTTCAATAGAAAAATTCTATTGAAAATTTTTCTATAGAAAAATTTTTCTATTGAAAATTTTTCTATAGAAAATTTTTCTATAGAAAAATTTTTATATTGAAAATTTTTCTATAGAAAAATTTTTATATTGAAAATTTTTCTATAGAAAAATTTTTATATTGAAAATTTTTCTATAGAAAAAATTTTATTTTTTTATTGAACTTATTTCTAGATCTACTAGTGGTACAAGATCTACGATTAATAAAGATCTATGATTGATATAGATCTATGATTGGTATAGATCTACAATTGATATATTTCTACAATTGATAAAGATCTAGGATTGATATTTTCGTACGATTGATAAAGATCTACCATCAATAAAGATCTAATATTGATATATATGTATGATTGATATGGATCTACGTTTGATATAGATCAACGATTGATATTGATCTATGATTAATATAGATTTACTATTGATATAAATCGGCGATTGATATGTTTTTATGATTGATACAGATCTAGGATTGATATTTTTCTGCTATTGATATAGACCTAAGATTGATATAGATCTTCAGTTGATATAGATCCAGGATAGATAAATTTTGATATAAATCTTCGATTGATATAGATCTACGATTATTATAGATTGTTATAGATTAACGATTGATATAAATCTACTATTGACATTGATCTACGATTGATATAGATACGATAGATGTGAATCTGCGAATCTATATAGATCTACTATTAATATATATATATATAAGCGATTATTATAGATCTACAATTGATATATAGCAACGATTGATATAGATCTAGTACAGATATAGACCTACGATTAATATATATATACTACCATTTATATAGATCTTTTTTGATCTACGAATGATGCAAATCTACGATATGTACGATTGATACTGATCTACAATTGTTGAGAGATTAGAACATATAACGATCTACGATTGATATTAGATTAGACTATATAACGATCTATGATTGATAGGCAAGTAATGCCATAAAAAGATATACGATTGATCGATTGTGCGATATAAAGATCATCGATTGTTATAAAGGTAATGAAAAGATCTGCGATTGATTTATTTACAGATCTACGATTTATTACTAAATAATACCAAAATAAGTTCTCGGATCGATAGATACAATAGACTTGTATAAAAATTCACGATAGACAGCTTAATCAGAGTATATAAAATGGAATGATGGATTAAAGTAAAGAAGATCAGATATCGATAGGGAAAGATCTGAGAAAAATAAGAGTATTTATAGATTGAAGACTAATATGGGACTATTTAAATTTATTCGATCGACGACTACATATTTGTCTTCAGTTTATATTGAATATCGAATATCCCTTATTGATTTCATTTTAATTTACAAAATAGCCCTTTATAACATCCTAAATGGCCCAACTCTTCCTTCGTAAACCAAACAAAAAACATAAATAATATTATATTATAAACGCAGTGGCATAAGGCTTAAAAACATAAATTAAAAAAATATATATTAAGTATAAAAAAACTCTCACACATAAACATTACAATAAATATCGAAATTTCCTCAATTAAATTTACCCCTGGGGTATCAGGAAATAAATACATACAAATAATCATGGCAAACGAAAGCATAATATCCCATTGGCTAAATTACATATTTCAAACTTTATTTGCTGTTCTAGAGACGAGTACGAGACGAGTACGAGAAAAAGGGTAAAGTTGCATTCAAACAGACAATATTTCATTGGCCAAAGGATGGGTCTTCTGAAGCCATAAAAATTTTATTTTTAATTAATTTTAGTTTTTTATCGATAAAATGTTGAAGGCAATTGGTGCTGGCAAAAAAATCTATTTAATTTTAAATATAAATTATGATTGCATATGTTGCTTTTATGAATTTATATCTAGAGAATCGTATGTACAATATATTCAAAGTTTTAGATCATTTAAAAAGAGAACGCCTTAAAAGACGCTCCTTAAAATGGAATTTTAATTAATTTAATGTTTTTTGAGTTTGTCTAATATTGAAGATTTACACTGGAGAGAAAATGAATAGGGTAAGAATATTGAAACGAATATAATTTATCAATGATCTTTCATTTTTAAGGAAATTGGACTATATCGGGATATTACTAATTCAACGACTACATATTAGATTTTAAAGTCTAAAACTGATTAAGAAATTGAACTATTTAAGTAATTACTGTCCCTGTTGCCGTTCTAAGCTCAACTCAGTTTGGTGGTCTGCCAGTCGATCCAACTTTCACTCAACCAAATTATTTTTATACCCACCATCAAAAAGAATGGGAGGTATATTGAGATTTTCAATCCGTTTGTAATTTCTTTAATATTGGCTCAAAAACCAAAAAAAGACGATTAAGCGATGTCCGTCCGTCTGTCTGTCTGTCTGTTTGTCTGTCTGTCTGTCTGTCTGTCTGTCTGTCTGTCTGTCTGTCTGTCTGTCTGTCTGTCTGTCTGTCTGTCTGTCTGTCTGTCTGTCTGTCTGTCTGTCTGTCTGTCTGTTTGTCTGTCTGTCTGTCTGTCTGTCTGTCTGTCTGTCTGTCTGTCTGTCTGTCTGTCTGTCTGCCTGTCTGCCTGTCTGCCTGTCTGTCTGTCTGTATATCTGTGTGTCTGTGTGTCTGTCTGTCTGTCTGTCTGTCTGTCTGTCTGTCTGTCTGTCTGTCTGTCTGTCTGTCTGCCTGTCTGCCTGTCTGTCTGTCTGTCTGTCTGTCTGTCTGTCTGTTCGTCTGTCTGTCCGTCTGTCTGTTGTCGGCACGATAAAACCTTAACGATATAGGCCACTGAAATTTGGCATAAATATTATTGATTTCTTGGTAAATTTTGGTATTGAAATCGGGCAAAATCGGTCACCATTTGACCATAGCTTCCATATAAAAAACTTACGGAAAGACAAAAATACAAAAAGAAAAGGGTGTTTATATCCGTCTGTCCGTCAGATTAAAGCGCTATAGCGCCTTAACGAAAAGAGCTAGAATAACAAAATTTTACAGAAGTATTTTCGATATTTTAAAAAAGTCTTGTATTGAAAATGGACAAAATCGGTTCACATTTAGTTAGAGCTCCCATATAAATTTAGAATAGAGAAGTTTTATGCAACTATTAGTCAGTATATCAAATTTTATAGGAATCGGTCCATATTTGGCTATAGCTTTCATATAAAAAACACTCCCGGAAACCAAAAAAAAATGTAACAAAAGCCAGTTGAAAGCTAATAAATTAGAAACTATGGCAGCTATGGCCACCAAATTTTGTAAGAATAGGCCCTATATAAGGACCAGCTAGTTTGTTTTTACAATCGGTCAACATTTGGCTATAATTTTGATATATATATATAACATCCCCTTTTTATATCAAAAAGATTCGGAGGTACAAGCAGCTTATTATGATTGCACCAATGTCCAGACTTTATATAAGGTAGATGCAC
Organism: Stomorhina lunata; assembly: GCA_933228675.1. Lineage (NCBI taxonomy): Eukaryota > Metazoa > Arthropoda > Insecta > Diptera > Rhiniidae > Stomorhina > Stomorhina lunata. The sequence goes on along the minus strand of OW121740.1, from coordinate 38,943,753 downwards.
AAATGTATGGACCTGTCGTTTTACTATTAGCATGTTTATCGTAACTAAATATTAAGCTAAACGAAAAGCATTTAACGTCTTATGAATGTAAAACCATACCAGGTTACGATACCGAATTTTGTTCAAAGTAAATACTAAGTAAGTGCTTTTAAATGTTGAACTATAAAGCTCCTACAACCGAATTTAGTCCAAATATTTTACAAACAATACCAACTAGCGTAACAACTTTTTTCGAATTTGGTCCAATTTTGAATTAGCTGCGCCCTCGTAGATATATGAGAAATATTTCTAAATATAACACAATTTAATGGTGGATATACAAGATTCGTCACAGCCGAATATAAAACTCTTACTTGTTTGATATTGCGGAACTATGAAATGATTGGGATCAAATAAGAATAATCTTTCTTTTTGAAAAAAAAATTTGGTTGAGTGAAAGTTGGGTCGACTGGCAGACGACCAAACTGAGTTGAGTTGATAACGGCAATAGGGGCAAACGATATATGTATGTAGAAATTCGAGTACTAAAGATATAAGATTGATGAAGTTTAAAGATGTACAATTAAAAGAAAAATTACACCATGAAAAGATCATTAATAATAAAATTTAATATTTACTGAAGATTTTTGAAAACCGGAATAATTTATGATCTATTGCCCGGAACGTGAAGTAATCCGTAGTTTATGATCGATGGAACTTTAAATTCTTCTATTGATAGAGGATTGGAATTTGTCTTTCAAATGACATATCTTATATTTATTGATAGTTTTTCTAATTAAAAATCTTTACAAATATCATTCGCAGTGTTTTATCTTTATTTTCAAATAAATTATATTGTCTCTAGCTCTAAAGACTTACCCACAAACTAAAAACAATAAAAAAAACTTAATGACAATTTCATACATATAAAAATTTAACCCATAAACGTCCGTAGGAGACTGTAAATTATGTCAAGAATAAAATTCTCATAAAAATCATAAAAGAAATATTGAAGTACATAAAAAAAATCAAATAAAATTTTATATAGTTACATATAAAAAAGCATATTCCTACAGACAATATGTAACATTAGGGTGACAATTTTTTGTATGAAAGAAAATGATTTTTCGAATTTTAAAACTTTTTCTACGGAACATTGTGACACTAGGTCTAAAAGTTTAGATCTGAAAATTTGAGCCAAATCGGACAACGTTCTATGGGCGCGCATTGAGTCCAAAGTTTAAGAGTCCGTTTGTAAGGGGGAAAATGGGTTATTTTTTTGTTTTTGTGAAATTTGGACCAAAAATGAATAATTTTATAGAATATTAAAGAGAACTAACACAGCTTTATTTCAAATCGTGAGGTAGTTTAAAAGTTACTACAGTTTTCCCCCGAAAATTCATGTCCTTGAAAACGCGCCTAAGGATATGCACCAAACATTGTATGTTGTAAATAAAAGTTAGAGTTTAGGTTTATTAGACAAAGTTAGACATTGGTTTATTATTTAATGGCTTGTTACTAGTAAATAGTTCAGTTTTGTTTTAATATAATCAAATTTACTTAGTTCATTTCATGTTGAAAAAAAGTACATTTTTCTCAGGTCGGCTTCAAAAATAATTTTTTAATTTTTTGAAAATTTAAAAAAAACACAGCTTTATTTCAAATCGTGAAAGACGAAAATCCATGAGGTAGTTTAAAAGTTATTACAGTTTTCCCCCGAAAATGCATGTCCTTGAAAACGCGCCTAAGGATATGCACCAAAAATTGTATGTTGTAAATAAAGAAATTCCAAAGTTAGACATGATTTATCATTTAATGGCTTGTTACTAGTAAATAGTTGAGTTTTGTTTAAATATAATCAAATTTACTTAGTTTTTTTCATGTTGGAAAAAGGTAAATTTTTCTCAGGTCGGTTTCAGAAATAATTTTTTAATTTATTGAAAATTTTGTTCCCCCCTTACTAGTAACAAGCGATTATATGATAAATTGTGTCTAACTTCGGAATTTCTTTATTTAAAACATACAATTTTTTGGTACATATCCTTAGGAGCTTTTTCAAGGAAATGAATTTTCGGGGGAAAACTGCAATAACTTTCAAACTACTTCATGGATTTTCGTTTTTCACGATTTGAAATAAAGCTATATTAGTTCTCTTTAATATTCTATAATTCTGGTAAAAATTATTGATTTTTATCTAAATTTCGCAAAAACAAAAAATATCCCATTTTTCCCCATACAAATGTGCTCTTAAACTTTGGACTCGATGCGCGCCCATAGAACGTTGTCCGATTTGGCTCAAATTTTCAGATCTAAACTTTCAGACCTAGTGTCACAATATTCCGTAGAAAAACATTTGAAATCAAAGAAAAAAAATGTCCTGTCACCCTAATGTAACATATAAGATACAACTAAATACTCTTTGACATTAATCGATTTATCATAAAAATATAAAATATTATAACATACTCGGACTCAATGTTATGAACCTATAAAATTTTACAATAAAACAAAATATATAATATTTTTATTGTTATTGGTTTTATTTTATTATTAAAACAACTGCGATGATGATGTTGATTTTGAAAAGTCCAATAAACATTTTATTGAATGTGGATTTAACCATAGGGGTAGTAGAATGAGGATGACACCGACCAGGGCGAGGTTTTTTTATGTGCATTTTCTTGTTACAGAAGCAAAACTGTCAATCAATAGATGTCGGTTGAACTGAATTGAAGTGAAGGCCAAAAGGAGAAAGAAATAAAATTATAATAAAGTTTGATGATGAAAATAAAGTTTACATGTATTTACTTGGAAAATAATGTTAAAAGGGGAAACTTTGAAAGAAGACAGGTTCAGAATATTAAAATTGTATTAAATTTTAATATTGAGATTAAATTTTATGAAAATTTATATGCAAATAAAAAAATTAAATACGAAGTGATATAAATAAAATATGCATTTGCCATTTTTTTAAGCAAAACTTATCCATAGTACCAAACATGTACAGAGTGGGCCACAAGTTACAATGGGGCTTAAAAGTTTAATAACCTTCACCACCATAGGGTGTCCAATGATTCCTCCAGCCCAAAAACCACACCACTCAGTGACACGTTGAGGATGCGTTTGCTTCTCGTGAATCACTCGAGGATTTCCCTCACCCCAAAATTGCGTTCTAGTTGGGACACCCTTTATATGACAACTTAATTTAGAACAGAGAAGTTTTATGCAACTATTGGTCAGTACATCAAATTTTAAAGGAATCGGTTCTATTTTCGGGCCAAGCTTTTTTGTTGCTAATGAACAAATGTTCACTAGACAATTCCCAAAAAAATTTCTGATGTGGCAAACACAGGAATTTATGTAACGGAGTTCCTACAAAAACTGATTTTACCCTTTCTGAGGCAGCACAGAGTGCCTAAATATTTCTGGCCCGATTTGGGCGCTATGAAAAATTCACTTGATTCATATTCATAAATTTATACAACTACCAAAAACTTTGGACTGTGGAAAAGTATTGGGCTCTTGTAAATTAAGAGTTAAAGAATGCAAACAATTTATTTCAGAACATGTCGAATTTTACCCGTAAGTGGGCACCATCCTCCAGAAAGTTAACTGAAGTCGATAAGTTTTGAAAAACTGAATATAGCATGTTTATGAGGCATCATTTTAATTTAATTAAAATAAAGACTTTTACATATATTTAAAATATTTTTATTTCCGTTTATTACAAATAGGTTCTACTTAAAACAAATTCGTAGTACTCCCTTCCAATACTTTACCAAAATTATCAATCACAGTTTTCACACATAATATTATAATCTTCATCTCCGAAGTTCATTTTTTACTCATAAGCTTAATGATTGCATTTGGAATGAAGAGAAACCAAGAGTTATCTCAAAACTATCATAACACCCCAAAAAGGTTATTTAACCGAAATAATTTATTATTTTTAACCCGAACCTTTTTTTAGGACTAGTCCAAAAGTAAATCAAATATATGAAAAACGTGATTCATATAACATTACATTTTTTTAATGTTCATCATCATGTCGAAACTTCTTAAAAACAAGTAAGAAAGTTCTATAGTCGGTCAAGCCCAACTATATGATACCCTTCACTACTGAGGTCAAATGTCCTTTTCAAGTATAAAGACAAATATTTTCTAAATTTTATCTTTATACAAAGATTTTCCCGGAACTTATATATTTACGCTATTTCCGTCGTTTTGACATATATGGGAGCCTTGGTCAAATATGGACCGATTGAATCTAGCAATATGATTAAAGTTTTTACAAAAATTATGTTTAAAGTGTCATAATCTTCAGATTTACGAGTGGTTTTAAGTGATATTTGTGTCATTGTCTCATGTCTTAGTAAGTTTTATGGAAGAATTTGCATGGAAGCTATGGTCAAATCTGGCCTGATTTCAACAAAATTTGGTATAGTGCAGTATTTGTTTTAAAGTATATAAAAATAAATTAATATTTGCGGCCAAAATGGCAATTCCGGTAAGTGAGACCTATGGGAGGTACCCTAAATAATGGACCGATTTTGACAAACTTCAATAGCCAAATAAAGTAAATAAATAAAATAAAAAAAAATCAAATAAATAAATAAAATAAAATAAATAAATGGGTCAGCCGTCCAGACGGACGGACCGACCAAATCGACTCAGGAAGTAATTTAAAGACAATTGGTATACTTAAAGTTGGGTCTTAAACCAATATTTTTGTGCGTTACATACAGCAGCACAAACAGCAACGACCAACAAATATTTCTTATATAAGAAAAGTAACCGTGCCTACTGGTATTCAAAAAAAATAATGTAATTTTTCGACAGATTTCACTTAAATTTTAAGCGTAGTTATACCCTTCACCACCATAGGTGGAAAGGGTATAACAAGTTTGTGCTGATGTATGTAACGCATAGGTGGGTGCGAAACGGTCCAGTGCGTTGGCAAGAACCACCCCATCCGGCGAGCCACAGCCCGGTAAAACGCCAGCATACCAGCGCCGCTAGCAATCTGGCCACAAAAAAACCCAGCTCGTCTGGTAACCCCAAAAGCATCGCACAGTACAGAATGTATTTTGTATACCAATAGGCTTAGAGTCACTTTCTGAGTCGATTTAGCGATGTCAGTCCGTCCGTCCGTCTGGACGGCTGGCTGGACCCCCATGTAAACCATATAATCAAAGTACAGGTCGCAATTCTAAATATAATTTGATGAAATTTGGTACAGATCATTTTATTGATAGTGGGGCCATGGCTATTAAAATTGGCCAGAATCGGTTCATTATTAATAGCACCTCCCATAGGTCCCACTTCCCGGAATTGATATATTGGCCACAAATATCAATATTTTTCCACGAAATTTAAAACGGGTACTGCTTATGTAAACTGTAATCACTGTTTCGAATTTCTTTGAAATCAGTCCACATTTGACCATAGCTCCCATATAAACTCTGCTATCAAAACGCACTAAATGAGACAAAAATCACTAAAACGCACGTAAATCTAAAGATAATGGGAACTTTAAGTTTATTTTGTGCATACAAAATTTTTGTAAAAACTGAAATCAATTTGCCAAATTTCGAGATAATCGATCCACATTTGACCCTAACTCTATCGAACGGTATTTGTTAATTTACATACTTCTTTTGAAGGAAAAAGATATTCGCTTTTAAAGTGCTGTGACGGACGCTACATAAATGGAAGTGACTTTTTTTTTCAACAAGTGTTTCTGTAATTTTCATCAAATCGGTCATAGCAATAAAAAAATTGTAAATACATTAAATATAGAGGAAAATCAGAGGATTACAAAGCAGCTTTTATAAAATATTTTAAAGTTTCCTTTTGATATTGGCGGTTAAATGTGATTTTTGGGCACAATTTAATATTTCACAAAACGGCTATGTGTTTGTAAATCTTGTATTTATTAAATATAATTTTGTAAAAAATATAAACTGTGACGGACGCTACAAACTTTCTTATAAATATTCTGTAAAATGCTATATTTACATCTATATATTTTTAGCCTAATGTAAGGCATACTATAAGTTCTCTTTACAAACCAAGTTCAATTGGAGAAAAAAGAAAAATTGCACTAGTCAAATTAAAAAAACTTTTATTTCTGTGACGGACGCTACACACTGTGAGCCCTTTTCTACTTGAAGTTATTTATATCACTCCAATATTACTTTTGATTTAATCATTTACATCTAATTGTATAAAATGAAGCAGACTTTGAGGCCATACTGAAACTTGATACCTTAATGGATGTTTTTGCGATCATTATGAACTTTCAAAAAACCTATTATTTTAAATAATTTCTAAAAATTCGAGATAGGTGGAAATAAAGACCTGCCATTCACGAAGAGAGCAATCAAAAATTGTATCCATTATATATTCTTAAGGATCGATATATGGTAAATTTTTCCATAAACACAAATACATGAATTTGACAGTTTTAAAAATTTGTCCTTAGTTTAATGTTTTACGGATTTGCCCATATGAAAATAAACGTGTGCATGAACATTTAAACAATAATTTATTTTTTGTGTAATATATTTTGCCCAAAACGTAGGCCTTAAAGGTATTATGCTCTTGTAATGCTGGAAATAATATGTGACCCGGTCTATGAAAGGTGGCTTATGACCTAAAAACCAAAGTTCGAAAAATTTGCAAATTTTTCGAAATTTTGTTTTTGAGTCATAAGTCACCTTTTCATAGACCGGGTCACATACAATGTAATTTCTGTTCCACAAAAGGCAAATAATCACAACATTGGTATCGAAGAACACTGCTTAACCCTTTAACCACCAAGACCGCCTAAAGACGGTCATCAAAAAAATTTCTATTATGAAAAAACTATGTACTTTTCATTGTTACAGTTTTATGTCATTGGTTTAAGGGTTAAGACCATCTTCTCCAAAAGCATAACATAATCTGCTATAAAATCGTTAAGATTCGTTAAGAAAGACTTCCGAAAAAAGTAAATATTTTTTTAAATATTGAATAATATGTCAACATTTTAATGTTACATGTATTTCTATAATATTTTAATAAATATCGAGTTGCTTTTAGTTTTAGGTTTTCAAAAAAGCATTTTATATATCGGGTGTTTTTTATTGAGGTATAGAACTTTAAGTTGGCATCACTTTTTTAACTGGCGGCCATTTTGTCAGCTGTTAAGTGATTAATATTTAGTTTGGTTTGCCATTTCATCATGAACAGGTTGACAAAAGAACAACGCTTATTTCGAAAATAATGGTTCAGTTCACGAAGTTTACCGTAAGCTCCGTCCATTTTATGGTCGACATAATCGTACATCAGAGCAATTAATTCGGTTAACCATGGATCGTTTTCGCACTACGTTTACTCTATGTGATAATACGCATCCGCAGCGACGTCGAACAGTGCGCGCCGAAGAAACAATTGCCGCTGTAGAGCAAAGTGTTGAAGAGGACCCGAATGAATCGATTCGCCACCGTGCACAGCAATTGGAGCTTTGTCCATCAACTTTATGGAAGATTTTGTGCAAAGATCTTGGCTTGCGACCTTACAAGATCCAGCTTGTGCAAGAATTAAAGCCGCGAGACCATGCAATGCGTCGTGATTTTGGTGTATGGGCCGAAAATGAGATTGATCTCGATGCTGATTTTCATCGCAAAATTTTGTTCAGTGATGAGGCTCATTTTTGGTTGAATGGCTACGTCAACAAGCCAAATTGCCGCATTTGGAGTGAAGAGAATCCACATGAGACTCTTGAGACGCCATTACATCCACAAAAACTGACTGTTTGGTGTGCTCTATGGGCTGGTGGAGTCATTGGGCCATACTTCTTCCGAAATAATGCTGGAGAGTCAGTTACCATAAATGGAGACCGGTATAGAGCCATGATAACCGACTATTTTGTTCCCCAATTGGATGGCATGAATGTGGATGAGTTGTGGTTCCAACAATACGGCGCTACATGACACACAGCGCACGTCACAATTGATTTATTGAAGGAAACATTCGATGAGCGCATAATTTCGCGGAATGGACCTGTTAATTGGCCGCCAAGATCGTGCGATTTGACACCACTGGATTATTTTCTTTGGGGATATGTGAAGTCGCTCGTCTACGCCAACAAACCAGAAACGTTAGGGGACTTGGAAGCCAACATTCGTGGCGTTATTGCCAACATACAGCCCAATATGCTCGAAAAAGTAGTTGAAAATTGGACCTGTAGAATTGGCTTTATTCGAGCCAGCCGCGGCGGCCACATGCCCGAAATCATATTTAAACATTAATGGCATAAAATTATCCTTCCAATAAAGCCAAATTGATGGACATTAAAACGATTTGCTTGTGTTTTATTTCAATTCGAAGTTCTATACCTCTAAAAAAAACACCCATTATTACTATGCAAATTGCATAAAATTTGTAAATCATAAAAAATGTATATCTTAAAGATTCCCAGAATTTTTCGGCCTAAAAACAATAAGACAAAAGAATCGAACTGCCACTGTTTGCCGATACACAGGATGTAAAATATTCTTTTGAAAAAAACCCTTGACATGCATATGAATTCTGTTAATATTCGTAGTATTGATCCATTCATAAATTTGTATACCTCATGGCACAACAATGAATTTATTAATATTCATGCTCAGATATCAAAAACATTCATTAAACATAACAATAAGATAAGAGGGTAAATATGGGGAAAAGAAAAAAAAAAATAACATACAATTACTAATGCATGAAGACAAATAAATGCATTAACACAAACAAATGCATTCCATAGATGGATGGATGGATGGATGGATAATGTTAACATATTTATTTAAATATCAGATATACAATTTATGCATTGAGAATTATCACGCCTTAATGAAAGTTATTCAAACTGAAATTATTTACTTAAAGGAATATCAGCAGACGATGATGATAATGCAAATTACAAATGCAATACTTATTTATGTATGAAATAATGACAATGAATGCTATTATCATAGGCATATGAATGAATTAAGACTGATTTACATACTTACTTAACATTTGCGATATGAAGACTTTAAAAGATAAAAGATGTAGGGGTTCTCAATAACTGAAAGACATTGGGTTAAATGGGAATAAGAACAAGCTTTCGGTATAAACTACCTGTAGTCAATCTAAATTAATTTACAAAATTTTTTTGTTAATTCTAGTTTTCTCGATCTCATGTTTCCCCTATTCTTCAAAACTTGCAACCCCTACTTCCAGGAACTATAATGTTCTTTTTCTTATCTTTAATAATAATTCTCCAATGAAATGATTCACTCGGTTATCTAAAAATGTATATGAGTCTTTAATGCTGAGTATCCAACCAAGTCATGGAACCTCTTATAATACCTATAATTGTTGGTTTTGCCTGACAATGAAGATAATGATGATGTTGCTCAAACCAATGATTTTCTATGGAAGCCAACAATTTAAAGTTGTGATTGCTTTGAAGAAGTAGAAGCGAAAATAAACTCTAGAAATCTATAAATCTCACGTTCCTCTTTGTGCAAGCCCAATAGACCGGCAAAACAGAAACTGACAGATAAATGTGCAGTAGCAATTTAAGGAGTTAATGCTTAATAAAAAGAAAATAATTCGTAAAAAGTTGATAAAAAGAATTTTTGTTTAAAGGGGAAACATTTTAAATTCCGATCGAAAATCTTTCTCAAAAAATTTTATATAGAAAATTGTTCAATTTAAATTTTATATCAAAAATTTTTCTATAAAAATTGTATAACGAAATTTTTCTATAAAAATTTTATATCGAAAATTTTTCTATAAAAATTTCATAACGAAAATTTTTCTATAAAAATTTCATAACGAACATTTTTCTATAAAATTTTTATAACGAAAATTTTTCTATAAAAATATCATAACGAAAATTTTTCTATAAAAACTTCATAACAAAAATTTTTCTATAAAATTTTTATAACGAAAATTTTTCTATAAAAATTTCATAACGAAAATTTTTCTATAAAAATTTCATAACGTAAATTTTTCTATAAAAATTTCATAACGAACATTTTTCTATAAAATTTTTATAACGAAAATTTTTCTATAAAAATATCATAACGAAAATTTTTCTATAAAAACTTCATAACAAAAATTTTTCTATAAAATTTTTATAACAAAAATTTTTCTATAAAATTTTTCTATAAAAATTTCATAACGAAAATTTTTCTATAAAAATTTCATAACGAAAATTTTTCTATTAAAATTTCATAACGAACATTTTTCTATAAAAATATCATAACGAAAATTTTTGTATAAAATTTTCATAACGAAAATTTTTCGATAAAAATTTTATAACGAAAATTTTTCGATAAAAATTTTATAACGAAAATTTTTCGATAAAAATTTTATAACGAAAATTTTTCGATAAAAATTTTATAACGAAAATTTTTCGATAAAAATTTTATAACGAAAATTTTTCTATAAAAATTTTATAACGAAAATTTTTCTATAAAAATTTTATACTGAAATTTTTTTTTTATATCAAAGATATTTCTATAAAAATTCCATAGGGTAAATTTTCTATAAAAATTTTATACCGAAAAATTTTTCTATAAAAATTTTATACCGAAAAATTTTTCTATAAAAATTTTATACCGAAAAATTTTTCTATAAAAATTTTATACCGAAAATTTTTCTATAAAAAATTTATACCGAAAATTTTTCTATAAAAATTTCAGACCGAAAATTTTTCTATAAAATTTTCATAACGAAAATTTTTCTATAAAAATTTTAAAACGAAAATTTTTGTATAACAATTTTATAACGAAAATTTTTCTATAAAAATTTTATACCGAAAATTTTTCTACAAAAATTTTATACCGAAAATTTTAAAACGAAAATTTTTCTATAAAAATTTTAAAACGAAAATTTTTCTTTAACAATTTTATATTGAAAATTTTTCTATAAAAATTTTATGCTGAAAATTTTTCTATAAAAATTTTATACCGAAAATTTTTCTATAAAAATTTTATACCGAAAATTTTTCTATAAAAATTTTTTACCGAAAATTTTTCTATAAAAATTTTATACCGAAAATTTTTCTATAAAAATTTTATACCGAAAATTTTTCTATAAAAATTTTATACCGAAAATTTTTCTATAAAAATTTTATACCGAAAATTTTTCTATAAAAATTTTATACTATTAAATTTTTATTAATTTCTATTAAAATTTTATGACAAAAATTTTTCTATTAAAATTTTATGACAAAAATTTTTCTATAAAAATTTTATGACGAAAAGTTTTCTATACAAATTTTATAACGAAAATTTTTCTATAAAAATTTTGTAACGAAATTTTTTCTATAAAAATTTCATAACAAAAATTTTTCTATAAAAATTCCATAACGAAAATGTTTCAATAAAAATTCCATAACGAAAATTTTTCTATAAAAATTCCATTACTAAATTTTTTCAATAAAAATTTTATAACGAAATTTATATCGAAAATTTTTCTAACAAAATTTTGTACCGAAAAAACATTTTTTTATAAAAATTATATACCAAAAATGTTTCTATAAAAATTTTATAGCAAAAATTTGTCTATAAAAATTTTTGACGATAACTTTTTATAAAACTTTCATAACGAAAATTTTTCGGTAAAAATTTTATACCGGAAATTTTTAGAGAAAAATCTTCAGTATAAAATTTTTATAGAAAAATTTCTTTATAAAAATTTTCGGTATAAAATTTTTATAGAAAAATTTTCGGTATAAAATTTCTATAGAAACATTTCGGTAAAAAATTTTTATAGCAAAATGTTCACTATAAAATTTTTACAGAAAAATTTTCGCTATAAAATATTTATAGAAAAATTTTCGCTATTAAATTTTTATAGAAAAATTTTCGGTATAAAGTTTTTATAGAAAACTTTTCGTTATAAAATTTTTATAGAAAAATTTTCGTTATAAAATTTTTACAGAAAAATTTTCGTTATAAAATTTTTATATAAAAATGTTTGTCATAAAATTTTTATAGAAAAATTTTCGTTATAAAATTTTTATAGAAAAATTTTCGCTATTCAATTTTTATAGAAAAGTTTTCGGTATAAAATTTTTATAGAAAAATTTTCGTTATAAAATTTTTATAGAAAAATTTTCGTTATAAAATTTTTATAGAAAAATTTTCGTTATAAAATTTTTATAGAAAAATTTTCGTTATAAAATTTTTAGAGAAAAATTTTCGTTATAAAATTTTTATAGAAAAATTTTCGTCATAAAATTTTTATAGAAAAATTTTCGTTATAAAATTTTTATAGAAAAATTTTCGTTATAAAATTTTTAAAGAAAAATTTTCGTTATAAAATTTTTATAAAAAAATTTTCGTTATAAAATTTTTATAAAAAAATTTTCGTTATAAAATTTTTATCGAAAAATTTTCGTTATAAAAATTTTATCGAAAAATTTTCGTTATAAAAATTTTATCGAAAAATTTTCGTTATAAAATTTTTATAGAAAACTTTTTGGTACAAAATTTGAATAGAAAACATTTGGTATGAAAATTTTTCTATAAAAATTTTATATCGAAAATGAATGACCATATAAATGTTACTACTTTTTACTTATAATGGAAATAAATAGATCTAGTTAAAAATTATAAACCAAGTACATATATAAACATTTTTCGAATGATTTTTTCTTAAAGGAAACTGACATCGAGCAATGTTTATCGTCTTAATCTTAATGACTGAATAAAGAGCTGAAAAGCTGGGTAATTGATACTGAATTAAAAACAGTTGCTATAGCCGCATTTTTAAGATATTTTTCCCATATTAAATTTTATTTGCTTAGATTTAAGTTTTTCTTTTCTACAAATAAATTGTATTAAATAACATTCATCACAAATTGCTCATGTTGCTGTTGCGGCTGTCGCTAAATGACACTACAGTTGTTGCTGTTGATGTCAGTGCTGATGTTGCTGACTCTGAATTTAAACTCAGCCTCCAAGAGATTACATTCAAAAACACTAAACCGCAAAATCTCATGATGAACAAGTTTTTTAGAAATAAAATATACAGAGTTTCAAGATTGTTTATCCATCCAACCGTCCCTCCATTCATTTATACAATATAAGTATATATGTATGTCAGTCCTTTCAATATAGCCAGGCATGCCAAACATTGTTACATATTTCTATCCTTCCCCCTATTTGACTGAATGACTGACAAACTGCCTATAACATTTTTCAAGTTGTTTAAAATGTTTTTATGTTTTGTTGTATGTTATTTCTTCCTTATTTAAAATTTTTTTCCATCCATCCATCCATATTGCTGAGACATAGTTGGGTCCATCCATTTTAAGTTTCATACAATGTTGCTGCTGCTGTTGATGTTGTACTGTTTGTTGTTGACTGGCTATTCTCGTTTGGTTGTAGATGAAATGCGTCATTGGGTCTGTCGGGATTGTGTTTCAAATTTAAGTCACACAAGTAATTTGATCCTAAATATGGTTCAACATAAGTTACATTTTTGTTTTAATGTTGTTTTTTGCCCGTTCGTTGCTGATGTTAGCAATTGTATGTTTAAATGTTGTTGTCTGTCCTTAGGTCTATATAGCTTTTCAAGTCATAGATGTTTAAAATATTTGATGCCATATAGGAGTAAATGACTAAGTAACAAACAGTGTTGACAATTTAGAGGTTTAAAACTAAACTACTGTAATGATACTAATGTGTGAATCAACATTTGGCTCCAAAAAAGTATGGTCTCCTAGTAACTTTAAGCCTTTAGAATCACGCGGACCGGGCATAAAATCAATTGATGAACTACCCAGTGAAAACTTGGTTAAGCAGTCAGATCCCGAGAGGCAGCATTCAATAACTGGCGTAATAACCAAAATCCAGCTACTGATTCGCAACGCAAACGTAACAGGCGTACATGTTCCAAAGTTTTAAGACGTGAAAAAGCTATGTATGAACAGCGTCTTCATACTAAAATTCTTGCTGCTCCTCGGGGCAGTAAGAGTTTTTGGTCATTCGTTAAACGAGTAAAGAATAAAGCTAGTTCTACAATTTCTTCTCTTTTAAGGAATGGTCAATCATTCACTGACCCGGCTGATAAAGCTAACCTTTTAGCTGATGTATTTGCAAGCAATTCCCGCTTGCCGAAAAGCTCACAGCCTCCTCCCGAGCTCGAAAGAGTATATGTAACTATGCCAAAGATATTCTTACGCGCTCGTGCTGTAAAAAGGGTTTTAGCAGATCTCAACATAAACAAGTCGTCAGGGCCGGATGGTGTTCCAGCACTGGTCTTGAAGCAGTGCTGTTCGACGCTTTCGCGTCCATTAGCTAACCTTTTCAGTACCTTGTACCATGCTGGTAAATTTCCTCGGTGTTGGAAGGTTGCTAATGTAACGCCAATCCCTAAAACGGGTGAGGCTACCAACCCTGAAAATTACCGCCCAATAGCAATTTTTTCTGCACTCTCCAAAGTATTGGAGAGTATGGAATCTAACAACCTACTAAGCGACCGCCAGTATGGATTTCGTAGGGGACCTGCTAGCCTTCCATTGGGAAAAATGGTGTCATTCAATACACCGTTGTGGCGAAATTAAAGTTGTGGCTCTGGATATTTCCAAGGCGTTTGATAGAGTATGGCAAGTAGCACTTCTATCAAAACTTATTGCTTTTGTTGTCGGTGATAACTTCTCTCGATTTATATCGAGCTTCCTCAGAGATCGCACTATAAGACTTGTTGTAGATAGGATCTCATCAAACGAGTTCAAGCTAAATTCAGGGGTACCGCAAGGCTCCGTTCTTTCTCCTACTCTATTTCTTATCTTTATAAACGACCTTCTACATCAAAGTTCCAATCCTATCTACTCTTTTGCAGATGATAGTAACATTTGCCATTCGTATTCATTCAATCATAGACCAAATCTTTTAAAGATTGGCACAATGAGGCAAAACATAAATGAATCATTAATCCGCGATTTAGAAACAATCTCAGAATGGGGTCGTGCAAAAAGAGTCTATTTTAATGCGCAGAAAACTCAGTGTTGTATGCTTATGCACAAACGCACGGCGGATCATGTTACTTCATCTCTATTAATGGGTGGTGAAAATATCGAGGAACCAGATACTCTTGATGTTCTGGGCATGAGAATTCAATGTGATGTCCGTTGGACTGACCACATTTTTCAAGTGTCGAAAGAAGCATTCAAGTGTCTCGGTTTTCTTAAACGGTGTCAGAGATACTTCACTACATCTGATCTCCTTACTATTTACACCACCTATATTCGACCGAAAATGGAATACAACTCTCATGTATGGGCCGGTGCTCCAAAATCTATTTTGGAGCTTCTCGACCGAGTGCAGGAGAGGGCGAAGGTTGTTATTGGGTACAGTAGGGTATCCAACTTATTGATTCATTAGAACACCGTCGCAATGTGGGTTGTGTTACACTGTTCTATCGTTACTACTTTGGAATGTGCTCTAATGAAATAAGGGAACTTGTTCCTGAAACTCGAATTTTTTTACGTAATACACGTCTGTCTGTTAGAGCTCATCCCTTCGTAGTCGATTGGCCAGTACACAGAACAACAAACTACGGAGAAAATTCATTCTTTAGCCGTACAGTTCGTATGTGGAAATTACTTCCCGCAGAAATTTTCTCTGCCAGTTGTAATATAGGGAAGTTCAAATTAAATGTCCATAAACACTACTCCATCTATCCACCCTCCATAACCTATTTTCCTAGTTCCAAAAATGCATTGCATAAGTAGGGGTCATCCCCTGAGTTTATTTTTTTTTTTTTTTACAAAAATTTCATAACGAAATTTTTTTACAAAAATTTGATAAGGAAAATTTTTTACAAAAATTTGATGAGGAAAATTTTTTACAAAAATTTGATGAGGAAAATTGTTAACAAAAATTTGATAAGGAAAATTTTTCTATAAAAATTTCATAACGAAAATTTTTCTATAAAAATTTCATAACGAAAATTTTTCTATAAAAACTTTATACAGAAAATATTTTTATAAAAATTTCATAACGAAAATTTTTCTATAAGAATTTTATACCGAAATTTTTTTTATAAAAATATGATATCGAAAATTTTTCTATAAAAATTTGATATCGAAAATTTTTCTTTAATATGAACTAATAATAATTTCAGGTCGCTATCAGTTTTGGTTTTAGCGGTTTGAGATGTTGCTTATAGGCAACATTGAGCATTGGAAGTACATTTAAAAACAATAACGAATATTTTTATGTCATATTATTTTTATTGTTTTCATAATCTACACCTTTCATTTTCACTTAATTCAATCTAATGATCGAAAAGATCCTACAGAATTGTGGAAAGGTTTTAGAAGACCAAAGTACTCCTTAGGGGTATGTGTATGCCTGGTACCCAGCACAGTTTTAAAACGTGTTGTTCGTTGAGAACCCCGAGTTCTCTGCGACAACGGCTGACCATATCAGACTTAATATTCCTATTGCAATGTGCCTTTAAAGTAGCTTGACTATCTATGTATATAGTGATATCGCTTTTATATATCGATCTCATATATAATAATCTTTCTACCTCAGACACCATAAAGACTTTTGCTTGAAATATGCTACACGCGTTATTTATTTTGCAGCTATATTTTATGTCTAAACAAAAGACACCACAACCTGTTCCAGTTTATTTTTTTAAATCATCTGTTTGCACCTCTATCCCTTTAATATATAGATTAATGGTCTTCCAATTATCTCTAGGCGGTATCCAATATCCTTATCCCAATTTACATATGATGTTATGTAGTTTGGTGACCCCTTCCTCTAATTAACAAACGACCACTTTGATTAAGACTTATTTGTGTCCTTAATGCTATTTCTGTAAAGTGCAAATAGAGTGGATCCATGTCCAAGATTCTGCACGTTGCTACCGTAGCAGTAGATCTATATACTCAGTGCGACAATTCTATTTACACCCACAACAAATGTTGCGTGGATTCGCATGTCTATAACAGGCCACCAAACGAGTGAGCCATGTATAGGAATTTGACTTACAATAGCTTTGTATAATAACTAAATTAATCGGGGTTTCAGCCCCAAGTTTTACCTATAAGTTTCTGACAAGAATATATTACTGCGTAGTATTTGCTGACTCTTTCCTTTAAATTTGGTATCCTTTTAAGATTAGCCCAAAAAATTTGGTTTATGGACTAATTCTAATGATCTTCCTCCAAGTTTGAGATATTAAAGGCAGACAAAATATGTCATAGTGTTATAGAAGTCAAAGCTTAAAATCTGCAAAATTTTAAGACTTGAACTTTAGGTCAAAATAATTGCAAAACGCCAGAATTCCATTTTATGATTTCTCGCTATTTTTAAGCTTTGGACTTTTCTTAATAAAATATTAAAAGTTCCGCTGCGTCGATTTGCACAAATTCAATTAATATTATAATTTTAAAAAGAAGCGATGATAAATTTTCACTTATGACAATTACAAGAATCTGCTTACGTTTGAAATTAGCCCAGTTATAAATTATAAAATTACTAATTTTTTCCCCCTTTTTATCCCCTACTTTCAAAAAGTTCCATATGCATATTTGGTACTTCTTTGGTACCAAATGAATTCGGCACATTTTATTAAAACGCTGTTAACATAATGTTCCTATTCATATTACTTTTTGAGATGTTAAATTATCAGTTTATACCTCTTTTACCCATTTTGGCCCCAAAATCAAAAAAGTACCAAATACGTGTTCAATATTTCCTTCACATCTATTGACTGCAGTACAAAGTTCCATTCTATATTATTATTTTAAAAAATAAGAGTGGGTTAAAAAAGTACCAAAAAACTATTTTAACCCTTTTTTACCCCCTATCTTACATAGTTTCAAAAAAGTACCAAACACCTTTCCGCTTATTTTCATAGCTGTTTAAAACGTAATCTTAATTTTGATTCAATACCTATTACTTTAGGAGATATAACGTTTTTGATTTTTCCCCTTTTTACCCGTAAGAATTCGTAAAAATTACAATGTCTGTATATGCCCACATAAGCAGGATTTTTAATGCTGGCTCCATTATCTTCCCGAGGGTACTAGGAAATTTACACCAGACCATCGTCGTATGCTACCACACCAATTCCAGTATTGGGTAACTTCAAATAAAATTTCATTGAGTGTATGGATCCAAAAAACTGGCGAAATAACTCCTTCTTGCGGCGTTCCTCTCGTGACAGCTTTCAGAACGGATCTACCCAATTCTGATTGAATCTGGCGTTATGCAAGAATTTTCATAATCCAAAAAGTGAATTTTTGAAAAATTTTCTATGAAAAGTAAATTTTGAAAAATATTCCTATAAAAAAGTAAATTTTGAAAAATTTTCCTTAAAAGAGACAATTTTCGAAAGAATTCCTATAAAAAGCAAATTTTTGAAAAATTTCTTATAAGAAGTAAATTTTTTAAAAATTTCTTATAAAAATTTTCCCCTGGTTATTTAAGGGTTAATTTCTAAAATTAACCCTTATATATATATATATATATATATATATATATATATATATATATATATATATATTTTAGCACGCATATTATACATATATAAGTACTTATTTGTCAGTTTAAAACAAGAACCATTTTGAGCCTATGGGTACGCAAGGGTTAATTTGTATAAAAATGTAATTAAAAGCTTCTTTGAACAATTTGTTAAATTTTTATTTAATCACAATCATAAAAACATGTAGTTTTTAGTACCTTTTTGGAAAAAATTAATATTTTAACAATTTTACTTTTGACCCTGGTAATAATAGGGTTAATGACATCCGAATTCAACCGAAGTTTACATATATATTTCTAGCCATCTAAACAATAACAATTATAGTTCTGTTTATAAAAACTGCAATATATAATAATTCACGTGCTATTTTTTAAAACTTTGGCGAATAATTGTTTTTTTGTCCAAATTCTTTGACTTTAGGTCGCAGGTACGGCTAAACCGTTAGAGATATCGATTTAATTCTTTCCTTGTACTAAACTGCAGGGTGTTTTTACTAACACTCTGGAACCCTTTTTAAGCTTTTTCGAATTCGTTTAACAAACTATTGAAAAAGCAGAAAAGCAATTTTGCAAACGGTATGAAAAAAATATTTTTTTTCGTCTATGCAAAAGTGACTTAACGTTAGCCCATTGCAACAAAAATGAATAATTAAATATCTGGAGGTCTCAAAAAAGTAAAACCAGTCAAAGTTTTTAAAATTAATTAAAAATAAGAAATATTTTTATTGCATATGTTAAGGAGCGATTTCAAGGACGTAAAATATGTTAGGAAACCCTTAATAACACTGCTCTGCAAAAATTAATTTTTTGTCTTTCCTTTTAATAAAACTATGCGGACTATATGGATCTCGATGCGCTAAACTCAGATCCGTTGTCGGTTTTATTCCATCAGATCTGGATTTTTTTTTTTTATGGGCGAGGCAAATTTTCCCCCTTAAATTAGTCAGGTAGGGAGACCTATTTCGTCCTAACTCGAGAACGACTCATCCAATTTTCAAAGTTAAAACACTTGAAGGTTTATAACAAAATTGCATTTATTTTAGTCAAATATAATTTTTCTGTATCTCTTATCGTTTTGGAGTTATTTAGAAATTAATGGAGAAAAAACTTTTTTTTCGTGCGAAATTCGTAATTTTTTTCAGGTTAAAAATGAAATTAAAAAAAGATAAAGTAAAATTTTAACATTTTAAACATTTTTCTAAGAGCTATAAACTATAAAAATCGGTTTAAAAATGTGAATTTTATTACTATTTATATTAGACTAAAATAAATGCAATTTTGTTAAGCATCTTCAAAAGTTTTAATTTTGAAAATCGGATGAGTTGTTCTCGAGTTAGGACGAAATAGGTCTCCGTACCTGACTAATTTAAGGGGAAAAATTTGCCACGCCCATAAAAAAAAATCCAGATCTGATGGAAAAAAACCGACAACGGATCTGAGTTTAGCGCATCAAAGTCCATGTAGTCCACAAAGTTTTATTAAAACGAGGATTTGGCTGCAGAGCAGTGTAATTAGGAAATCTTTGAACCGATATTAATGTCTTATATCTCGTTAGAAAGCTTTTTTTGTTATCTATAGCATGCTGTTGAAAATGTTTTTGAAAACATATTCTAAGTAGAAACATTTTGAAGAAATCTAAAGAAACCCCTCAGATTTCCCATATAACCGGGATGTCCAAACTTTGGCATCAAGTCGGCACGCTTTCCCAATATCTGATTTGAATCAAACTTTGTATTTGGATTATTGGGGTCAAATGTAACAAACTTGGGGGGTACGTCTTTTGGTACAACGACTTTAAGTTTTTTTTGGGACATACTAAAGATTGCGTAGATTGACTTTTGCAGTAACTGGCGCGCATTTATACCAACATTTAGATCAAACTTTAGGAAGAATTTGAGAGTGCATTTTAAAATGTGTAATAATATGTATTACTTTTTTAACAAACATTCCGTAGCATGACAACACTTTCGAAATCAGTCCAAAGTTACCTAAAACCAAGATATATGTAGTTCCATTGTCATTATTAAATTTAAAAATCACTATCTGACACATTTAAGGATTTTGACATTTGTGTAAAAATGAAGCTACCATATATTTTTGAATTTGTTTGAAATTTTGTGTATTTTTTATTTGTCATTTTATTATTAATTTGTTTGAAAAAAATTTTTGTTATTTAAATTAAAAACAAAAAATTTAATAAAAAAAAAGAAATAAAATTTAAATTAACAAAAATTAGACTATAACAGTTTTACGCTGGCATGACATAAACCCTTCTGATGCCTCCACATAGCCCAAGGATGTTGGGCTGAAGTACAGTCTCAAGAAGAACATTATCAAAATACCAGAGAAGATATCATTGTCCTCTATGAATTGGGTATATTTTCATCACTCATTGACTTGAATATGGAAATAGAAAGCGCTTGTCTAGATATCGTAGCTGTTAAGATTACAAATATCACCGATGGTCGATTCAGTTGAATTACGTGTTATTCTGTCAGTTCTATACACCATCACTGAAACTGTTTGCAATAAAAAGGAAACCAAAGCTACCATCCACCTCTAGATGGAAAACTTTTATCGATAAAATAAAATATTGTTGGTTTTAGGTGGAATGGATGTTCTAAAGTATCTCAAAAACGATTATAAGTTTTAAGCAGAAGATAAAAAATGTATGCATGCCAGCGCACTACGAGCTACTGCTCTGACTTCTTGGACAATCAAAATCTAAAAGGCAATTCCTTTAGGCAATCTCAAATGCAAATACCTAACTTATTGATTCAAGTAACCTATTTTATATTTTAATAAAAACTTCTAAATGTTAGAGCTTTAAAAATTAATAAAAGTTAAAATAAATAAGACACTCAAATAATCATGGTCTAGCTTTATTTCTGAACTTATATCGGGTGTTTTTTATTGAGGTATAGAACTTTAAGTTGGCATCACTTTTTTAACTGGCGGCCATTTTGTCAGCTGTCAAGTGATTAATATTTAGTTTGGTTTGCCATTTCATCATGAACAGGTTGACAAAAGAACAACGCTCTCAAATCGTGCAAATTTATTTCGAAAATAATGGTTCAGTTCGCGAAGTTTACCGCAAGCTCCGTCCATTTTATGGTCGACATAATCGTCCATCAGAGCAATTAATTCGGATTGTTTTCGCACTACGTTTACTCTATGTGATAATGCGCATCCGCAGCGACGTCGAACAGTGCGCACCGAAGAAACAATTGCCGCTGTAGAGCAAAGTGTTGAAGAGGACCCGAATGAATCGATTCGCCACCGTGCACAGCAATTGGAGCTTTGTCCATCAACTTTATGGAAGATTTTGCGCAAAGATCTTGGCTTGCGACCTTACAAGATCCAGCTTGTGCAAGAATTAAAGCCGCGAAAGCATGCAATTCGTCGTGATTTTGGTGTATGGGCCGAAAATGAGATTGATCTCGGTGCTGATTTTCATCGCAAAATTTTGTTCAGTGATGAGGCTCATTTTTGGTTGAATGGCTACGTCAACAAGCAAAATTGCCGCATTTGGAAGAAGAATCCACATGAGACCCTTGAGACGCCATTACATCCACAAAAACTGACTGTTTGGTGTGCTCTATGTGCTGGTGGAGTCATTGGGCCATACTTCTTCCGAAATAATGCTGGAGAGTCAGTTACCATAAATGGAGACCGGTATAGAGCCATGATAACCGACTATTTTGTTCCCCAATTGGATGGCATGAATGTGGATGAGTTGTGGTTCCAACAAGACGGCGCTACATGCCACACAGCGCACGTCACAATTCATTTATTGAAGGAAACATTCGATGAGCGCATCATTTCGCGGAATGGACCTGTCAATTGGCCACCAAGATCGTGCGATTTGACACCACTGGATTATTTTCTTTGGGGATATGTGAAGTCGCTCGTCTACGCCAACAAACCAGAAACGTTAGGGGACTTGGAAGCCAACATTCGTGGCGTTATTGCCAACATACGGCCCCATATGCTCGAAAAAGTAGTTGAAAATTGGACCTGTAGAATTGGCTTTATTCGAGCCAGCCGCGGCGGCCACATGCCCGAAATCATATTTAAACATTAATGGCATAAAATTATCCTTCCAATAAAGCCAAATTGATGGACATTAAAACGATTTGCTTGTGTTTTATTTCAATTCGAAGTTCTATACCTCTAAAAAAAACACCCATTATTATTTTATTTTAATTTCCCAAAATAAATTAGTTTTCAATATCCATTACACATTATGAAAAAAATCCTCAAATACTTTGTAAAAATGTGGCAACGATTTTTCAAATATATATATAAAATTCAAACTTCAAAAATCCTTATTAAAAATTTAGTAAAGCTAATGGAATTACCTTATACTTATATCATGCCTAAAACTAGATTACCAAAACTCGGTTACCCAAAACTCGATTGTGATGCCGTACTCAATACAGGGTTGGAAAATGGCTTCCTTAATTTTGTACCAATATGAAAAAAGTGTACTTTTCAGACCATTATTTATTTGATTTTTTGAAAAAAAAAAAAAACATGTGGACTTATGTTTCATATATGATTTATATCAATTATACGCCTAATTAGAACCTATATCAGAAATCGAAGAAAAATATTTTTTTACTTTGTATCAAATTTCCTTAAATTGACAACACTTTTTCCTGGTTCATCATAACATATAATTCATTTTGTTAATAATATTCCTTTTGCTGTTATTATTGCTATTGTTCATTCTCCCACTTTGGGAATATGATGCCTTAAGTTGTAGCTGATATCATCAGGGATAGTCGTATTATTTTTTTTTTCTTTCTGATGTATAATCAATTTTTATTTTAGATTTAATTTTTTATTCTCTACTTGTTAGTTTTTTATCTTTTCTTGTTGTTCTGTATTTATTCTGGTTTCTTTTTTTTTCATATTTTTTTGCAATTCTAATGAGAATTTTAAATACAGCAGCCAGATTAAATTTCATTTGATAGGATTATAATTATCCTCATTCTTTATCGGATTGTATGGCTATACAAGGACATCAATGGATGGAACCAAGCAACCAACCAACCAACTAACCCGTATGGCGTTGGCATATGCCAATGGAATATTTATTTTTTTTTTTTTTGTTTGTTATTTAGTTAGAATTTAATATAAGAAGAGTTTTGATTTTATGGTGAGATGATGAAAATGTTATGATAAGGAATTTTATAAATTACAACTTATGGTTAGAAAGATTCCGATAAAATAGTTGTGAAATTGATTAGAAGATGTCTATATATGGAATTGTAGTGCATTATTACAAATTCTAATGCAGTTATAATGTATTATAATAGAATTATAAAGTGCAAAATATATTATAATTGGGTATATAATGAGAAAATTGTCGTGTTATACACATATAAATTATATATGATATAATATATCACAATATGATTGTACCAAGATTGCTATTAAAATGTTTAACCATATTATGATTAGTTTCAACAAATATGATATTTTATTCAAAATTACTTGAGTTAGTATTTTGCTTCGAATTGAATGAAGTGTTATACCCCTATTGCGGTTAAGGCTTTTAATGGCCTTTTAACAGCTTGTTTTTTTGGGGGATTGTCTAAAATGCCAATGAATGGTTGGTTTCATTATAAACTTTCGTTAGTGGTGTTAATTAGATAGCTCTTGAGTTCTTTGACTAAATGTTATCCAATTCCTTTAGGATTTATTAAAAGAATCTACAGACAACAATTTTCCTTGGCTTGTAGCTTTGGAGATGTCTTCAGCATTGCTGCCGAATTATTTTCTAGACTAAATAGTACAGGGCTACCTTCACTGCTCTTTTATAAAATACGAGGTCGGTTCGGAAACTCCATAGCCTAGCACAAAAAGCGTGGTACAAATAGAAAAAAGTGTTTGGGAAACTTCCATCTCTGCTGTAAACACATGTTAAATTTTGTTTCGATCTGGTAACTCCTTCATATATAAACAGGTGTTCACAAAAGACGCATTCTCTATTTTTTTACAGTGGAAAAATTAGAAATACGTGGTGTCATTAAATATTTACATAAAAAAGGTTTATCGGGGCAAGAAGTTCATAACGATATGTTGATATGTTAGGTGAAAGTGCTCCTTCATATGTAACAGTAAAAAATAACAGTAAAAAATTGGGTTGCTGAATTTAAACGTGGTCGTACAAGCATTGAAGATGAACCACGTAGTGGACGTCAAAAAACAGCAACAACAACAACAGAAATTGTAGCCAAAGTGCATGATATGGTATTAAATGATCGACGAATACAAGTGATCGAGTCCACTTCAATTTGCATGAAGAACTACAGATGAAAAAGCTTTCTGCAAGATGGGTGCCGCATTTGCTAACAGTCGACCAAAAACACATAAGAATGAACATTTCTCAAGCTTGTTTGGATTGTTTTAAGCGAAATAAAATGGATTTTAAGCGTCGTTTCATAACTGTTGATGAGACATGGATCCACCACTATACTCCAGAGACAAAGGAACAATCCAAACAATGGATTGAAGCTGGAGGAAGTGCCCCAAAGAAGGCAAATGTAATTCAATCGGCTGGTAAGGTTATTGCAACGGTTTTTTGATATTTTATTGATTGACTATCTGCAAAAGGGTAAAACAATAAATTCAGAGTACTATTGCAACCTTTTGGATCAGTTAAATGTACAAATTCGAGAAAAACGTCCTGGTTTACAACACAAAAAATAATTTTTCATCAAGATAACGCACCAGCGCACAAGAGTGTTTTAACGATGGCTAAAATCAACGAATTAAAGTACGAGTTGCTTGACAACCCACCTTATTCTCCTAAATTAGCTCCCAGTGACTTTTACCTGTTCCCAAATCTAAAAAATTTCTTGCTGGCAAGCGTTTTACCTCAAATGAAGATGCAATTACAGCTGTAAACCACTATTTTGAAGACGTTGAGAAAAACTATTTTAATCAAGGGATAGAATTGCTAGAAAAGCGTTGGACTAAGTGTATTGAAGTTTCAGGAGACTATATTGAAAAATAAAAATATTTTTGAAAAGCTAACTATTCTCTTTCATTGGTAGACTTAGAAGTTTCCGAAC
Organism: Stomorhina lunata; assembly: GCA_933228675.1. Classification (NCBI taxonomy): domain Eukaryota; kingdom Metazoa; phylum Arthropoda; class Insecta; order Diptera; family Rhiniidae; genus Stomorhina; species Stomorhina lunata. The sequence continues at coordinate 38,918,156 of OW121740.1, read as the reverse complement.
CGCCCTCGTATATGGTAAAACATTTATTACAAATCACGGACATGTTTTTCAAAACACTCTGCAAAGCTGTAACTAAAAAACCTTAAAATTCCCATTTTAAATTTAACATATCCCCTCTGAAAAAAATCTAAAATCACACTCAACTCAAAACTATAAAATTACAAAATATTTAATTGCAACAATTCAAGCGTTAAATCAACATCAAAAAGAGAAAACGGACCCATTATTGTCACCAACTGTTGTCCTGTATAGGGTTTCACTTTTTTTCGAAATACATTCATATATGCCTTAAAACAACAAAAGAAATCACAATAAATTTTTCAAATCCATCATCATCGGATGGGAGTAAAGTGAAACAGAATCTTCCCTCTGTTGCAAATATGAGTAAATTGAAGAACACAAATAACAAAAAAAAGTTTTTAATTTTTTTAGTTTCATTCCATCTTGATGTTCCTTTGATGTCCTAGAGGCCGATAAAAATCACTAAGCATTCTGGTTTTATTGTTTTTGTTGTTGTTGATTTCTTGCACCTTCCTAAGGATTTTGTTGTTGTTGTTGTTTTTGCACATTGTTCATTCGTTCGTTTGTTCGTTCGTTCTTCTTGCGTGTTATTGAAACGTGCTCATGTGTACTTTTAATCGAAGCCTTAGGGTTTCAGCTTATATTTTTCTACTTGTTTGTCGTTTTAGTCTTGAGTTTCTTGAGCAAAAAAAAAACGAAAACATTTTATATTTTTTAATATCCCAGAGCTTCTTTTGAGCAGAACTTTCATAACATTCTCATGTACTTTCTCGTGTTGTGAGGGGGTGAAGAAGAACACAAGACTCATATGTATAATTTTAAATTAAAGTACATGTGAAAACTTTTGTTTGAGTTTCGTATAAGTCGACAGTTGAAAGGTACTACAAGTAAAGTTAGGGTTTTCTAATTGAACTGTTTTGGATCTTAAAAATATAGTACCTGGTTGACCGAGCCTTGCTTTATACTAAGAATTTTAAGGCAAATTTTAAAGTGTTTATATATTTTTTTTTATAAAGTACTAAAATAAATTTAGAGGAAAGACATTGTACAAATATTCAGTTAATTTTGAATTATTTTATATATTTTGTCCGACCAACACATAATTTGCATAGTTTACAGTTTAACTCACTTTAATAATTTTGGAAATTGATCATACCAACAGAAACCTCCGCCGACTTATGCGCAACAACTTTGATCTGTCTGATCAAAGTCTGATCAAATGCACAGTTTACGATTTAATTAATTTTAAGTAATTTTCTGTGGCGCCACCTGTCGGACTTTGCTCATTCCAATTCATAAACATTCGTCGGCTTATCCGCAACAACTTTGCTGAAGATTATAGCATGATTAAATGTACAGCTTACGATTAAATTGACTTTGTGTAAATTTCAGTGGCGCCACCTGTCGAAATTTCTTCATACCAACTAAGAAACCTTCGTCGGCTCATGTGCAACAACTTTGCTAAAGATTGTAGCATGATTAAATGTACAGCTTACGATTAAATTAACTTTGAGTAAGTTTTAGTAGCGCCACCTGTCGGAAATTATTCATACCAACTAAGAAACCTTCGCCGGCTCATGCGCTTCAACTTTGCTAAAGATCATAGCATGATCAAATGTACAGTTTACGATTTAATTCTTCTTCTGTTATCCTTGACTCCCAGTGGAGCATAGGGCCTCAAATTAACGATTTAATTAATTTTTAGTAATTTTCAGTGGCGCCATCTGTCGGAAATTAGTCTTATCAAGTTAAAAACCTTCGTCGGCTTATCCGCAACATCTTCGCTAAAGAGCATAACATGATCAAATTCACAGTTTATTATTCTATAAAGAACATACATACAGACAAACATTCATTTGTTGAAAAGGTATAATATTACTATTTGTTTCCCCTTTTTATCCACTAATTTCAAAAAGTTCCTTATTCATATTTGGTACTTCTTTGGTACCAATTGAATTCGGTACATATTATTAAAACGCAGTTAACATAATGTTCTTATTTATATTACTCTTTGAGATGTTAAGTTATCATTTTATCCCTTTTTTACCCATTTTGGCCCAAAATCAAAAAAGTACCAAATACGTGTTTAATGTTTCTCTCACATCTATTGATTGCAGTACAAAGTTTCTTTCTGAATTCTTTAGTTTAAGATATAAGAGTGGGTTAAAAAGGTACCAAAAAAACTATTTTCACCCTTTTTTACCCCCTATCGGACATAGTTTCAAAAAAGTACCAAACACCTGTCCGCTTATTTTCATAGCTGTTTAAAAAGTAATTTTAATTTTGTTTCTATACCTATTATTTTAGGAGATATACCGTTTTCGATGTTTTCCTCTTTTTACCCGTTTTTAACCTCTTAGGAAAAGGTTGCAAAAGTCCCTCACTCACTGTCCAAATTTTATCAAAATCGTTAGAGCCGTTTTCGAGATAGCCATTCTATATATATATATATATATATATATATATATATATATATATATATATATATATATATATATACAATTATTGCTCGTTTAAGAATATAAGATAACATTAAAACCGTTTTTACACTCTTAGGCCTTATAGAAACTAAGATAGCTTTAAAGCGCCTACCTTTAAATTTCGGATCTGGCACCTTCAAATTAGAAGTTATTTCAATATCCACATAAAAAACAGACTTCGCGTTGATTCTGATTTGGCTGATGGCAGAATGAGGATATCCTATATATAAAAAGAAGAAGAAGAAGAGTGTTATATTTGGATGTGCCGAATCTTATATGCCTACCATTAAATTGTGTTAAATTTAGAAACATATCTCACATAATAATTTAAAAAAAAACAAGTAAGAAAGTGCTATAGTTGGTCAAGCCCGACCATACGATACCCTTCACCACTAAGGTCAAAGGTGTACTTTTTCCTGTATAAAGACAAATATTTGCTAAATTTTGCCATCATACAAACATTTTCTCAAAACTTATATATTTAAGCTGTTATTTGGACTTATATGAGAGCTAGGGTCAAATATGGACCGATCATCTCGAGATTTATCAAATTGATTACTCAAAATTCTCATTATCTTCAGGTTTATGAGCGTTTTAGAAATTTTGGTCTCATTTAGTGGGTTTTTACAGAAGAGTTTGTATGGAACTATGGTCAAATGTGAACCGATTTCAAGGAAAATTGGTACAGTGGTATAGGTTTATATAAGCAGTATTTGTTGAAAAAATATTGATATTTGTAACCAAAATATCAATTCCGGGATGTGGAACCTATGTGAGGTACCATTAATAATGGACCGATTTCGACGAATTTAAATAGCCTTGGTTCCAATATCAAAAAAAAATTATCTGTGCTAAATTTCATCAAATTATCTTTAGAATTGCTACCTGTACTTTGATTATATGGTTTACATGGGGGTCCAGCCAGCCCTCAAGCCAGACGGACAAACATCGCAAAATCAACTCAGAAAGTGATTCTTAGCCAATTGGTATACTTAATGGTGGATCTAAGACAAATATTTCCATGCGTTACATACATCAGCACAAACTTAATAATACGAGTACATGTATAAAATACTCCGAAAGAAACTAAGATAACTTTACTGGAAAGTTTTGATAAGTTCTGATCTTTTACCTTCAGAATAGAAATTATTTCGATTTCTAAAGAACTCACAACATTCAAATTAAAATATTGGCTTAACTAAACAAAAACCTGAAGTACAAAGTAAAAATATATAATAATGAAAGGGATACTATAACATAAAGGACAAATAGTCCAAGCGAGCCGATATATGGTCAAAGGTAAAAATGCAATTGAGTTTCGAATAACAACTTAATTCTCGTTTGCAATTTCACTTAAATGTTCAGTTGAATAGATGATCTTAAATGACTGAAATTCAACAGTGGGTGACGCGGTATCGAAGTCCGTATCGGGACAGATTTTTGATATAATTTAAAAATTATAAATTTTCAAAATAATTTATGACATGAACCTGAGCCCGATTTGAACTTAGAACCTTTAAAAGAAAAAAAAACAGATATTTATCAGAAAAGACTAGAGGAGATGACTAGGGCTCCAATCCAGTTGTGATTGGGCGACCTTTACATACATAAGTCTTACTTATCTCTCTATTGGCATTTGTTGCTTATAAGCAACATTATAAATTTTTGGTCATAGTTCATTTAATTTTTCTCATTTTGCTAACTTTTTATCCAAATTGAAATTAACATTTGCGAGCATTTAATCAAAAAAAAAAAAAAAAACAGTTTAAAAGCTTCATAAGTATGTTTTACTTTGTGAGTTAGTCGAAGTGGTGTGAAAAGGTGTGTAAAATGTTGCTTTGGAAAAATTCAAATAAAAACGAAAATTGAGAAGATTTTTCCAAAAAATAAGAATTTTTTACAAATAACAGTTAAGTTAATGAGATAAAGTTGGTGAAACTTAAAAATAGTTCTTTTTGTTATGTCAGAAATTTCATTAAGACAATGTTGCTTATAGGCAACATTAACAGGAAGAAAAAGACAGTATCTGTTTGCAAACTGCTTTAACAGAAAAAAAAAATTGTCGAACTTTTTAGTAAAATATTTTACTGATCTCTTCGACAATGAAGTCAGGCTTGCCAGATTTAGCGCTTTATCGACATTTTGGCGATTTTTGACCTTAAAAATAGTAAAGTTCCGATATGCAGATTTTTTCGAGAATATTGGAGATTTTTGAGTTTATATCAAAAACAAACTTAACTTTAAAGATTTAACAGTTTTTTTATTAGCATATATGACAAATCAGTGATAGATAAATTTTATAAGTTTTCAATAGTTCAGATTTATTGGAATTTATATTTAGAGTCAAAATTTGGGAACGAAATAAACATTTTTAATAAAAAATTGTGCCATATACAATTTTTTCTACAGAAAACGTTTCAATATACATTTTTTCCCGTAAAAACATTTTCAATATAAATTTTTTTTATAGAAAAATATTCAATTTGGAATTGTCATTGAAGATTTTTTTTTTTTAATTTAAAAAAAGAATTTTTTATATAAAATTTTTTGTAAAGAAAATTTTCTACATACAAATATACATACAATATAGTATAGAAAAATTCCCTATATACATTTTTTGTATAGAAAAATTTTCAATAGAAAGTTTTTTGTTTACAGAAATTTTTAATATGATTTTTATACCTACCATCAAAAAGATTGGGGGTATATTGAGATTGTCATTCCGTTTGTAATTTCCTTAATAGTAGCTCAAAAATCAAAATTTAAGTATATCTGAATCCTTATGAATTTCTGAGCGATGTCTGTCTGTGTATCTGTCTGTGTATCTGTCTGCATGTCTGTCTGCCTGCATGTCTGTCTGTCTGTCTGTCTGTCTGTCTGTCTGTCTGTCTGTCTGTCTGTCTGTCTGTCTGTCTGTCTGTCTGTCTGTCTGTCTGTCTGTCTGTCTGTCTGTCTGTCTGTCTGTCTGTCTGTCTGTCTGTCTGTCTGTCTGTCTGTCTGTCTTCTCTGTCTGTCTGTGTGTCTGTCTATCTGTCTGTCTTCTCTGTCTGGCTGTGTGTCTGTCTGTCTGTCTTCTCTGTCTGTCTGTCCTTATGTCTGTCGTCGGCATGATAAAACCTTAACGAAAGGATATCGGACTTAATATTCCTTGGAAAATGTTGGTATTGAAATCGGGCAGCATATAAAATTGCGTTGAAATCGGTTCAAATTTATCTATAGCTCCCATACAAAAAACTTACGGAAACAGCCTAAATTTCACCTAAAATAAACTTAAATGCCAATAAATGATAAACTGTAATAGCTTTAGCCACTAAATTTGCCACAAGGAAGTCTTATATCAATGCCAGAGAGTGTGCAAAATTTTGTGACAATCGGTCACCTTTTGACCATAGCTCCCATATAAAAAACTTACGAAATCACAAAAACACAAAAAGAATAGGGGGTTTATAGCGTCTTAACGAGAAGAGTTAGAGGGAAAAAATTTTACAAAAATATTTTTGATATCTTGAGAAAGTTGTGTTTTGAAAATGAACGAAATCGGTTCACATTTAGTTAGAGCTCCCATATAACCCCGCCCCGGGAATCACATAAATGCTGATAAATTGAATATAATTGTAATAGCTATGACGTCTAAATTAAGATTGGGGAAGTTTTATGCAACTATTGGTCAGTATATCAAATTTTATAGGTATCGGTTCATATTTAACTATAGCTTTCATTAAAAAAACACTCCCGGAAACCAAACAAAAATGTAGCAAAGTCCAGTTAAAAGCAATTATATTAGAAACTATGACAGCTATGTTCACTTAATTTTGATTTACATCAATACCAGCCAGTGTGTAAAATTTTGTTATAATCGGTCAACATTTGGATATAATTTTATATATATATCATCCAAATCTTTTTCAAAATCGCTGCATCCGGCCACAAATAAAAACGAAAATTGTTAAAATTTTTTGTATTGGAAAAAATGGGAGTATTTTCGGTTTTGCCTAAATTTTAGCCACTAAGAATTTAATTATTTAAAGCAATTTAATGGAATGGAAAGAAAACTTAAGTAGCTTTATTTTAAGTCATCAAAATTAAAAATCCATGATGTAATTTCGAAGTTGTAGCAATTTGTCACGGAAAATTCTTATCCTTGATTACACTGCAAAGGCGACACTTTAGGTAAATAAATTTCAAAGTAAGACATGATTTACAATTTTATAACCTGCAAGTACTAAATACTAGAGTTTTGTTAAAATATAACAGAATTTAAGTCATTTTTATACCCACCATCAAAAAGAATGGGGGGTATATTGAGATTGTCATTCCGTTTGTAATTTCCTTAATATTGGCTCAAAAATCAAAAACGATATATATTCTGAATCCTTATGAAATTCTAAGACGATTGAGCGATGTCCGTCTGTCTGTCCGTCTGTCTGTCCGTCTGTCTGTCTGTCTGTCTGTCTGTTGAAATCACGATAACGCCTAAACGAAAGGAGCTAGCTCACTGAAACTTAGCAAAAACATTCTTCATTTATGAGAAAATTTTGCTATTGAAATTGGGCAAAATCGGTTAACATTTGACCATAGCTCCCGTATAACCTCGTCAAGACTAGTCGCTTATTTGCTAATAACTGACAAATTATAATAGCTATGATGACAAAATTTGGTATCTAGAAGTTTTCCATAAGCACTAGGCAGCATATAAAATTTCATCGAAATCGGTTCACATTTAACCATAGCTCCCATATAAAAAACATACGGAAACAGCCAAAATTCCACCTGAAATTCACTTAAATGCCAATAAATGCTAAAATGTAATAGCTTTCGCCACCAAATTTAGCACAAATAAGTCTTATGTGAATACCAGCCAGTGTGCAAAATTTTGTCACAATCGGTCACCATTTGACCATAGCTCCCATATAAAGAACTTACGGAAACACAAAAATACAAAAAGAAAAGGGGGTTTATGTCCGTCTGTCCGTTAGATAAAAGCGCGATAGCGCCTTAACTGAAAGGGCTACAGCAACAAAATTTTGCAAAAGGAAGTCTTATGTGAATGCCAGTCAGTGTGCAAAATTTTGTTACAATCGGTCACCATTTGACCATAGCTCCCATATAAAAAACTTACAGAAACCCAAAAATACAAAAAGAAAAGGAGATTTATGTCCGTCTGTCCGTCAGATAAAAGCGCGACAGCTCCTTAACTACAAAAGCTAGAGAGACAAAATTTTACAAAAGTATTTCCGATATGTAACAAAAGTTGTGTACTGAAAATGGGCGAAATCGGTTCACATTTAGTTAGAGCTCCCATATAACCCCGCCCCGGGAAACACATAAATGCTGATAAATTGAGTACAATTGTGATAGCTATGACGACTAAATTTAGTATAGCAAAGTTTTATGCAACTATTGGTCAGTATATCAAATTTTATAGGAATTGGTCCATATTTGACTATAGCTTTCATATAAAAAACACTCCCGGAAACCAAAAAATGTTTAGCAAGGACCAGTTAAAAGCTATTAAATTAGAAGCTGTGACAGCTATTGCCACTAAATTTTGCAAGAATAAGCCCTGTATAAATACCAGCCAGTGTGTGAAATTTTGTTACAATCGGTCAACATTTGGCTATAATTCTTATATATTTATATTACATCCCCTTTTTTATATCTACAATCAAAATGATTCGGAAGTACAAGCAGAATATTAAGATTATGTATATGGTAGATGCATTAGGAACTCCTAACAAAATATATGGACCTGTCGTATTACTATCAACTTCTTTATCTTAACTTAATATTAAGCTAAACGAAAAGTATTTAACAACTTATTAATGTAAAACCATACCCGGTTACGATAACGAATTTTTTTCAAATTAAATAAATACTAGGGAAACCACTTACACACTTTTGAATGTTGAACTTTAAAGCTACTGCAACCGAAGTTATTCCAAATATTTTACCAAAAATACCAACTAGCGTAACAACTTTTTTCCAATTTGGTCCACGTTTTGCAAATTCGTATTCGTAGATATATGAGATATGTTTCTAAATTTAACACAACTTGATGGTGGGTATATAAGATTCGGCACAGCCGAATATAACACTCTTTCTTGTTTTTTTTGATATTAGAAAATTATACATTTTTCTCAGGCCGATTTCGAAAATAGTTTTTTAAATTTTTTGAAAATTTTGTTCAACAAATATTACAAATGATAAATTTTCTTTCCAGTATCATAAAGAAGATCAAAAAGAGAATATAATACAAAAAAAACGAGGTCGATATCTTTAATAGTTTCGAAGTACTTGCGATTTGAAATCGTAGAATTTCGCGAAAATGTGAATTTTTTGTTATAATTTGAGTATAGGCTTGTTAAATTCTACCAATGATCAACATTAATAAAAGTAATAGTGAGTATTTTTTAGACAATATAGAATATACACAACATTGTTTTATTAATAATGGAAAAGTTTAACCTTTTCTTCTCTAAGGTCAAAGGTCAAAATTTGGAGTTGTTTAATTTCCTATAGGAAAGCGACGGAGTATTTAGAATTTATTACCATATTTTGTTCAAAAAGCAAAAATATATTAGTTTTTTTTATAATTGAGTCTTTTTATAAAGAAATTTATATTAACCCTAAACAGACATGGGGACTAAAATGACATAATTTTTTTTTTAAACTAAAGCAATCATATTATCCAAAATCTTCATTGGACCTGTTATCTGTATAAGTTAGTACAATGTTATGGAAATTATTTGATATCCAGTAATTTTTGCAGAATATTTCAAATTATCCCTCAAACTGAACACACCTTTTTCGTCAGTGTGAAACCATGCCCATAAAAGTGTAGGACATACAACAATTGAAAATGTGAAGTGTAAAACAAATATGTTGTATAAGTATGAGTACGAGTGATGATGGTGATGTGTGTGTTTGTATTTCATTTGTTCACATTTTGTTGTAATTTCTTTTCTTTTGTTCTTGAATTCCCCTCATTCATATCCTTCAGGCTCTCCCCCAACTCCTTTCCATTTGATTGTATTAGAGCAGTCCGTTGTGTTTTAAGTTTCAATTATATTTCAAGTGTGACTTTGAGTTATTTGAACAATAAAAAATGTTTTTGTTCAAAACTTTTGTGTAAAATGTTTAAAATTATTTCTAGTCGTTAATGTTATGTATGTCTAAAAGCTTGGGAAAGTAAACATTTTACAATTTGTTATATAAGTATGTACATCAGTCGGTTTGTCTGTCCGTATGTGCAATGATTTTTAGGAATGTAAATAATTAAGGATAACTAAATGCGACACGAAATATTATTATTTCATGCAGTTGACTAAATATTTGTCTAGAAACGTGTGAGAAAACTTAATTGCAAATTATTTGGAAACATTTGTTTAGTTTTTGTAGTTTTCTAAGAACGTCAATGCACAGCAGGAATTGCGAGATATTCTGCAGTTGTTTTTTTATTTCTGACAAGTTTCCCATAATCAGTCGCAATTGTCGTCACTTTTATGGTTGTGACATATTTTGCTTCTGCCACTAATTGTAGTGACATGATTTTTAGAAATAATTAAACAGAAATTATATGACTTTTTCAGGGGAATTATGAAATATTTTGCTTTATAATTAAATATGAATTAAGAAGAAATATGTTTAGAAATAATAATAATAATATACAAGTTAACAAGTGATTCTTAATTAAATTTGAATTTAAATTAAAATTTTTCAAAAATTTCCTATTTTTATAGGAAATTTTTCAAAAATTTCCTATTTTTTTATAAGAAATTTTTCAAAAATTTCCTAGTTTTTTATAGGAAATTTTTCAAAAATTTCCTTTTTTTTTATAGGAAATTTTTCACAAATTTCCTATTTTTTTATAGGAAATTTTTCAAAAATTTCCCATTATTTTATAAGAAATTTTTCAAAAATTTCCTATTTTTTATAATAAATTTTTCAAAAATTTCATATTTTTTATAGGAAATTTTTCAAAAATTTCCTATTTTTTTATAGGAAATTTTTCAAAAATTTCCTATTTTTTTATAGGAAATTTTTCAAAATTTTCCTATTTTTTTATAGGAAATTTTTCAAAAATTTCCCTTTTTTTATAGGAAATTTTTCAAAAATTTCCAATTTTTTTATAGGAAATTTTTTAAAAACTTCCTAATTTTTTAAGGGAAATTTTTCAAAAATTTCCTATTTTTAATAGGAAATTTTTCAAAAAATTCCTATTTTTTTATAGGAAGTTTTTCAAAAATTTCCTATTTTTTTATAGGAAGTTTTTCAAAAATTTACTATTTTTTTATAGAAAGTTTTTCAAAAATTTACTATTTTTTTATAGGAAGTTTTTCAAAAATTTCCTATTTTTTTATAGGAAGTTTTTCAAAAATTTCCTTTTTTATAGGAAATTTTTCAAAAATTTCCTATTTTTATAGGAAATTTTTCAAAAATTTCCTATTTTTATAGGAAATTTTTCAGAAATTTCCTATTTTTATAGGAAATTTTTCAGAAATTTCCTATTTTTATAGGAAATTTTTCAAAAATTTATAGGAAATTTTTCAAAAATTTCCTATTTTTATAGGAAATTTTTCAAAAATTTCCTATTTTTATAGGAAATTTTTCAAAAATTTCCTATTTTTATAGGAAATTTTTCAAAAATTTCCTATTTTTATAGGAAATTTTTCAAAAATTTCCTATTTTTATAGGAAATTTTTCAAAAATTTCCTATTTTTATAGGAAATTTTTCAAAAATTTCCTATTTTTATAGGAAATTTTTCAAAAATTTCCTATTTTTATAGGAAATTTTTCAAAAATTTCCTATTTTTATAGGAAATTTTTCAAAAATTTCCTATTTTTATAGGAAATTTTTCAAAAATTTCCTATTTTTATAGGAAATTTTTCAAAAATTTCCTATTTTTATAGGAAATTTTTCAAAAATTTCCTATTTTTATAGGAAATTTTTCAAAAATTTCCTATTTTTATAGGAAATTTTTCAAAAATTTCCTATTTTTATAGGAAATTTTTCAAAAATTTTTATAGGAAATTTTTCAAAAATTTCCTATTTTTATAGGAAATTTTTCAAAAATTTCCTATTTTTATAGGAAATTTTTCAAAAATTTCCTATTTTTATAGGAAATTTTTCAAAAATTTCCTATTTTTATAGTAAATTTTTCAAAAATTTCCTATTTTTATAGGAAATTTTTCAAAAATTTCCTATTTTTATAGGAAATTTTTCAAAAATTTCCTATTTTTATAGGAAATTTTTCAAAAATTTCCTATTTTTATAGGAAATTTTTCAAAAATTTCCTATTTTTATAGGAAATTTTTCAAAAATTTCCTATTTTTATAGGAAATTTTTCAAAAATTTCCTATTTTTATAGGAAATTTTTCAAAAATTGTACTTTCCGTTATTTATATATTTTTGCCATTTACTTTTGATGGGGCCTTTTATATCTATTTGTATAAAATGAGGCAAACTTTGAGCCCCTACTGAATCTTGATAACTAAATGGATGTTTTTGCGATTTTTATGAAATTTTAAAAAACCTTTTATTTTTAAAAATTTATAAAAACTCGAGATGGGAGCAACTAAAGACCTGCCAATCACGAAGAGAGCAATCAAAAATTATATATATTTTCTAAAGGATCAATATATGTTAAATTTTTTCCTAAACACAAATACGTGATATTGACAGTTTTAAAATTTTGTCCTTGGTTAAATGTTTTTCGGATTTGCCCGTATATTTCTATACAAAAATAAATTTCAAATACAAAGAATGGCTTTGAAAAGATTTTTTTTTATTTTTTGATTCATTCCTACCCTGCAGTAAATGCCGTCAGAGAAACAATACTGTTTTGCTATTGACAATGTCTCCAGTACTACTTGCCTATTTTGCCCCATCCAATGTTATCTACTATTGACATTTAACATTTAGAGTTCCTACGAAATCTACCAGTAGACATTACCACTATTTACTTTGTATTGACTTTGTAGTTCTTTTGGTCCAAATGAAGACATTGGGATCAAATCGGGGCCTATTGATATACATATATGTTGACACATTCGTTGACAATGTCACCAGATATATACTAGAATAGTTGTCTCTATATATTCACTATTTCAGTACTGAACTAAAATTGGGGACATTTGAATTGATGTTACACAAAGTGTTGACATGGAGACACATGACCCCAGTTTTACTACAGGGTATGAATATATCTGACTTATTTTTGAGATTTTATTTTAATTATTTAGACAACATTTTCCAATAAATGCTGACGCCGGTTTAATTTATTTGTTTGTTCATTGAGGAATAAAGTGCCTCAAAATATACGAGATGTCTGGGTTGATTCTGACCATATGAGAACGACTGAATATTTAAGTATTTGGCAAACAATCAATTGTCATTGAATTGAAGAACACAGAACAGTTTTTTTTTAAAGCGGGAAGTCTGTCTATATGTTAGGGAATGGAAAAACGTGAACTGATAAATCTAGGGGCTTAAAAAGTTTCTTATTAACATTTACGAGTCTTGAAATGGTTTTCACAGAAAACAAATGACATTTGGTTCTTTATTCTTTATTAGAGGAATATAAGTACTTCAAAATGAATATGAATTCATATTTAAAATTGATCATGACTATTGAACTTTCTACTTCTCACATTTTAGTGTGAACATTTTTTTAATGAATGAACTCCCTTTAGGATTAGAAAAAAAATAGAATTTAATTGTTCTCCATTATTTTCATTTTTTAGCATATTTACTTGTAAATGGGTGTCAACGAACATAATACGACAAAAAAAATATCATGAGAATTACAAATTTTATTTTGAAATCAATTTTAATACCCATAAAATACTTATACCCAGGCTCTTGTGCACGCACTCATTCACTCATTCGCTTACATTTAAATGGTTTAATGTTAAAGGTTGGAAACGAAAAAATATTTACATTTTGAAATCAGAATATACATGCATATTTATGTTATATACTTACATACATGCATATGGGCAAATCCGAAAAACATTAAACCAAGTACAAAATTTTAAAACTGTCAAAATCACGTATATGTATTTATGAAAAAATTGATCATATATTGATCCTTTAGAATATATAATGGTTACAATTTTTGATTGCTCTCTTCGTGAATGATAGGTCTTTATTTGCACCCCTCTCGAACTATTATAAGTTTTTTCAAATAAGAGGTTTTTTAAAAGTTCATAAAAATCACAAAAACATCCATTTAGGTATCAAGTTTCAGTATGGGCTCAAAGTCTGCTTAATTTTATACAATAAGATGTAAAAACCCATCAAACACCAAACCATCAAAAGTAATTGGAGTGATATAAATAACGTCAAGTAAAAAAGGGCTCACAGTGTGTAGCGTCCTTCACAGAAATAAAGATTTTTTTTAATTTGACTAGCGCAATTTTTCTTTTTTCTCCAATTAAACTTGGTTCGTAAAGAGAACTTATAGTATGCTTTAAAGTAGGCTTAAAATAAATAGCCTTAGCATTCTTTCGACGAAAAATGAGATGTAAAAAGTGTAAAACTTTAAATAAATATTTGTAAGAAGCCGTTTTGTGAAATATTAAATTGTGCCCAAAAATCGCATTTTTAACCGCGAACATGAAAAGAAAGGAGATGAAATTCGGGAACAAATAAAATCATTATTTTCACTGATTAACTAATCCTTAAAAAAATATGAATTATGCATTTTTTCAAAAAATAACAAAATAGTCGGGATGTAAATATTATTAAAAAAAATAGAAAAATTTCTATAGAAAAATTTCTATAGAAAAATTTCTATAGAAAAATTTCTATAGAAAAATTTCTATAGAAAAATTTCTATAAAAAAATTTCTATAGAAAAATTTCTATAGAAAAATTTCTATAAAAAAATTTATATAGAAAAATTTATATAGAAAAATTTCTATAGAAAAATTTCTGTAGAAAAATTTCTAAAGAAAAATTTCTATAGAAAAATTTCCATAGAAAAATTGCTTTAAAAAAATTTCTATAGAAAAATTTTTACAGAAAAATTTCTATAAAAAAATGTCTATGGAAAAATGTCTATAGAAAAATTTCTATGGAAAAATATCTATAGAAAAAATTTATATAGAAAAATTTCTTTGAAATAATTCATTTAATTTCTATACAAAAACCTAAATAGAAAAATTTCTATAGAAAAATTTCTATAGAAAAATTTCTATAGAAAAATTTCTATAGAAAAATTTCTATAGAAAAATTTCTATAGAAAAATTTCTATAGCAAAATTTCTATAGAAAAATTTCTATAGAAAAATTTCTATAGAAAAATTTCTATAGACAAATTTCTATAGAAAAATTTCTATAGAAAAATTTCTATAGAAAAATTTCTATAGAAAAATTTCTATAGAAAAATTTCTATAGAAAAATTTCTATAGAAAAATTTCTATAGAAAAATTTCTATAGAAAAATTTCTATAGAAAAATTTCTATAGAAAAATTTCTATAGAAAAATTTCTATAGAAAAATTTCTATAGAAAAATTTCCATAGAAAAATTGCTTTAGAAAAATTGCTATAGAAAAATTTCTATAGAAAAATTTTTATAGAAAAATTTCTGTAGAAAAATTTCTGTAGAAAAATTTCTAAAGAAAAATTTCTATAGAAAAATTTCCATAGAAAAATTACTTTAGAAAAATTTCTATAGAAAAATTTTTACAGAAAAATTTCTATAAACAAATTTCTATGGAAAAATGTCTATAGAAAAATTTCTATGGAAAAATATCTATAGAAAAAATTTATATAGAAAAATTTCTTTGAAATAATTCATTTAATTTCTATAGAAAAACCTAAATACAAAAATTGCTTTAGAAAAATTTCTATAGAAAAATTTCTATAGAAAAATTTCTATAGAAAAATTTCTATAGAAAAATTTCTATAGAAAAATTTCCATAGAAAAATTGCTTTAGAAAAATTTCTATAGAAAAATTTCTATAGAGAAATTTCTATAGAAAAATTTCTATAGAAAAATTTCTGTAGAAAAATTTCTATAGAAAAATTTTTACAGAAAATTTCTATAAAAAAATTTCTATGGAAAAACTTTTTTCTTAATAAAAAACATTCAAGTTAAAACTAAATCGTCCTTCTCGTGTCGTCCGCAACAGTTCATTTATGGATTTTTTTTTTTTTTTTTGAAACTGAAAACTTTAAAATATTTTATAAAAGCTATATTGTAATCCTCATATTTTCCTCTATCTTTAATGTATTAACAATTTTTTTTATTACTATGACCGATTTGATGAAAATTACAGAAACACGTGTTGAAAAAAAGTCACTTCCATTTTTTGTAGAGTTCGTCACAGCACTTTAAAAGCTTTATTTTTCCTCCAAAAGAAGTATGTAAATTAACAAATGCCATTCGATAGCACAATTGATGGGCTAATATTTAATATAAAAATGTAAAATATTTTTCGTTTCCATCCTTTGCAATGTGGCATTCAAATCAGCGGCATACAGGCAGTTCCGTGCTGAACAAAAGAAGAAAAAAACAAAAAAAGTTAAAAATGTGGGTTGGAACGGGAAACGCTTCCTTTGCCACTGGCTGTTTTTATTTAGTTTCAATTCCTACGCTCATTTGTATGACAATGTGATGCATTGTATGGCCTAAAACAGGGGTAAGCAAAACGGGAGTATTGTAAATTTTGTGTACTCAACGAAAGCAAAATTATTATTTAAATGGGGTCTAATGATATTTCTTGATTCCTTGTCTAGTGAGCTAGCTACCTCTTTAATTACACAAACATAAAATTGTAAATATGCCTGTTCTAGAATCTACACTGCATTTAACATACCCCATTTGTACCATGTATGACTAGATGTGTACTCTAAAAAGTCTTTCGACAATGGGACACGTCACATCTACAACATCATAAATATTGAATGTGTCTCTATTGTACCTACAATGTAAAATTCTAACAATATCTAAGCAGGAAGGGGATTATTTTTTCCTCATATAAATAAATACTACACACACTACAATAGATTCTCCCTACACCCTTCATTGCAATGGAAAACAATTGAAAAAATTAATGGTTAAAGAAATTTTGAAAAAATAAATTGTTTAGATATTTTAAAGAAACAAAGTGTGAAGAACATTTGTCTTAATGAAAACAAATTATAATTGTAATGAATTCCACAAGGACACGTCACATGAAAAATTGTGAATTATGGCTGGGAGTTGGCGATGGAGAAATATCGTTCAATTGTGGTTGAGTAAATTAAAATTTATGAAGAATATATTTTGAAATAACAATTCGTAAAAATTTTCTTTAAAATTGAAAAATTTTTTAAAATTTCTTATAGAAATAAGAATTTTTCAAAAATCTCCTATAAAAATAGGAAATTTTTGAAAAAACTTTCTTTAAAAAGAAGACATTTTTTTTAAATTTCCTATAAAAATAAGACATTTTTTTAAAAATATGAAATTTTTGAAAAATTTGCTATAAAAATAATAATTTTTTTAAAAAATGTCTCATAAAAATATGAAATTTTTGAAAAATTTCCAATAAAATAAGAAATGATCTATAGAAATGTCTTACTCTGGTTAACTTTTTTGTTGAAATGTCTTTCTCTGGTCAACTTTTCTATAGAAATGTCTTCCTCTGGTCAACTTTTCTATAGAAATGTCTTCCTCTGGTCAACTTTTCTATAAAAGTGTCTTCCTCTGGTCAACTTTTCTATAGAAATGTCTTCTTCTGGTGAACTTTTCTATAGAAATGTCTTACTCTGGTCAACTTTTCTGTTGAAATGTCTTTCTCTGGTCAACATTTCTATAAAAATGTCTTCCCTTGTTCAACTTTTCTATTGAAATGTCTTCCTCTGGTCAACTTTTCTATAGAAAAGTCTTCCTCGGGTCAACTTTTCTAACGAAATGTCTTCCTCAGGTCAACTTTCTATAGAAATGTCTTCCCCTGGTCAACTTTTCTATAGAAATGTCTCCCCTGGTCAATTTTCTATAGAAATATCTTGCTCTGGTCAACTTTTCTATAGAAATGTCTTCGTCTGGTCAACTTTTCTATAGAAATATCTTCCTCTTGTCAACTTTTCTATAGAAGTGTCTTACTCTGGTCAACTTTTCTATAGAAATGTCTTCCTTAGGACAACTTTTCTACAGAAATGTCTTCTTCTGGTCAACTTTTCTATAGAAATGTCTTCCACTGGTCAACTTTTCTATAGAAATGTCTCCTCTGGTCAACTTTTCTATAGAAATGTGTTCCTATGGTCAAATTTTCTATAGAAATGTCTTATTCTGGTCAAATTTTCTATAGAAATGTCTTCTCTGGTCAACTTTGTTATGGAAATGGCTTGCTCTGGTCAACTTTTCCTTAGAAATGTATGCCTCTGGTCAACTTTTCTTTAGAAATGTCTTCCTCTGGTCAACTTTTCTATAGAAAATTCTTACTCTGGTCAACTTTTCTATAGAAATGTCTTCCTCTGGTCAACTTTTTATAGAAAAGTGTTCCTTTTGTCAACTTTTCTTTAGAAATGTCTTCCTCTGGTTAACTTTTCCTTAAAAATGTCTTCCTCTGGTCAAATTTTCTATAGAAATGTCTTCCTTGGTCAACTTTTCTATAGAAATGTCTTCCTGTGGTAAACTTTTCTATAGAAATGTCTTCCTCTGGTCAATTTTCCATAGAAATGTCTTCCTCTGGTCAACTTTTCTATAGAAATGTCTTCCTCTGGTCAACTTTTCTAGAGAAATGTCTTCCTGTGGTCAACTTTTCTATAAAAATATCTTTCTCTGCTTAACTTTTCTATAGAAATATCTTCCTCTGGTCAACTTTTCTATAGAAATGTCTTCCTCTGGTCAACTTTTCTATAGAAATGTCTTCCTTTGGTCAACTTTTCTATGGAAATATCTTCCTCCGGTCAACTTTTCTATAGAAATGTCTTCCTCTGGTCAACTTTTTAGCATCAATTTTGTAGAAGAAGTAAAAAAAAAGTAAGAAAAGCTATAGTCGGTCAAGCCCGACTATATCATACCCTTCACTACAAAGGTCAAATATGGACCAACAACTAAACAAGTTTTCCCACAAGTTATAGAGACATATATACATATACTATGTGCTATTTTTTCAAAATTTTAAGATTTATATCATTTCCGGCTAAGGGCCTGATATGGGAGCTAGGGTCAATTGTGGATTGATTGTTATCAAATTTTGGTTATTGGTTCATATTTATAAAATATTTATCTGTACAAAGTTTTAGTAAACAAATGCATTTATCTTTTGAGTTATTAAAGTTTTTGTGCTTTTATGTGTGAGAATGTGTCCTGTATGGGAGGTATGGTCAAATATGGGTCGATTTCTTCAAAATTAGGAACACTGATTAAGGTTATGATAGGCAATATTTGTGCTGAATATTATAAAAATACAACTAAATTTGTGACTATAAAGGACCAAAAACTCTATTCTGGAAAGGCATTCCTATGGGAGGTACCCGAAATATTAATTCGATTTCCATTAAAAAAGTACAGAGATCGTCCTTATACCAAAATATGAGCCTGTGCCAAATTTCATCAAATTATCTCTAAAGCTACGACCTGTAGAATGATACCAAGAATAACCGGCCAGCCAGCCAGCCGGACGGACATCTTTAAAACAACTAAGGGAGTGACTCTAATTCGATTGGTATACTAAAAGGTGGGTCTCAGACCAATATTTCTATGCGTTACAAACATCAGAACAAACCCAATATACAATATGGTGGTAAAGGGTATAAATATTATAATTTGCAAATATTTGTTTAAAAAATTAACATAATTTCCTTTACAGTGATATACAATTAAATACCTCTAGTTTTTATTAACCTTAAAATATTTTACTCTGATTTAAACAAAATGTCATAATTACAATAACTCTTATCTTTTTTATTTTCAACTCAACTTTAAAATAAATGAAATAATGCAATTAATTTATCCCAAGAATTTTATAAAAGAAACTACTTTATTTCGAATTCAGGCAATCTTATAAATATTTTGTCTTCGATTTTTTTTATTTTATTGTAATATTGAATTCAACTGGAATATCTTATCATCATCATCGTCTTTCATATCCATACAATGAGTAGAGGAATAATAATGCAATTTTATTCATGAAATACAAATTAAATAAGGCAGGAATTTTCAATATGATGAAGTTCATATTATAAATATTTTATACGAAACTCTTCGTTTTTCCACTGCCACTTCTTTTTCTTCTTCTTCCTACTAAAGTATATTATACCTTATAAGTGAAACCCACAATAGTCGTTCTATAAACAACCATTTTAACTGATTCCCAACAATTTCATCACTGCATTCATTACCATTGACATCCACTTTATAATTCTGCTACTTCTGGTTCTTCTGTTCTTCTGCCCATCATCATCGTTCTTTAATATTCTCCTTCTTCGGCTACTGGTTCTGCGTAATCACACTTTTAATCATATGCGGCCACATTCTTAAGAACCCTTTACTATTTATGCCAGAAGTGCTGCTCCAATGGAATTGGTTGGGTTAAAGAAAAACTTTTGAAACGTGTTTTGAATTTATATCTTTATCATCATCATCATCATCGTCGTCGTAGTCGTCGTCATCATTATCATTATCATTGTATTGGCTTCATATAAAATTGTAGAGTCGTCGTAGTCTTATTGTGAATTCAATTCATTCATTCGTTCTTTCGTTCGTTTGTTCAGTCACTCACTCATTTAACCAAAAAGGACTGACGGTCTGTCATTATTTATAGATTTGTTAAACAGATAAGGTAAGGTATTAATTCTTGAATGACCATACACCAACATTTAAAAGGAACCTGTATGGTCAGACAACATAATTTAGTCTATGGGGAATTATAAAAATTTTTCAAATCTAAAAAAAAAACTGATTGACATTTTCACAACACCCATCAAAGGAATAAGGTGACATCATATCAAGGCAATGATTTTAACTAAAATGTGACAAGAATAAAACTTTAGTAATTATACACCAAATGAAACCTTATAAAATCAAATTTACAAAATTTATTATATTCTGCTAAAGTTTAATTACTGTTTAAATTTAAGTTACCCTTAGGCAATTTTCTTCAATTCAAGGCACATAAATATTACTTTTTATTCTATTGTTATCGAAAACATTTGTTATATATTTACTTTATCTACAAACTAAACCCAATATATACCAAAAATATGGCTTAACAATTTTGCTACAGTTTTTGTTCGTTTTCCTTTTGTTAAAATAACAATGAATGTTTTATTTGCAGTTTTTGTTGGATTTTGACTACTAGACTTTTTTGTGCTAAAAATAAGAAAAATTGTTATCTATTGTTAGAGAATTCTCAATAGATTTGCCAGCATTTTAATAGCTTAAATTTGGGAATCATATTTGACTCGTTAAGTAATTTGTAACATACTAACTTAGTTCGAATTCAGCCATAATCTAGCTAAAATATAGTCATAGTCTAGTCATAGTTCAGACATAGTCCATTATAAAGCTCAGACTTATCTTGGTTATCCTTCATCTCAACCGTGGATAGTTGAGAACTACGTTAACACGCGTTTATGTAGTTATATAAAAATATGGGTGAGGAAGTCGGGCTAGTAACCCACTCCTAGAAAAAACAACTATGTACTATAAAAAAAAACTTTCATTTGAACAAAGAGGACAAAAGGAAGTTTTGAAAGAGGACGTCCGAAACTTCGATGAAAAGACCAAGTAAAGGAAAATCTATGAAATTTGGGAATATGCTCGGCCTTTGACCTTAACAGGTTCTAAATATAAGTAAGATACTCACAAATTATAAATTAACTATTCACTTTTATTAAAACCCTATACTTTTTTTGATCTCATAAGGTTTGGTTTTCGAGATATTGAGCATTTTATGTTTTAGCTAGAAACCTAGTTTTTTGTGAAGTGGTGCTGGAACATCTTTAATATTTTTCAGATTTTGGAATCTTCAGAAGCTGTGCTTTCGTTTAAGTAAAAAAAATCTGTAAGGATGCTATTGGGATTCAGCATCAAACACAAAATCCAATTTCAATTTTCCAGAACAGCAACTCAACTTAATTTTGGATTGTGAAACGTTAACAAGGCACTTTGTTGTTTAAAATAAGCTATTAAGATTGTGAATCCGTTGACCAGTTCCTAAAATACCTTAAAACATACACAAAATTTTTTTATAGCTAGAAAATAGTTAGAAAAATATAAAATTTGTATAAAAAAAAATTTTGAATTATTTTTTTTTTTTAATTATCTGCAACTGGTTTTGAGTTTAAATGAAATCGCAGAGATTCAAATTATAAATTTCTATTTTTGGGACGAAAATTTTCAGAATCATTCACATACTAACTTAGTTCGAGTTAAATCACTATACAGCTAAAATAGTCATATTTCAGTTCATAGTCTATGCGAATTATAGGCAAATCCAGCAAGTAGCCAGCTATAGTCCAGTTATAGACCAGACAAAGTTCATTCAAAATCCAGCTATAGTCCCGTCATCATCTAGTCCCAATCCATTTGTAGTAAAATCAAAGTCCATGAATAGTACTTAAAATGTACTAAATGTACTTTAGTACTCAAAATGTACTAAAGGGCCAATAAACCAGTGGCCGTTTTTCTGAGCTCCAGACCGTCTGTCTGGAGCTCAGAACTTCGAAATCACTTCGAACATCACTTCGAAATGTTTCATAAACAGCTACGGAACTTTTAACTTTTTTGTACAAAAAAAGTCGTTGGACTGAGCTCAACAAATTCATGGGGAACTTCAACTGGAAACTATTTATGTTTTATCGTCTAGGCGGAAATTGTTTTAAATATTATTAATCTGGGAATGGAAATGTTCATCCCAGTGAAAATTATAACACATGCGAAAAACTTGGTTCAGTCATAAGTGCAAACATGCAGACAGATCTAGAAAGGAAGCTTTTAGTAACTAGCATAATAACTAAAATTCAGAAACGGATTTGCAAAGTTGCTCCTCAAGACAGTAAGAAATTCTGGTCATTATCTTAATTTGTTCATCTTTAAAGATGAGCAAACATTTACTGATCCGGTTGATAAATTTAACCTTTTAGCTAAATTATTTGCAAGTAATTCCCGCTTTCCGGAAAGCACTCAACCTGGGCCCGATCTCGAAAAAGTGCAAAATATATTATTTCGTCTCAGTGCACTGAGTGCACTTAAAACGGGGTTTTCAATTTCAACATTAATTTTTTTTAATTCTCCAGGGCTGGTAGGCACCATGCAGGCAAACTTCCTCGATGTTGGAAGATTTCTAATGTTATGTCAATCCCTAAAAAGGGGTGAGGCTAACAACCCTGGAAATTACCACCCTATAGGAATTTCTTCTGCACTCTGCACTAAAGTTTTGGAGAATATGGTTAAGCAAACTCCTGTATAATTTTCATAGGGGACGCTACACGCTATAAACGACCTTCTATTTTAAACTCCATGTCTACCGGATCATGTTACTGCGTCTACATAAATGGGTGGTGAAAATATTGAGGAAATAGATGCTCTTTATGTACTTCGAAGTCTATTTTGGAGCTTCTCGACAAAGGAGTGCTTATCGGTGTCAGTAGTATATCCAGCATTATTGATCCACTGTGTGGGCGTGGTCAAAATCAGAGAATTCGTTCTAGTTTTTTCCCACGACATTCCAATTGGAAAAAGGGGTACTTCTCTTCGACAATGAGCTGCAACCGATTCTATTTTTAGACTCATTGAAAGGGACCTACGTTTTACGTAGCCTAAAACTCAATAACCAGTGTCTAGCAGAGTTATGAGGTGAACCGCTTTTTGTGAAAATGATTTTTTTTTTTCAAGTTTGTCTTGGTATCGAACTTGGGACCTCTGGTATACTAGACGGGTGACTAACCTGCTATACCACGGCGGTTTTAATTTATTATTATTTAAAAAAAGTAATATACTGTGCGGAGTGAGAGTAGCTAAGTTGGAATTATTAATTGTGCGGATTTGTGTGTCGCGATATCGCCGTGGTCGAGTGAGCATCGCACGTTCGCTGTGAAGATATTTTTTAAGAGTAATGTTCTTTCGTAATTCCTCGTCAACAATTTGGTTCAAATTTCGGTATTTGTTGAATAGGGGATGGAGCGAGTGTAAATTGAATTACTTCGTCGATGCAGAGATGCTGAGCAACTGCTTCGGCTATGAATGTCCCAGGGCCAGGGCCAGTCAAACTTCAAGGACTGCCGAAAACATTGAACTGAAAACGAGCAACTTTCAACGCGAAAAAGAAAAGCCCCACTGGGACTTCAAAGACCGATTATTCATGAAAATTTAAATGTTAGAACGTTTTCGCATTATAAATCCCATTTTTTAGGCTTATTTTCACTATAGCTTCTACCCCAACAAAAAAAATTTGATATTATTGGTTTCCATGAACGCCCTACCCTCGATTTAAATATTAAAAACTATTGCATTGCCGCCAGGATAACTGTTTGGTGTGCTTTATCACGAGGCCAGGCGAAGAATGTCAACGGTGAATATTTTCGTCGCATGATTACGGAATTCTTTTTGCCAAATCGGCGAGCTCATCTTTTGTACTCTCCATACACGTGGTTTCAACAGGATGGGGCGATTGCACATACAGTAAGAGATCGATGAATTTGCTTCGGAAAATTTTTCCCAAAAACTGATCAGTCGCATTGGGAACATACCTTGGCCACCTAGGTCGCCATTTCTAATTCCCATCGACTTTTTTTGCCCACTTTAAACCCAATCAATTGTGGATTCAAAGGAAAATATTCGTCGAGAAATCCACTAAATTGAACCAAGTTTACCGTGTGGTGCAGAACACAAGGCTCCGTTTTGAACAGTTTGTCCAACTCGACGGAAAGGTTGTGTCCATTATTACGTTTTTTATTTAAGTTTGAAAATATAAATCTGCTACCAGACAACCTGTATATATAATATTTTCTCATGATTCTGACACTGCGAGTCTTGTCATAGTTAGTCTAGACAAAATTGTAAAGTGTTAAGAAGTCGTCCTGATTCTACCAATGCTGCTATTAAATTTCAGTTTAATATTCAAATACATATTTTCCTAATCTCATGTTTTCTGCCTCTTTTTGTACGTTTTTCATTGTAAGAGAAGAATTTTAACTGAACAATCTGTGTCAGGCATTCCGGTTGTTTTGGGTAAATTTCTATGAAATTTTAAGATTATTATTAAGCTTAAGAAAAATGTATGTATGTATGTCTGTTATCGTATGTAGCTGGTGTATAAATTAAACTCCTAAATATTTTAAAACCAACCTTCATTCATACAAACGCTAACACTCATGGAAAATGCTTTAAGATTTTTCTGATAAATCGTAAAATATTGAATTATTTAAGCATGTAGATTTAATTTATATTTTATGCCAGCATGCCTGATGACTAGAGAGAGATGACGACGTCTGCATGGCAGATATGAAACGTTTTCGTTTGGTTGGTTTAAACAATGAAAACTATATCTTAACGTTGGAAACCCTTATGTTTTTTCCAAGTCAAGCACGTAGTTTCTCTTTCTTGGTTTGTGTTTATTTTTCGTAAGGATTATAAATGAGATTTAATCTTTATTGATTTATTTCGATATGGTTTTAATTTATCGGTCATATAATAGTAACCATAATTTATAATCATAGATAAGGCGACGGACGAGTATGTTAGTAAGAACCAGTATAAATACGTTTTGGTTCAGTCTCTAGGTAAAATTATAAGATTAAATTTAGAAAATGTATGTCGGTTCGTTTGATACTCTATATTGGGCTTTAACTAAAGTCAAGCGAAGGAAGAGTTTATATGGGGTATAGAGTTTTTTTTTATAATGACTTAACAAACTTGTCATTTTGTGTAAATAGTTGTCGATAAATCGTTGTGACATTATTTTGTTTTATTAAGAGCTTTTAGTAGATAAAATCTAACCCAACTAATTTTAATATGTATAAAAAATTAATTTTTTATCTTATAAAAATAATGGGATATCAAAAATTTGATTAACAAGTTTTATACAAGAATTGCACTAGAATACCAATTTAATACAAATCATTATTCTTGGGGACCTATGCTCCACTTGTAGTCAACAGAAGAAGAAGATTATTTTAGTAACAAATTGATAAACAAAAAAAACCTTGGAGGATACAACCTTTCCTCGACCAGTTTCGATAATTAGTCAGTCAGAAGAAATATCCCTAATACTAGACAGATCGAAAACCACGCATTATATTGTATTTTCGAGACACAATTAATACGAATTATAGCGTCTCATCAAATATTAACATAAAGCGAATATAATCATCTGAACAGAAACACACAATATCTTTAAGTTTCGATGGTTGGGTTGGACCATCATCATCAGGAGGAGTATCCCTAATTCCAGACAGGTCGAAAACCACGATATTATATTCCTCCGCTTCTATCCTACTCAATTTTCGAAAAATTTCCTATTATTAGACAATTTTCGAAAAATTTCCTATTAATAGTCAATTTTCGAAAAATTTCCTATAAAAAGTCAATTTTCGAAAAATTTTCTATAAATAGTAAATTTTCGAAAAATTTCCTATAAAAATTAAATTTTCGAAAAATTTCCTATAAATAGTAAATTTTCGAAAAATTTCCTCTAAATAGTAAATTTTTGAAAAGTTTCCTCTAAATAGTAAATTTTCGAAAAATTTCCTATAAAAAGTCAATTTTCGAAAAATTTTCTATAAATAGTCAATTTTCGAAAAATTTCCTATTAATAGTCAATTTTCGAAAAATTTCCTATAAAAAGTCAATTTTCGAAAAATTTTCTATAAATAGTTAATTTTCGAAAAATTTAATATAAAAAGTAAATTTTCGAAAAATTTCCTATAAAAAGTCAATTTTCGAAAAATTTTCTATAAATAGTCAATTTTCGAAAAATTTCCTATTAATAGTCAATTTTCGAAAAATTTCCTATAAAAAGTCAATTTTCGAAAAATTTTCTATAAATAGTTAATTTTCGAAAAATTTAATGTAAAAAGTAAATTTTCGAAAAATTTCCTATAAATAGTCAATTTTCGAAAAATTTCCTCTAAATAGTCAATTTTCGAAAAATTTCCTATAAATAGTCTATTATGAAAAAATTTCCTATAAATGGTCAATTTTCGAAAAATGTCCTATAAATAGTCAATTTTTGAAAATTTCCTATAAATAGTCAATTTTCGAAAAATTTCCTATAATAGTAAGTTTTCGAAAATTTTCCTACTATAAATAGTAAATTTTCGAAAAATTTCCTATAAATAGTAAATTTTCGAAAATAGTAAATTTTCGAAAAATTCCCAAGAAATATTAAATTTTCGAAAAATTTCCTATAAATATTAAATTTTCGAAAAATTTCCTATAAATATTAAATTTTCGAAAAATTTCCTAAAAATAGTCAATTTTCGAAAAATTTCCTATAAATAGTCAATTTTCGAAAAATTTCCTATAAATAGTCAATTTTTAAAAAATTTCCTATAAATAGTCAATGTTCGAAAAATTTCCTATAAATAGTCAATTTTCGAAAACTTTCCTATAAATAGTAAATTTTCGAAAAATTTCCTATAAATAGTCAATTTTCGAAAAATTTACTATAAATAGTCAATTTTCGAAAAATTTCCTATAATAGTAAATTTTCGAAAATAGTACTTTTTCGAAAAATTCCCAAGAAATATTCAATTTTCGAAAAATTTCCTATAAATATTAAATTTTCGAAAAATTTCCTATAAATAGTCAATTTTCGAAAATTTTCCTATAAATAGTCAATTTTCGAAAAATTTCCTATAAATAGTCAATTTTCGAAAAATTTTCTATAAATAGTCAATTTTCGAAAATTTTCCTATAAATAGTCAATTTTCGAAAAATTTCCTATAAATAGTCAATTTTCAAAAAATTTCCTATAAATAGTCAATTTTCGAAAAATTTCCTATAAATAGTCAAGTTTCGAAAAATTTTCTATACATAGTATATTTTCGAAAAATTTTCTATGCATAGTAAATTTTCGAAAAATTTCCTAAAAATAGTAAATTTTCGAAAAATTTCCTATAAATAGTCAATTTTCGAATAATTTCCTATATAGTCAATTTTCGAAAAATTTCCTATTAAAAGTCAATTTTCGAAAAATTTCCTGTAAATAGTCAATTTTCGAAAAATTTCCTATAAATAGTCAATTTTCGAAAAATTTCCTATAAATAGTCAATTTTCGAAAAATTTCCTATAAATAGTCAACTTTCGAAAAATTTTCTATAAATAGTCAATTTTTGAAAAATTTCCTATAAAGTAGTCAATTTTCGAAAAATTTCCTATAAATAGTCAATTTTCGAAAAATTTCCTATAAATAGTCAATTTTCGAAAAATTTCCTATAAATAGTCAATTTTCGAAAAATTTCCTATAAATAGTCAATTTTCGAAAAATTTCCTATAAATAGTCAATTTTCGAAAAATTTCCTATAAATAGTCAATTTTCGAAAAATATCCTATAAATAGTCAATTTTCGAAAAATTTCCTATAAATAGTCAATTTTTGAAAAAAAAAAACCAACAAATAGTAAATATTCGAAAAATTTCCTCTAAATAGACAATTTTCGAAAAATTTCCTATAAATAGTCAATTTTCGAAAAAAATCCTACAAATAGTAAATTTTCGAAAAATTTCCTCTAAATAGACAATTTTCGAAAAATTTCCTATAAATAGTCAATTTTCGAAAGATTTCCTATAAAAAGTAAATTTTCGAAAAATTTCCTATAAATAGTCAATTTTCGAAAAATTTTCTATAAATAGTCAATTTTTGAAAATTTTTCTATAAATAGTCAATTTTCGAAAAATTTCCTATAAATAGTCAATTTTCGAAATATTTGCTATAAATAGTAAATTTTTGAAAAATTTCCTATAAATAGTAAATTTTTGAAAAATTTCCTATAAATAGTAAATTTTCGAAAAATTTCCTATAAATAGTCAATTTTCGAAAAATTTCCTATAAATAGTCAATTTTCGAAAAAATTCCTATAAAAAGTCAATTTTCGAAAAATTTCCTCTAAATAGTCAATTTTCGAAAAATTTCCTATAAATAGTCTATTACGAAAAAATTTCCTATAAATAGTCAATTTTCGAAAAATTTCCTATATATAGTCAATTTTCGAAAAATTTCCTATAAATAGTCAATTTTCGAAAAATTTCCTATAAATAGTCAATTTTCTAAAAATTTCCTATATATAGTCAATTTTCGAAAAATTTTCTATAAATAGTCAATTTTCGAAAAATTTTCTATAAATAGTCAATTTTCGAAAAATTTCTTATAGATAGTCAATTTTCGAAAAATTTGCTATATATAGTAAATTTTCGGAAAATTTCCTATATATAGTCAATTTTCGAAAAATTTTCTATAAATAGTCAATTTTCGAAAAATTTCCTATAAATAGTAAATTTTCGGAAAATTTCCTATAAATAGTCAATTTTCGAAAAATTTCCTCTAAATAGTCAGTTTTCGAAAAATTTCCTATATATAGTCAATTTTCGAAAAATTTCCTATAAATAGTAATTTTTCGAAAATTTTTCAATTTTCGAAAAATTTCCTATAAATAGTCAATTTTCGAAAAATTTCCTATAAATAGTAAATTTTGCAAAAATTTTCTATAAATAGTCAATTTTCGAATAATTAGACCCACATAACAGTATTAGAGCCCGTAACAAAATTCTACTTATTTAGGTCTTTAAAATAAAAGGTATTAAACAAATTTGTAGCAGCTTAAAGTAATATACATAAATAATAATTTATATATATTTGCATGACATCCCTTTTGTCCCTTCCGTTATGCATGATTATTTTATATTATTAAATATATTTTAAAATATTATCCCTAAAACAATCAATTTCAATCCCCTACAGCACTCGCACACACACAATTGAATTTAAGAGTAAAACAAAAAAGCAAAAAAAAATTCCTAGCAATCTTAACAATTGATACCTCCTACCAATTATATAGAGTTTGTATGAAATTAACAAAAAAAGAAAGAAAAATACAAATAAGAAAAGAACCATTGCTATCCATAATCCCGACCAACCTACATGCTGTGCTCATTTTGCACGCATCAATAAAATCATCATCGTCATCCTCAACATTAACAGCATCCATCCATCCAACCATCCCATCGCATCCATGATACACATAGTAACAGAGCAAAAAGTAACTAAATAGAACCGTAGCAAAAAAAGTGAACAAAAGATCTACTCAACACACACGGGGTGTGCAGGCAAAAAATGTATAAAAAAAATCTAACATATAAAAGAAACTGCCATGGGGTAAGGTCGAAACGACAGACAGACAGACGTTATAAGAGAGCATATCCATATAAAATCCAACAAGTAAATAAATATAATTTATAATTCGTTTCAGAATTCATTCAACCATTCATGATGCATCCTTCCAATTGTTCCTCCTCCCTACTGTGGGATAGTACTTTATACTCGTACAACACAAACGGATGAACGTTGAAGGTACATTTTTAAATAATCATGATTCTTTGTAATAAATAAATATTTCAGTTCAACCAACAACAGCAACAACTAGAAAATCTCATATTACCAAGGATTCTGTTTAATATGGAATATAATCCAACAAATATGTCATTTAATATATTGAAATATGAACGTTCAAGAAAATACTAGATGTCCTTCTTTTGAACTAAATTTAGTTTGATTTGAATAAAACAAAAAATCGTATACTTAAACAATATGGATTTAACGTACCCATTCCGCACTGGTAGACAAAAATTAAATTTTTCGCCTGCTTTAAATTTTTTGGCTAAAATACAGTCAATTGGAAGTTCAGTTTCATGTTGGGCTGGTGTGATCTCAAAAATTATTTCGGACTGAAATACGTACTATCAATAGAGAAGAAACTCAGAGTCTTCTTTGAACTGAACATCTCCGCCGTCGAAACACGTAACTTCCTCAACTTCTTCAGAAGCACAATCCATCGCCACTAACACCATCGATAGCATTCTGAATTGCCAGGATGATATCAATTCTGACCACCAGGGCAAGATAATAGAGAAAACCCTATTTATACAACATAACTTCGTGGTCACAGCTATCCAAGAAGCAAAGCTGAACAAAAAGTGTTCAAAGTTGTAATAAGTTCATCAAAACCCACCAGAAGTTGCAGTAGATACATGACATTTATCGTCACAGTTCAGTACAATATAGAGTTCTATCTCCTGATCTTGACAGTGGGGACTAATATTTTGAAGATCGCAGAATATAATGTGTAATGTCCATTAGGCTTGTAACCAGAAAGAACTCAGCGTCTTCTTCTAACTTAACATCTTCGTCATCGGAATACATAACTCCCTCAACCTCATCAGAAGCATAATCCATCACCACTAACACCATCGACTGCATTCCGAATTTCTAGGGTGATATCAATTCTGACCTCTAGATGAAGATAATAGAGAAAACGCTATTTATGCAACATAACTTCGTGGCCGCAGCTATCCAAGAAACAAAACTGAACAAAAAGTGTGCAAAGTTGTAACAAGTTCATTAAGACCTACCAGAAGTTGTAGTGGAGACATCGCATTTTAAGAGTTCTGTCTCCTGATCTTGACAGTGGAAACCTATATTTTGAAGATCGGGGAATATAAAGTGTAATGTCTACATTAGGCTTGTAACCAGTTGTCCGACTGGTTGCCCTTCTAACATCGGAACCCTTCTAAAGGGAGAAATTCTTTAGCTTCTAGGTTACTTCAACCAACGCCGTACTACCAATAAATAAGGAACTCAGCGTCTTCTTCTAATTTAACATCTTCGTCGTCGGAACACGTAACTTCCTCAACCTCTTTAGAAGCATAATCCATTGCCACCAACACCATCGATTATACTCTGAATTTCTAGGGTGATATCAGTTCTGACCTCCAGGTCTAGATAATAGATAAAACGCTATTTATACAACATAACTTGTAATCGTGACTATCCAAGAAACAAAACTGAACAAAAAATATGCAAAGTTGTAACATGTTCATCAAAACCCACCAGAAGTTGCAGTGGAGACATCGCATTTAAAGAATTCTATATCCTGATCTTGACAGTGGAGACCAATATTTTGAAGATCGGGAATATAATGTTTAATGTCTACATTAAGCCTGTAACCAGTTGTCCGACTGGTTACCGTCCCAACATCAGAACCGTTCAAAAGGGAAAAATATTTCTGCTTCTAGGTTACTTCAACAAACGCAGTACAACCAATAAAGAGGGACCTCAGCGTCTTCTTCTAGCTTAACATCTTCGTCATCGGAATGCATAAATTCCACAAACTCTTCGAAAGCATAATCCATCGCCGCTAACGTCATCGATTGAAATCCGAATTTCTTAGGTGACATCAATTCCAGGTCAAGATAATAAAGAAAACGCTATTTATACAATATAACTTCGTGTTTCCAAGAAACAAAACCGAACAAAAAGTATGCAAAATTATAAAAAGTTCATCTAGACCCGCCAGAAGTTTCAGTGGAGATATCGCATTTAAAGAGTTCTATCTCCTGATCTTGACAGTGGAGACCAATATTTTAAAGATCGGGGAATATAAACTGTAATGTTTACATTAGGCTTGTAACCAGTTGTCCGACTGGTTGCCCTCCTAACATCAGAACCCTTATAAAGGGAGAAATACTTCTAGGTTACTTCAACCAACGCCGAACTACCAATAAACGTCTTCTTCTAACTTAAGATCTTCGTCATCGGAATACATAGCTCCCTCAAACTCTTCGAAAGCATAATCCATTGCCGCTGACGTCATCGATCGAAATCCGAATTTCTTAAATGACTTCTGCTTCTAGGTTACTTCAACCAACGCCGTACTACCAATAAAGAAGGAACTCAGCGTTTTCTTCTAACTTAAGATCTTCGTCATTGGAATACATAACTTCCAAACTCTTCGAAAGCAAATTCCATTGCCGCTACGTCATCGATCAAAACTCGAATTTCTTAGGTGACATCAATTGGAGCCTCCAGCGCAAGATAATAGCGAAAAAGCAATTCTTGCAACACAACATCGTGGTCGCAGATATCCAGGAAACACAACTGAACAACAATTTGTGCAAGGCTGTAACAGGTTTAATGTTCTCCTAAAAGACCGCAATAGAAGTTACAGTAAAGACATAGCGTTTATCGACACAGTTCAGTATAGAGGTCCATCTCCTGATCATGACAGTAGAGACCAATATTTTGAAGATCGCAAAATAATTTGTAATGTCTACATTATGCCTGTAACTAGTTGTCCGACTTACATTAGAATCCTTCTTAAGGGAAAAACACATCTGGTTCTAAAGGAATTTAACCTTATTATTGGCATTAACTTTCTGGGAATAGGTAATGAGGTGCACTGTAACAGACAGACTAGTCCACTTACATTAACGGTAATTGTACCAATTCACTAGACATCACAATTGCAAGTCCTGGTCTAGTTAATTACATAACCTAGTGCGCAGTTGTATCATTAGCATCAGACCACCTACTCATAGTTGAACTAAAGCGACCTCAAGATTTCAATGTCTCTGAATACCGTACGTTTATCATTCAAATTTATTGGCTATAATACAATCAATAGAAACTTCAGTTCCCTGTTGGGCTGGGAAATTGTTCCGGACTACATCATGGCAGATAGTAGTCAGAGCGAAGAAACTCAGTATCTTCTTCGAACTTAACATCTTCGTCATCGGAATACGAAACTAACTCAACCTCCTCGGAAGAATAATCCATCGCCGCTAACATCAGCGATCGAAGTCCGAATTTTTTGGGTCATATCAATTCTGGTCTCAAGGCAATATAATAGAGAAAACGATATTAATGCAACTTAACATCGTGGCCGCAGCGATTCAAGAAACAAAAAACAGTAGAGACCAATATCTTGAAGATCGAGGATTGCCATCAGAAAAGGAGACTCGGAATTACTACTATACAATGTCTACATTAATCCTGTAACCAGTTGTCCGATTGGTTGCCGTCTCCAATAATAAAACCCTTCTAAAGGGAGAAACACTTCAGGTTCTGGGGGACTTTATTGCAATTTTCGGCACTAATATTCTAGGAATTGCCAATGACATGCATTATTGGTAATTCCTTGTAGTTTATCTTGAATATCAGGAGACATCGAGTTAGAACTATATAATGTCTACATTACGCATTTAACTAGTTACCAGTTACTGGTTACCGTTCTAACATCAGAACCCTTCTACAGGGAGAAGCACATCTGGTTCTGGGGGACTTTAATGTGATTTTTTCCACTAACGTTACCGGTTGTGCAGTTGTATACCTAGCATTAGATATACATATTTACCTAGTTAAATTGTAAATAAAACCAGTTAAGGTCAAAGGCTAAGCAATTTACTCAAAGTAAATTAAATCATAAACTGTGTATTTGATCATGCTATGATCTTAAAAAAAGTTGTTATGCATGAGCTGACGAAGGTTTGTTTGACCAATTTCCAGCAGGTGACGCTACTGAAAATTACGCAAAATTAATTAAATCGTAATCTGCACATTTGATCATTCTGTGATCTTTAACAAAGTTGTTGCGGATGAACCGACGAATGTTTCTTAGTTAGTATG
Source organism: Stomorhina lunata (assembly GCA_933228675.1). Taxonomy (NCBI): domain Eukaryota; kingdom Metazoa; phylum Arthropoda; class Insecta; order Diptera; family Rhiniidae; genus Stomorhina; species Stomorhina lunata. The sequence continues at coordinate 38,884,041 of OW121740.1, read as the reverse complement.
ACCGATTTCCGACAGGTGGTGTCACTTAAAATTACTCGAAGGTAATTAAATCGTAAACTGTGCATTTGATCATGATATGATCTTTAGCAAAGTTGTTGCGTATGAGCCGACCAGAGTTTCTAAGTAAGTATTTATGACCAATTTCCGAAAATTATTTAAAACAAGTAAGAAAGCGCTATAGTCGGTCAAGCCCGACCATACGATACCCTTCACAAATAAGGTCAAATGTGTTATTTTTCCTGTATAAAGACAAATATCTGCTAAATTTTGCCATCATACAAACATTTTCTCAAAACTTATACGTTTAACCTGTTTCCGTTGGACTTATGTGAGAGCTAGGGTCAAATGTGGACCGATTATCTCCAAAATTTGGCAAATTGATTACAGTTGTTACAAAAATTATGTATGCAAAAAATAAACTCATTATCTTTAGATTTACGAGCGTTTTAGTGATTTTTTGTCTCCTTTAGTGCATTTTTAAAGAAGAGTTTGTATGGGAGCTATGGTCAAATGCGGACCGATTTCAACGAAATTTGGTACAGTGATTTTATTTTACATAAGCAGTATTTGTTTTAAATTTCATGAAAAATATTGATATTTGTGGCCAATATATCAAATCCGGGAAGTGGGACCTATGGGAGGTACCATAAATAATGAACCGATTTTAACCAATTTCAATAGTCATGGTCCCATTAGCAATAAAATGATCTGTGCCAAATTTGATCAAACTATCTTTAGAATTGCGACCTGTAGTTTGATTACAAGGTTTACATGGGGATCCAGCCAGCCAGCCAGACGGACGGACATCGCTAAAAGAAAGTGATTCTAAGCCTATTGGTATACTAAAAGGTGGGTCTAAGACAAATATTTCTATGCGTTACATACATCAGCACAAACTTATAATAACCTTTCCACCTATGGCGGTGAAGGGTATAATGAATTGAACTGTAAACTATGCATTTGGTCATGTGTTGATCGGACAAAATGAATAAAATGATTCAAAATTAATTGGATATTTGTGTGCGATGTATTTCCTATAAATTAATTTATTTGGCTAATGCTTTATACAATAAAATATTTGAAAACTTTAAAATTTGCCTCAAAATGCTTATCCTAAAGTTCCGAGCAAGGCTCGGTCAACCAGGTACTGTATATTTTAATCATTTCCGACAATTAGTCAAATTTAAATCGATTCAGTAACTGATTCAAAATCATTCGTAGAACTTAAAGCCCTTTAGTGAATATTTCTGTACATTATAAACATTATATCCCACTTATGGTAGTGTAGGTTATAAACATACACTCATGCATAAATTTACTCGAACAATTCTAATTGCATTTACTTCAAAGTTCTTTTTTCTCCCTAATGATAAAAATTTAATCGTTATAAAAAACACTCTTACTTAAACTCATTAGACCTAAATTACGTTACCCCTATAAAAATGTATAAAATATGTATGAAAATTTTTACATAACAAAAAAGTAATTACTACCTTACTTCTTCTTCTTCTTCATATAACAAAAGACAGGCCATCAAATAAACCGGCAGACAAGAGATTTTAATCGTCTTTATTATAACAGATGTTTTTGCACCTCAATTCTTAAATACGGACATGGGCAGAGATGGGAAAATCCAGCAAAGGAAATATCAAAGTCTTTTTCACTGAAATTAATTTTTTACAAAAAACTCTGTAAATAATTTACCGTTAAAATAAATGTTTTAAACACTTTAAATACTCGTAAATCGTGTACTTGTGTTAAATGTATGTGTGTATTTTCTTATTATTTAAAACAATTTACTTACAAAGACAAACCAAAACTACCTGTGCACTTTGGCACAGGAAAACAATACAAATCCCCCTTGAAATTTTATATTTTAAATAGAGTTTAGGTCTTTTTGCTTAAACAAAATTTATTTAAAACAAACACGCAAAAATAAATTTTACACATAACCATTTGGTTCTTTTTATAAAAAGATTCCCTGATACAACTCAAATAAATCCCATGTACCCGTAAAAGAACTGTAAAATGCAACCTTTTTGTTCACAGCCACCAAAACTTTTACTTCTTTCTACCTTTTCATCTACTCACGCACATTTGTTTTATTATCTTGCAAAATTCACAAAATGAAAAGAATATCATGAAGCCGGGAAAAGGTGCAAACATCCTGTTTGATAAACTGAGACAGACAAACACACGGACAGACCGACGAAATGCATAAATCTGAAGGCGTCTTTCAGTGATTATCTTTCACTTGTTACCGAAAAACGCATGAAATGTTTTTAAGTGAAAATACACAGAAATTTCACACAGTTTTTGTTTGAAGGCTCAAACAGTTCAAGTGCAATTTTGCCTGTTCTGTTACCACGAATCGTACGAATTCATATAAATGAAACATTTTCGCTTTAGGGTTCTATGTACCTCGAAAATAAACGGTAAATTTAACAGGAAGATGGTGTCGTTACACATGAAATACTTCAACATTTATCTACAAACGTAGGAGGGTCATAAAATGTATAAATTCAAGGTGTTTTGAATAGGGGAAAATGTTAGAGGATTTTAATTAAAATAACAGTTACAAGAACTATATGAGCGTAAATTACTTTTAGAATGGAAAAAGAGTGCAATAAAAGGTTTTTCAATAGAAAAGCGAACGTTAGTTCTTCTATAGAAAAAGTAAAACTTAGCAGGTTTTTCTTTAGAAAAAGTGACAAAATTTCTATAACAATAAGAAATTTTTGAACAATTTCCTATAAAAGTAGGAAATTTTTGAAAAATTCCCTATAAAAATATGAAATTTTTGAAAAATTTCCTATAAAAATAGGAAATTTTTGAAAAATTTTCTATCAAAATAGGAAATTTTTGAAAAATTTCCTATAAAAATTTTGAAAAATTTCCTATAAAAGTAGGAAATTTTTGAAAAATTTCCTATAAAAATAGGTAATTTTTGAAAAATTTCCTATAAAACTAGAAAATTTTTTACTATTTTTCTATAAAAATGGGAAATTTTTTAAAAATTTTCTATAAAAATAGGAAAATTTTAAAAAATTTTCTATAAAAATAGGAAATTTTTGAAAAATTTCCAATTAAAATAAGAAATTTTTGAAAAAATTCCAATTAAAATAGGAAATTCTTGAAAAATGTAAGATAAAAAAATTAAAATTTTGAAGAATTTCCGATAAAAAAATGAAATTTTTTAAAAATGTCCAATAAAAACAGGTCATTTTTGAAAAATTTTCCTTTAAAAATAGGAATTTTTTGAAAAATTTTCTATAAATGTAAAAATTTTTAAAAAATTTCCTATAAAAGTAGAAAATTTTTAAAAAATTTCCTATAAAAGTAGAAAATTTTTAAAAAATTTCCTATAAAAGTAGAAAATTTTTAAAAAATTTCCTATAAAAATAGAAAATTTTTGAAAAATTTCCTATAAAAATAGAAATTTTTTGAAAAATTCCCTATAAAAGTATAAATTTTTTGAAAAATTTCCTATAAAAGTAGAAAATTTTTGAAAAATTTCCTATAAAAATTAGAAAATTTTTGAAAAATTTCCTATAAAAATTAGGAAATTTTTGAAAAATTTCCTATAAAAAAAAGGAAATTTTTGAAAAATTTCCTATAAAAATTAGGAAATTTTTGAAGAATTTCCTATAAAAATTAGGAAATTTTTGAAAAATTTCCTATAAAAATAGGAAGTTTTTGGAAAATTTTCTATAAAAATAAGGAAATTTTTGGAAAATTTCCTATAAAAATAAGGAAATTTTTGAAAAATTTCCTATAAAAATTAGGAAATTTTTGAAAAATTTCCTATAAAAATTAGGAAATTTTTGAAAAATTTCCTATAAAAATTAGGAAATTTTTGAAAAATTTCCTATAAACAATAGGAAATTTAATAAAAAATAATAAATAAAATAAAAAATATGAAATTTTTGAAAAATTTCCTATAAAAAATATGAAATTTTTGAAAAATTTCCTATAAAAAATAGGAAATTTTTGAAAAATTTCCTATAAAAAATAGGAAATTTTTGAAAATTTTCCTATAAAAAATAGGAAATTTTTGAAAAATTTCCTATAAAAATTAGGAAATTTTTGAAAATTTTCCTATAAAAATAAGGACATTTTTGAAAAATTTCAAATAAAAATTAGGAAATTTTTGAAAAATTTCCTATAAATATTAGGAAATTTTTAAAAAATTTCCTATAAAAATTAGGAAATTTTTGAAAAATTTCCTATAAAAATTAGGAAATTTTTGAAAAATTTCCTATAAAAATAGGAAAATTTTGAAAAATTTCCTATAAAAAATAGGAAATTTTTGAAAAATTTCCTATAAAAGTGGAAAATTTTTAAAAAATTTGCTATAAAAGTAAAAAAGTTCTATAATAATAAAAAATGTTTGACAAAAAACAAGAATTAAAACAAGAAAGTTTTGAAAAATTTCTCGTAAAAATATAATAAATTACAGCAAAATTTTTAAAAATTTCTTATTTTTATAGAAAATTTTTCAAAAATTTCTCAATTTTATAGGAAATTTTTCGAAAATTTCTTATTTCTATAGGAAGTTTTTCAAAAATGTCTTTTTTTTATAGGGAATTTTTCAAAAATTTCTTATTTTTATAGGAA